>CM075296.1:4691586-4764074 GCA_037672795.1 Lagerstroemia speciosa
TTTGACATAGAGGTCATTTGGCTCTACATTGACTTCTGACGTTATTAAGACCGTATGAGCTGGAAGTATCATTTTGGATCCATTAGTATGAGCCGGGTCAGATGACCTTTGTCTATAATAACATCAATCCAAACTGTTCAGTGACTGAAACTAGGAAGCATCGATTGGTTGGCACCGAACTCGTGACGAGAAAACTGATATTTTCGACAGGTAGCTATGCTAATTTCTTGAAAACCAAGTGCCCTCGGAGCGGCAACACCAACCCGACCGTGCCGTTCGATCCTGTGACCCCGGTCTCGCTAGACAACATGTACTACAAGAACCTGAAGGTCGGGAAGGGGCTGCTAGCATCTGACCAAGCGCTGTGGACCACGCTGGCAACGAGGTCGTCGGTGAAGAGCAATGCGAACCATCCAAGCGCATGGGCCCGGAAGTTTGCCGCTGCGATGGTGCGGATGGGCTCGATCGAGGTACTGGCTGGCGACCGAGGAGAAATCCGGAAGAACTGCCGGGTCGTGAACTAGGCTTTCGAAGAACGTTAATTCGAGTGCAGGATATAATTTTTGGTAGTGCTGGTATACGCGTCTGTGTCGCGTACGAGTGTGCCCACGGTTTTGTTCTGTCCATCATGGTTTGGCTTGTTCTGTCCATCACGGTTTGGTTTGTTCTGTCCCTTCCTTCAATAAGAACGATATGCTGTTTATTTCTCTTTTTCACATAGTTTAAAATACCCAGGCCACGGAACCGGTTCCGAACCACGTAGAAACTCTTGTGTGAAACGGATATATCACATGACGGTATCTATATGGTATCACGAGTTAATAAGATTAAATTATTTTAATATTTTTTAAACAGAACCCAAAAATTAAAGCAAGACAACCTTAAAAATAATTAAATTTCATTGAACTGTGTTACAATTTAAGTGGTATGCGGTTATATACAAAAGTTCGTCGGATAAAATAGGAAGTTCCTCAAAAAAATATTGAACGACTACTTATAAGATTTCAGGTTTAAGTATTTGCTGCATCAAGTCTCTTGCCTCTCACTGTAAAATGCATCAGCCATGGCTCGAGTTCTAGTTGCGGTCTACCATGATTCAAAACTCACTATCATATAATTAAATAAGTTCAAAATTTCTGATTCGTGTTCTTTCTACACATTCGTATCGGAATATTAAATAACTATCGATTGGATTACGGATTATGTAGTGAGCTAAACTAAGGTAAGAATCAATCTCTCCCAGCTCCTAACCCTGGACTCCATTTTCCTGAACAATTTCGGAAGGAAGGTGCCTTGTGATTGGTAATCTTCCTGGCAACTGCCAATCTTATGTAAATAGCTAGGAAGCTGCATCTGGAGGTGTACGGGGACACATTACCATCATTACCAGGTCCAAGCAACAACTAAAACGGCTCCGTTTAACCCTGTCCACGAGGAAACGGTCAATTCCAATTCCTTAATCGCCAAGGACCCTCGAGAAAATTATAAAACAAGCTCTTTCGCTCCTCCCAGAGATTGATCTTAGACGACAGTTCTTGTGTTTTCGTATAATCCTGTGGTGGGAGGAGGACGAACGATGAGCCAGCAGCCGTTCCTGTACAGCTTCGTGGCTCGGGGCACCGTGGTGCTGGCCGAGTTCAAGGAGTCCGACCGAGGATCCGGCCTTTCGGACACCGCTGTTCAGTGGCTTCCAAGACTTCCAGCTTCCAACATAAATAATAACAAGTTCACTTCCAGTCGCGATCACCACTCCTTCAACTTCCTCGTCGAAGATGGCTACGGTTAGTCCATGATCTCCTCCCGGTATCCATGACTCGAACCCCGATGCAGTTCTATCTTTTGGGCCAAGTGAAAAGAAAATGACCTGTAAGTTCGGAAAATTCGCAGTGTACTGCGTCGTTGCAAAAGAATCTGTGAGCAGCAGGCTGTCGTTCGCGTTCCTGGAGCGTATCAAGGCAGAATTTGACCGTAAATACAGAGGCGGCAGGGCGGCCTACCGTGCACCCGATAAAAGTCTCAGTAAGGAGTTCGGGTACGAGAAATGAAGATCATGGTCGTGTATATCTGCAGATTCCTATTGCGGTTTGTATAACAAAAATTTGCTCGGGTGATGAAACTCGCAGGCCAGTCATGAAGGAGAACATGAAGTACATAGCCGAGAATGCAGAAGCGATCGATAAGGTCTCCGAAGTGGAAGCTCGGATTTCACAGATTAAAACCATAGCACGGGACAACATCCACAAGGTACAGAAATATAAAGAATCCAACGTCTCGTAATTATTTTTTTTCCCCACCTATTTAACCGTACATAGAATTTCCCTTGATGCATTATGGTGTGGGTTCATCAGCTCATGGACAGAGGGGAGGCGCTGACGGTTCTCGAGGACAAGGCCGAGGAGCTCCGGAATCACGCCGACGAGTACAAAAGCACCGCGACCAAGATTCGGCGCAAGATGTGGTATCAGAACATGAAGATCAAGCTGGCGGTGATCGTGATACTGTTGGCCATCGCCCTGATCGTTTGGCTCTCGATATGCCGCGGATTTAATTGTAGTAACTAGCAATTCAGATTCGTCGGGTTAGTTCCTCGGACGTTCATCACATTCTATTGCTGCAGTCGGGCCGTCGAACTGAAGGAGAAGTTGATGTGCTGTGTGCCTGTTCTTCGTGCCTAGTTTGCTAGAACTTGTCTGATAAATAATTCTTTTAAGTTAGTTTTGTACGAGGATTGTAGAATTACGGGGAATATTTATAATTATAATTAATATTTCATTTAAATTTCTTAAATTATAAGTTAGAATGCCATATTCTTGTGTCTGGTGAGTGTATTAGAATATTTGGAAAATGTAAAATTCTTTGTAAAATTATAATTTTAAAATGATTACAATCCACTAGTTATTTCGAACCTAAACACTTTACCAATTAAAGTTATAATTTTCAAACTACGATTAACTTCCCAACAAACACGACAATATGCGGTATAACTTCGTATACTCTTATATCTATTTTATTGGAAAAAACCGTTCATGTTAAGGTAAAAATTACATATCACCTAGATTGGAAAAGAAATTTTGGTTTATAGGAGAATTGAGTATCACCCACCTATTAACATAGACTTTTAAGTGAAAATGAGCCCGAAACTCTTGCAGGCCCAGATTTAAAATTTAATATGGTATTAGAGTTAACCGGTGTAGTAAGGATTTGAGAGGTCCTTCAAGACCTCCGGAATTCGAATCCTAGGGTGCATCCCCGTGGGTAGGCCTGGCAAACTGTGTCGTGTCGTGTTTAAACGTGTCGTGTCTAAACGTGTCCGGGTTAGAAACTCCAATGATCTGGATATGACACATTTATTTTTCGTGTTTAAACGGGTTCGTGTCTAAACGGTCGTATCTAAATCGTGTCTAAACCGGGTTGACCCATTTAATGTAAAATATCGACAATATATAATTATACTCTAATAATATATGATGTAATTACCAAAATAATAATATTTATTAATAATTAGTACAATAAATAAGTAAGATTAATCAATTATTGATCATGTAATGCATGTAATATTTTATATATCATGAAATTTTCATATATAAATGTATTAAATGAGTCAATATATGTATAAAAATAGTTAATACATTTAATAAACGTGTTTAATCGTGTCGTGTCGTGTTATACAGGTTCAAACCTAGTTAAACACGTTTATTTATCGTGTCTGTACATGTTCGTGTCTAAACGGGTTCGTGTCTAAATAGGCTTGACCCAAACCCGCCTAACTTCGTGTCGTGTCGGGTTACCGTGTCGTGTCAATAATTGCCAGGCCTACCTGTGGGTAAGAGATTCATGGCTCGTCTAAATTTTTTATGACTGAGATATATTAAAAATTATTATTATGAGAATCGGCCCAAAATTTAGTAAAATTTATAAGATTTTTCGTTATTATTTTCCGCCATTTGTAAGATCTTGGCTTTTTGTTTCTTTATCAAATCTTTTGCGGCAAATAGGGTTGATGAATTGTTGAGATGTAAATCCCACGTCGACTAGATAGGCAAAGAAATTTGGGTTTATAAGAAAATTACGTATTACTCACCTATCAATTTAGGCTTTTGGGTGGATATAGACTCGAAACTCTTGTAAACCCAGGTATAAAATTTGATATAGTATCAGAGCGGATTGGTCTTGAACTCATATCATACCAGGCTTAATTGTGGAACTCGTGCCCCGTTAAACCCTAGACAAAAAGAAAAATGTCCGGCTCGATGTTAGTTTGTCGAGTACAGAAAACGTTTGACTTGTATGTTTATCTCGTGGTCAGCTATTGAGGATTGTGGCCCGTTAAGCCCAAGACCAAAAGAAAAATATCTGGCTCGTGGTTAGTTTGTAGAGTACGAAAAAAGTCTAACTTGTATGTTTAGCCTGAGGACGGCTCGAGGTCGGCTGTTGAGGAAGGGTATTTAAGGGCACATGTAAAGTGTGAACACGTTGTCACGTGAATGCGGGTATTGAGATATAAATCTTACATCGACTAGATTGCAAAAGAAACTTGAGTTTATAAAAGAATTGTGTATTAACCACCGATTAAGTTAGGCTTTTAAGAGAAAATGGGTTCCGTCTAGGTTGAAAATTTAATAAGAAGAGTGAAAAAGAGGGAGGAGAGGGAATGAATAGACTAAACAGTGAAGACGACAAGAAGTGCAGTGAGGGGAGAGCAATTGAAGAAGCCCGTCAAAACGAGGGATGGGCTACTTGTCCCTTTATCCATAATAATGGGCTCTTTTGTACAATCATCTTCCCTTCCCTCGATCCGCACCGTCTGATATTCAGAAGTTCAATGAGTCTCGACTAGTTCAAGTTCAAGTCAGACTAGCTCCGAAACTCTCCCAGTCGTGAATTCATCCCAGTACTCACTAAACTTAAATCCGAAATGCTGCTATGGTGAAAAGTGTCGAATCATCTCAATCAACTCATATTATTTACGTGCCCTCCCTATCATACAACCTAAACTATCCGATAGCTAGCCGAATGTACCGATTGAGTATAATCTGAACAACGTGTACAACCACAAGTTGATGAACTCTAAACCGATCGATATCCTTTATAGGTAGCTCCACGATATAGGAGAAAGCTGCCTCATTCCCGAAGAAACTCGAATTGAGTGTTAAATGAGTTGGAGATAACTCCATTTTGATCGTCAGTGGAGGAGTCGTGTCTCGACCCAGAACCCATCGAGCTAGCTAGTTTCTGAATGCACTCCTCGCTCGGCACCCTGACCTTGATATATTCACCACATTATCTCCGAAGTTAAGTCTAATTGTGATCAACTGACAGCAAGTTTCACTATAAAAAAATCCAATAATTGTTAATAGTGCTCAACGGATCGATGCTGTTCTCCCATTAACGCAAGCACTAACCAAAACCAAATTAAATTAAGGATCAAGGAGGAACCTATTCCACCGACATGACTGGCACAGATGGTACGACCCATCTTCTTTTGTTATAATATATATATATATATATATATATATAGTGTTCGAGTCATATTGCGAATAAAAACAAAATTAACAATCGGAATAACTTTAAGTACTTTTAATGTACCGATCTGACTCGAATATGAGTTCACCGAGACCCCAAGAGATTTACATGCCGGGTAGTACAGATCGAAAACAAGTAAACTGTTACTGTCAAGGCTGGTTCAATAATTGAGCTTCATCACATGTTGTTGTCCTACTGCAGTTCATCCAAGGGAAGGAATAACAGCTGGACAACCTTGTTAAGGTCGACTTCTTACGGATTGTCATTTTCCGTCTTAGGGAAAGATTTGCTAATTCAGGGAAATTTTCTTTGTCGGGATAAGCTGTCTTCCCAGTTTCACTGTCTCCGCTCACAGATAAATACGACGATAGCATTACTCTCAACATAAAATAATTGAATTTTATTTAATTTTTATTAGTGAGATTCTTTAAATTTTTTTTTATTAGCTCTTTTCCTGGAATCTGTGGAGGGAAATGCAGAAAATATGAAAACATGAAGTATTTTGCAGTCTGAACCACTGATATTCAAAAGTTTAACTGTCCTGATTAGTTGAATTCGAGTCGGGTTGATTCACTAGTATGTAAACTCTCATGGAACAAATTTTCTCCATGGACAAGACTCGAACATGATATTTTACTTAAGGAAAAAGGACGTTCTACCACCTCAACTAGTTCATTTGCTACAACACGAGGCTTTTGCGATATTAATGCAAGACACATCTTATCCCCATTGCCACCATTCATTGTCCCAATTCTCTGTTTGTTTGTCAAATTCACCTCAAATATGAAGTGACACATGGACATATCATATATGTATCGAAAAAGTGAGTTCGATATAACTGTTATCGTATTGCTCTCTGTTCGAAAAATCCCAAATCTTATAGTTAGCGATGTTATCTGTTGTACTGCATTTACTCTTTCTCCTATCTACTTTTAAATTTTCAAATCTCTTATGTGTCAGGAAAAAAAGAAAAGAAAAGAAAATTTTGGACGTAACTCACATATATAAACACACACGTACACAAATATGTTACACACAGTACTTTTGAAGCAAGGAGCAAGACGTGAGAATATATAAGCGAATTAAAATAAAAAGGGGAAACTTCATGCTTCCCTTGCACACACAAAAGCCACAACCAAACACGCCACTGAGAAATTCATCGACTGTCATTTCTAATCAAAAGCTAAACCTAGACGGTCCCCGTGGCTGTCACACAAAATGTACGCAAATCGATATCATGACCCCGTAAAGAAACCGTCACTTATTAATTCACGGCATCGGTCTTGTATCTCCCCTATGACAAAGAGGGCGCTGTGTCATGCTGTCACATTTCTCGGACCTCGAAGACATTGCGGTTCTTGACGACGATGTCGTACATGTGTATGGACTTGAGGCGGGAGAAGTCGCAGGGGAGGGAGATGAGGTCGACGGTGGATCGCTTGTGGAATTGGAGGAGTGAGGGGTCGTTGGAGTACCGCTCCCACCCGAGCGCTGCCAGCCTCCTCTCCAGCGTCTCGTACGAGGTGATCACCTCGTTGGTCGGCGTGTGGACCAGCACCTTCCTCCGCCCGTGGTGGGCGCTCGAGCCTGCCACGGACTCCACCCCTGGGTTCTCCACCCGCCGGACCACGCCGTTGTTGAACACCCACACGCCCGACATTTATGTGTATGTTCTTCCTCGAAAGACGAAGGTAATTAAGATTTTTCTCATAGATTTTAAGGGGGACAAAGGGTTGTAATGTGGGAATGTAACAGGGCTATGGAGAACTTTGGTGCTGTGATCGAGCTAGCTTTTGTGAGAGGTATTTATAGAGGACGGAAAGCTCTCTAAGGGTTCTCTCTCTCTCTCTCTCTGGTGTTGTATTGATTTTTATCTTCTTTTTTTTTTTCCAAAATCCATTGTATGAAATATAACAAAATTGGGCGCTGTATGAAAAATTAATAATTCACCAATGCGTGTTGATTTAAAAGATTTGGTATTTCTTTCTTTCGAGTGATAATTTCAAGATTAAATCCTGTGAATTCAGGGGGAAAAGTCTTCGATTGGGAGCGCACACGCACTGATATTCCATAACTCAACAACTAACACTCGGTACTGGCTTCGAGAGTGCAGCGTTACTAAAGTCATGGTTCGCCTAAGTCTCACGCCTACGCCCAAAAGGTAAACTCTAGCATATGTTTTGACAGGAGAGCATAGAAGAAATCCGGACTTAGAACTTTTACTTCATCAGACTGTATGTGAGTGAGTTTTAGACCACTGGATCACCATTTTTAGAGATAATGAAAGTCTTTCTTTTTAAATAATAAAAAGACAACAGTAGTAGTGGTGTCTCAGCCACTCCGTTACCCAATATTCGCACTTTCGTGTTCAAGCAAGAATGCATTAAATGAACTGAATAACCAGTACTCAATGTTGACTCCATTAGCGTAGTACAACTAATAAAACCTTGCATAGTTTAAAAAATCAGCGCGATTCTCTGTGTACAGGTCCAAAGAATATATTTCTACCAAATGCTTTCGAACACCTGCTTTAAAAGTATTCGAGATTAGAACTTTAAATTTATCAAGTGATGTGAGAGTAAGATTTGAATCATGCGTATGGTAACGAGAATCTCTCATCATTCGAGAAAATAAAGCTGGAAGACTTCGCATCCTTGGAATGAAAAAGAGAGCTCGACTTTTTGGCATGCATGCTATGACCTGTAGCCAACCCACCCATCGAGTCGTACTTTCGTCTGCAAATTACACATGGCGAATGATCTGTTTCACGTCGGCTCTTTTGGGTGAAGTCGATTCAATCATTTTTTATATGGCAAATCGACTCAATTGGTAATAGTGACTTATTAGAGAAGTAAAGTTAAATTGTAAATTTTCCGAGTTTTGTTTCGCTCCTATATAGATGTGGTTAGAGGCGCCCGCACCACGACCAGTCCTTATAGCCTGAACTTGACCACTGAATGTGCATTTGTGCTTACGGTACACTAGGACCCGACTAATTTCTACATGGGTATCTATGAAAAAAGACTAATTTTCTATAAGGGGAAGTAGAGATTCTTTCTTAAAGGGCATGTATGTAGTTAGGAAATGGGCATTGTCCCTTTCCACCTTTCGTGAAGGGCTTTGTCTGTGGAGAAAGGTAATGAAGAGGACAACAACAACTGTGGAGAGGGTCTGGTCTCATCTCATCTCATTGTGGGGGCCAAAAATTGGAAAGAGATCCTCAATCTCCCTTCATAGGACAGTCTCCCAATTAAGGATTGAATGTAATGATACCATGTTTAACTTGAAATCGGGAGAATTTAAATTCGATTCTCGTCCATAAAAATTTCCATGCTCCTTCAATCGGCTCTTTTTCGTATTCTTTTATTCCCGTATTATTCTTGAGCCCTTAAAATAGGTCTTTTAGCCTATGCGGGAAGCTTTTTGCCTAACCCTTTGACTTCTCTACACAACTTCGTGCATCAGTTTCCCAGGTCTCTCATTTACTATTGAATTGAGCTGAGTTGTCGTATCATATACCCATTACGTATAAGAGTTTCTCCATGGCCAGGGCCAGACTAATACTGGAATACAAATTTGTCTTGATCAATAGGTTGACACGAGAACTCGAATTAGTGTCTACTGCTTTTGCATTTTGACAACAATCTACAGCCCGTATGCCCCAGATTGCAAATACACATGTATATGTATTTGCTGCGAATCCAAATGTTCTTATATTGCCCATCCCTAGTCTTCATTTGCTCCAATATTCCCTTTCCAGGTTCAATAATAGAAATTCATGGATAAACACATACCAACCCCTAACAACTAACTCAAGTGAATAGGACGTACGTATGACTCGTGTGAAAATTTGCGAGGTCGGATGTTCGAATCTCCCCGTTGAGTGCATAACATCTGGTGAGACCACTCACACGTGTGCTTTTACACGCGGACTTTCTTGACTTTATGAAGTTGTGGAGTGTTCAAGGTTATGAGGAGAATAAAATCTCCGTTATCAGAAAAAATACATATCATCACATAATGTATGGATATATATATATATGTATATATATAGCTCGGTTTCCTCGACTAGACACCGATAAGATACCAATGAGACTAATGCGTGAACGTGAAAAACTTGCACTTTCGTGAAAGTGAATGTCACTCCATCAACTATTCAAATCTTTAAAGCATGTACATAAATATATGTATGTCGTGGGATATCATAATGGATCTTATAAGTTACCGAACTCATTTTCTGCCAAAAAATCTAACTTAATAAAATGTAACATTCTGGTCACTTATACTTTTTAAGATATATATATACATATATATTTTTATGTGTGTGCGCGTGTGTGTGTATATATATATATGTATATGTGTGTTAGTGATTGTCGATTAGTGATTGTCGAGCTAGGGATGACGAGGATGGGTGGACGAATGGGTCGAGGAGGAGGGAATCGTTAAATTCATTGATGGAACGTCGCCTTCGATCCCCATACCGAGGCCATGCAATGCAAATGCTAATGCAATGAATTGGATGATTCCGCCGAGGTTCCCTCGACGCGACAGCTCGGCTTTTCCAGAGATCTTGTCCATCCATATCCATTATATTATTACGGGAAAAAAAAGGTTTATTTACATATAAAACAATATTGTTCCTAAATATTAGAAATAAATATCGAGTACTCTTAAATTCCACTGTCAAATTTTGTGAATTTTTTTAATATTTCCAAATTATCAGTACTAATATTTTTACTTTTGTATAATTTTTTGAATTTATTGAAAAAAATTATTTAATAACACTTTTGCAATTATTATAAAACCCCTTAATCTGATTTTATCAATTTTTTTTAAAATAACCGAGATGGTACCTAATCTTGAAAGTTTTATTTTTTTTTTTCATCAGTCAAATTTATTTAAACATTTATACTGGGAACAATATTAGCCTTATTAGGTTTTTAAGTTTGATTAACCAAAATCCCTTCTAGAATTAAATTGTTTCGTTTTTCTCTATGGAACGATACCATTTTCCTTTAAATATTAATCGTGCGGATGACTCACATTGTTGTTGAAAATTATCGAGTGACAATCAAAATTCAAACGATCCGAGGGTGGACTCACTGGTGAGCTGAAAACATGCAGTAGATCAGATTCAATATTTGACTCTACCAAAGGGTCGGCGTTGGATAACATCGATATAAAAAAAAAGACAATCAAAATGGAAGAACTATAATTTCTGTTCTTCAGAAACTATATACTTGTTTTTAATTAATTTCTTATTAAGTCTTAATCTGTAAATTCTGTACAATGCATGGAACACTTTGTTTTATGGGTGTGGTGTATGTGAACTTGTTCTCCATTATTGTCACATCTCTCAACACACACACTTCGTTGATACTTCAGAAAATCGAAAAATAATAATAAAAGCGGAGAATTTTCAAAGGCGATTAAGAAGGGACGTCGATAGAGATCGATGATTAAAAATTAATTACTTCGCGGAGGGGGATGACCTGGCCATGGATGGCATCTAACCAAAGTTGATAAAGTTTTATCATTCCACATGAGAGGTAGGTGTATCTTGCCTTTATGCTCCCGAGCTTTGGCAAATGATTTTGAAATTCATTATATGCTGAATTTTAGAATAAAGTTGTCAGCATCAGTTAAAATATTCCATCTGGATATATTAAATTAATTTTTAGGTCATGTCTTCCTCTCTTTTCCTTTTTTCTCCTTTGTCTTCTACTATTTTGTTTAATTTTATGTTTTGTTCATCTCAAAGGAAAAAGACAAGGTAAACTCACTAGGGTTAGCTCGGGGGTAAAAGAGTCCGTCTGCGTGTTTCGTGAGCAGTTCATAAAGTCGTAAGTTCGATCCTTCTATTTTCATTGCAGTCCTTTCCGATTTCATGAGTTTGTGACGTGTTTATTGGTCCGAGAGATAAAAATTTACAGGTGACACGTGTCCCAATCCATTATCTTATATTATATTATATTAAAATTATTTTACGAGATTCGTAAGAACTTTTATCTCAATTTTTTTCCACAGGCTAAAAGAAGGATAATAACAGTGACGATCCAACCACTCCGTTAAACAATGTTCTAACCTTCATGTTTAACCGTGAATTTATTAGACAAATTGAACAACCAATACTATGCCGGTTCTGCATTAATAAATTGAATTATATGTGTTACTTTATTGAAATTGTGTAAATTTTTTCTTATATTAATTTTATTTAATTATGTAATTATAAATATGGAGAACTCATTATATTTTAAATTATATTTAACATAGTATTTATTATTATTTATTATTTATGCTAAATCATCAGTTTGATTCTCAAAATTTAGAAGCTATTAATTTGGTCATCACTGTTCACTTCCGTTAGTCAATTTGGTCCATGCATTATAATACCGTCTGCAGATGCTGACGTAGACGGTGACGACCATGTCAATGAGTCACATGCCACGTGGCGAGTTATAAATGATTAAAGTTAGAAAAATAAAAATATAATTTCATCCACTTATTGATTGTCACGTGGCGTATGGGAGCACACTGACGTGACCACCATCGTCAATGTCAGCATCTGTAAACTGTGTTATAACGCTTAAACCAAATTGACTGATGGAACTAAATAATGATGACCAAATTGATAATTTTAAAATTTTGAAGACTAAATTGATAGTTCACTACAAATTTGAAAACCGATTTAATAATTTACTCTAGAATTTAATTTTTTTAATCGGAATTTAACATGTTTAATTCGTTGTTCTCTCCCTCTTTCTGTATGCCATTTAATGAATTATTAAAGAAATGATTTTATTTTTTTAAATATCTTGGTGGAATAATGAAAAGTTAAAGGAAACGAAAACCGCTATTGGGGAATCTCTATTTCCGAATAATGAATAATAATTTAATTAATTTTATTTAATTTATGGATCATAAAAGTACTTAAGCATATTGAACTTGTTGCACATGAGTTATTTGAGCATATTGCTTTTATGAATATTTGTTTTAAGAATATATGTGAATTTCAATTTGTGAATTTTTCCCTTAAAAAAATAAAAGAAACCGATATTATATATCAATTCATCATAGACTCGTATGTTATATATATATATATATATATCTGCATAATTTATTGCATGGAAGTAATATCAATATATAATTTTTTATACTTATATTTATTTATTCCACATGTTTAGTGTTCCACATTTTCTAGAAAATACATAAAAAAAAAAATTCATATCAAACCTTAGAAACCGTGAAAACTTTCAAACAATTCGTGGTTGTCTACTTGTGATGATTCGGGACGGTGGAATATCGGATGACTAAATCGAATGTGGCTTTTGTTACGGCAACGATCGAGGGAGATGCAAAAATACTGTGCGATAAGAAAAAAGATTCTTAAAAAATTATTCCTCTGTATACCGTCGAAAAATCGCATATTGAAGATGCGATCTCCTGTTTTTTAGTAAAGAAATCACATTTTCAAGATGCGATCTCTTGACAGTACAGTTGGAAATGATTTTCGAGAAATAGTATTTTAATGAATTTTTTGACAATGTACGGTGTTTTCGCTCGTTTGTTGGCAGCGATCATCGAGTTTATTGTTCAAATTCGACAGAGGCAAATGAGTTTAGAAGCGAGTAGAATTGGCATGGATGAGATGTCTAAGAATTCGATTCGAGCTGAAGATGGAAGATTTTCTGGGCCAGCGGAAGACAAAAGCTCGTTCAGCCCAATCAGTTTACGGCCTCGACATTCGTACGGCAGACCGCTGTGGCACGCACGTCTGCAATTGGGTAATTGCCGTCAATCCCAAGGAATCCGGACGCGGCCAACACGTCGCGGTGAAAAATCTACGACACAGTAATTTTTCGTTGGGAGAGTAAAAGCCTCTACGAGATTTTCACCGGCGAGCAACGAATCTGGCAAATTTTGGTTCCTGGTTTAATCGACAGTTTGAATGTCGTTATTAAATTTATGTCAGGTACGAATGAGGGGAATGCAATAAGCCTGATAATTTTTAGCACGACATGACACAAATTTAGACGGGTTTAGATCAAACCCAATTTAGACGCGAACCCTTTTAGACACGGATTTGTGCAAAGAGGATAAATAAATGTGTTTAACTGGGTTGGAATATGTATAACACGATAAGACACGTTTAAATACGTTTATTAAATGTATTCACTATTTATATATATTAGATTATTTAATACATTTATATATGAAAATTTTATGATATATAAATTATTACATACATTGCATGTATTGATATTATTAAAAATGATGTTACATTATTAATAATTGATTAATCTTACTTATTTATTAGACTAATTATCAATACATATGATTATTTTAGTAATCATATCATATATTATTAACGTATAATTATATGTTATCAATATTTCACATTAAATGAGTCAACCCGGTTAAAACACGGTTTACACACGACCGTTTAAATACGAACCCGTTTAGACACAAAAAATAAATGTCATGTCCAGATCATCATGATTTCTAATCCGAACACGTTTAGACACGACACGTTTAAACACGATATGACACAATTTATCAGGCCTAGAATGGAATGAGTTTCATAGAACAACTTGCAATCGTACGTAGAGAAAACTAGTAAACTTTGAATCCATTTTGACAATAGGACATACAAGATGCCAGCAAGAAATAAACAGTCAAGGCCCTTCTCCTACCCTTCCATATCAGAGATTTCTTACAATTTTATTCTTCCTAAATCCAAAGTTTACACATTTACTTGAGCAGCAGAAAGGGTAATCGAAGGTCTGAACTTTAACAAATGGGGCAACATCAAATGTTACAGTTGTGCTTAATTCTGTGAAACGAAATCTATACATCCACACGGAAATCTCGAGAACCCGAGATTCTGGAGCTTCCAAATGGACTTTCCCCCGCTTCCCTTTCATCTCAAAGAGAATCAACAAGTAATTACTAATCTAAGGGAAGAGCAGATGCAAAAACTTGTCATCACCTGCCTTACCCTCCATGCCCAGCTCCACGAAGCCGGCGCTGCAACTACCATCATCAGCACGGTCTTGACTTTGTCCTCGTCCAGGTGGATGTCTTGATTCCATCTCATATGGGAACTCGTCCTGGCTCTTTCGCTTCCGCCTTGTGTCGAAAAGCCCCAATGCAAGAGCTTCGAGTGCTTTAGTGGTAAGTGGGCGGTTTCTCATGCTCTGCCTCCTCCCATTGCTAGGCTGCTGCTCGGTGTTATCAGCATGTGATGGGCTTCTTCTTGCATTTGAATCCTGCAGTGGCAGCTTCCTCTGAACATTGCTTCGGGCATCAGTTTGTACTTGTAGTCCCTGGTCGGTAAGCTCAGGTTCGGGATAAGGTGGCAAGTTCAGGTCTATTACGGTCCATGGCTCACGAAGATTTTCTGGCTCATAGCTCGAATTCACTGCAACATCCCTGGATGGAGAGTTCGTGGAGGACAGCGTTTCTGTAGACGGTCCCACTTGCAAGATATTCATATTCACGTCCCCATTACTTCGAGGATTGCTCGAACAACAGGTCGCCAATTCTAGCTCAAATCCTGTACTCATTTGCACTTCATTTCCACTGCAGCTTCTCAGAGAGCAATTTGAAACATCCAACTTCTGTCGCTTCTTACATTTAGGTTTTATCCTTTGCTTTGCCTGAAGTTCCAATACCTTCTTCTGGTGGTTCCTTGAAGATAGATCATTATCTTCTACGTCTTTCGGTTGGGAAGAGTCTCTTTTCTCACCATTATTGACCTTCACAAATTTTGAGATATCAGCCTCTTCCATGCTTAGATTCGAGGACTCGCCGTTGTCTTCTTCAAAATGACTCGTAAAGCTTGATGAGCTTATGTCGGGTGGTAAGGTTCTGGGTTCTCTCAACTCACTCGCTATCCCTTTAACAGCGATGCTAGTGTCAACTATTGTGAACTTAATGCCATCCCCACTCTGAGTAGGAGTACGGGGCTTTAAATAACAAAGTCTCTCCTCTTCTGGCGAGTCTTCTCGGTCTAATTTCGCTTCAATTTCCCACAGTTTTTTCCCTCCGTCCTTGCTCACAGTCCCTCCTCGGACATCACGCTGGGCATCGAGATCGAGAAGTTCGGGCTGAGAAGCAACCTTGCTCAAGACATCACTCACAGAGTCAAAGTAGTGATCTCCCTTAACAAGCTTCCGCTTTGAGAACTTCTTAACTCCGGGGACAAGGAAGACGAGAGCAGGCCTTGAGCCCGTGGAGAAACCATTTTCAGGCTGCTCAGAGTGCCACCCTCGAGCCAACAGGCGGGGCCACACGGCTTCCCAGAAGAGGTCATTGGACCGTGCCTTACTCAACCGGAAGTTCCCCGTGAGTAAGGTGACTATCTCCAAAGTCGTGAGAACAGAGCAGGCTTTTCCAACTGGGATCTCAGAGCAGAGAGGAGCATTCTGATTACTGGATTTTGCATGGTCATTTACGACTCTGGTGAGGTCTCGCTTTCCCTTACCGATTCCGATTACCTGTACCAATGTCTTCAGCCCGGCTATGGCCTTCAGTGTGAAGACATACTCTTCTAGGGATGTTTTTCCCTCTCCATATGCTCTTGATGCCTGCCCAAAAAACGAAATGCATGATACATACAAAAACATTAAGTTGTTTGGTTCAGGAAAAATGTTTTTAGTTTTCCAATCTTCAATTCTCATCTCAAAAAATGAAGAAAATGTATTATGAATGTCGCACTTGACAGGACATCTCATTTTCCTCGCTCTTAGAGACAAGTGCACATGAAAAATAAGCAGTTCTCATGTGAGAAGCATTAGAAGAAACAGATCTAGAAATTAATATCTGAAAATAGAAAACGAGAGCTAGTTTTTCTAAAACAGATCATATGCATCGTGAATGCTAACCCACCAAAAATGCAATATGTACACGCATCCATGATGCAACTACTGCTGAGCATACACGGAGGAGCCTGTTTGCCTGTTCAGCAAACAAGACATATTGGAGACTGGAAGCGGATCTCTCTTACCCCCTCTAATACCATTTAGAAGAAAGGAAGATAAGATTGATCTAAATCCCCAAGGGAGCTCACCTTTGCTCCTACTATGTTTTTAAGAACCAAAGAACTTTGATATTTTCACTCTTTAAGATCGCTGGCTGATTAGTAAAATGACATGTGACCGAATAAGAACTATGCTGAGCTGCAGGTCCTTTAAGAGAACGAACACTTAAAAGTTCATAAGACACAGCAGCCTGTGGGATCAGCCCAAAAGAAAGGGAACAAATGGAGCATTGTTAAGAAATTACTAACCCACATCAGAAAGACACAAAGAAGATCCTCGAAATGCAAGATAATTATACACCACCATTTATCAACTCAGACTTTTGCATGGATATAGGCCCAGTCTATTCCAAGACCTCTTGAATATTTAACATGGTATCATAACATATACCTCGGCAACCTTTTATAAGCCAAATGGTCCGCCCATGCTTTTATAAACTTCTTAATTAGCATCAAATTTGCTCGAAGAAAGAACAGATACCTCCAGTAATTTACTCTGAGATTCCTGTGACAATTGAGAGAGCAAACGAGACAACAACTCCCGCTGTCTCAATCCTGTAAAGATCTTCTGGCCATATACACACCTCCTGCTCTTCATCTTCCTGCACATCGACCATCTCCTGTACTTGGCAGACCCGTAAAACTTCCCATAGTAAAAAGACAATATCTCCCCCATACTCTTATTTTCCATGAGCTTCTTCACCTGAACGAGATTTTTCCCGAAAATATACAAACCAAGGAGAAAATTCGCCTCCTCCGGTTCATTCCAGAGATTATACATGAGACCAGGAACTGGGAAGCAGTTTTCCTGAGTGCATCTCTTGAAAGTTCGTCTCTCAACATTGGGAGATGCCAAGCCTATTGTTTCCACAAACTTGATTTTGTTGTCCAATTTTAAACCATCTCTCTTTATTGAAGAACCATAAGTTCCAGCATCAAATTCCTGCTGTTCATGTTTGGTGTTGTCCGGTTGTAGAGGAACCCACATTACCGGCATAGGCAGCCCCATGCGGAAATTGCGGGGTCCACATCTATCGGTCGGTTCATCAAGTGGTTCCAGCCTCAGCTGGATAAAGCAGGGCTGCGAGATCAGAGCAGGAATTTCAGCCTGGTATTCATCTCCTACCCGAGGAAGAATGTCAGGCTCCCCAAACACATTGTAGTGATTAGACTGTTCAGATTCTGAAGGGAGAAGTACTTCCGCAGGGGAATCTTCAATACAAGCTCCAGTGTAGGTCCTCTCAACTGAATCCATCTACTCTATCAAATACAAAGAGATCATTAATCAGTAGTCACTCAAGTTGCAGCATAAAATGGAGCAAAAAAAGTCATTGAAGAAAAAGAAAATGACAGAGGAAGGGTGGCAAAGAAAGGGTATATATTACAGTCAGCAAGCAGTCAAATACTTCAGGAATTATATGTAAAATGCGATTAGTTTTCCTATAACATTCATTAGCAAGGTAAGCAAGTCTTGTTTCACAATCACACTGATGTGCCCACAGAAATTCAATGGTACCATCATCAACCAAACTGATGGAGACTTCAAGCCCTCAGACTTAATACATCGTAACTTTTCTCCCAGCAGCCCTGTAAATCCTAATAGAGTAAAAAGGGCCAACCTCCATCACGCGTGGCTCAAATTTAAATTAAAAAGAGGCAAATGAATGAGCCTAAATGTTAGTTTTGGAAGATTCATTTGGTAAAGTTTATTAAAGGAAAAAGGTGCCCTCTTCTGCCAAAAAAAACTATATTCTTTATTGCTTTCAATGAATTTTTTTTTCTTTTGACAATACTAGAAAGAAAAGAAAAAGAACAAAATTCAAGAACATTACAGTTTGAAGACTATGAGCATTCTCAACTAGAATAATTCAGGAGAGAGAGAATTTTTCCTTCAAGAATGCTTCCAAATTAAATCTCCTGCTAACATATTCAGCTTCTTTGGGGGACAAAGGAAAGATTTTGAAACAAATTCCACACTCAGCAGATACTTTTTCACAACCATGTTAAACTTGGATGAAACACAAAAACCGGATAAGATTTGAAATTTAATAGGCTAGTAATTCTAAGAACATACAAAACAATATAACTGAGAAGTGGAAAAGAGAAAAATTCTCAGAAAAAGGCAATAATGCAGCAATCTATAAGAAAGCAATTAAGACTGCTCATTTCATATTTTTTATGCTAACGTGTCACTAATACTATTTAATGCTAATATCATTACACAGAAACCTAACAAACTGCGATGAGCAGAGCTTGAATAGAAAAAGGAAACGCATTAAAACTGCAAGAACTTAAGCAAACAAAAGAAAGAACCTGGATAAGAGGTTATGAATTGGGATATATAGTCCAAACTCAGCACACCAAAGAAGAAGAGGGAGAGCAGCCCCGGATCCGTTTGAGCCCGAAACTCAGGAAGATCCAGCTCAAGAAAACAAATAAATGGAATAAATAAAACACATCCAAGAACAGGTAAGCCGAATACACAAGCAAAACGGACACAGCCTGAACTCACAGCTAACACAACAAATAATATCAGCCATTGCAACAATAAGAACAAGCAAAGTTAAAGAAAAATTGTGGAACGAACAGAGCGATGGATTCGAAGCTGAGAATTCGGAGGTGATCCAACAACAAAAAATTAAACAGAGTTACATAATGAAGCTTACCAAAACAGAAGCGACAGTGTTGCAGTAGATCGTTGAAGCAAGCAGACCAAGAAGCACAGACTACAACATCAATACGAGGAAAACAAAGCAAAAGAACAGAAGGGGTGGGAGAGAGCAATAGAAAGTTTTACTGGGACTCTTTAACTGTAACAGCAGGCCATGAACATTAAAACCCACGTGGCAACCGGGCAGGATGCATACATACATATACTACCAGTATTATACTACCCGAAAGGACCTAGTATCTAAAGGCGTATACCCATGAAGACGAAAAAATCTCAGAGGTCCTGCCTCAAAAATAATATGGTGAGAAAAAATTATTAATTTATTTTAATTAATATTAATTATAATAATTATTTAAATAATTAATACTAATTTACGTATTTCACATTTTAATTGATATTTTCTAAAGGTAAATACGTAGTGAGTTACAATCTCCTGAGAATTTCTCCTTGAAGACAGTGAGTGAAAGGGGGTGAAGTACCTGAGCTCGTTAGACTGCCGGGCCTCTTTTCATGATATGAACAACGCAGTGTTCCAAATCGACCAAGCCACCGAGAGGGAGAGGAGGATGGCGAACGAAGTCGTTCCGTTGATGCGTCTGTGTGGAGAGATGGAGAAACGCAAAATAAAAACTTTTCACAGAGAGAGAGGGAGGGAGGGGAGAGGTGGGGGTGCTGGCTGTGGTGAGAGAAAAAGACGGAGACACAGACTGCGTGCGCTTCGGTCCTCTTTTACAATGGGAGGGCATAATCGAGGATTGGGCAAAAGTAAGATTAATTATTAAAAAAATTTAAAAAATTGATATTTTTTAAATTAATTACATGAGTACTGTTTTTAAAACGTTAGGTAAAGTAGTATTTTTACTATAGTAAAAATACCAACTTTCTTTGTAAACTTTATAACAAATAAAATACTAATTAAGTTGACGTTTTTAATATAATTTTTTTTTACTGAAAATACCAATTTAGTTTGCGTGTGCTATTTGAACAGAAATAGCCGACTCAAACAACACTTTAACTGTTTTCTAATATTAATGAGTAAATCTTAAGTGCCTAATGTACTGTAATCTTATTTTATAAATCTCTCTCAGATTTTTATACGTATAAAATTTTATAAATTTTTTAAAAGTAAAGTTTACAAGTATCGATACTTGAATGGTAGTTTATAGAACGAATTTAAATATTTCATACATTTAGCAACTACGCGAAATACACTGCAGGCCAAAACATACACTGTAGCTCAAAACCTTCTGCAGCAAAACTCAAGCTCCGACACATTAGAATTCGTTATATAAATTATCATTTAAATATTAGTACTTATAAAATTTACTTTTAAAAATTTATAAAAATTTTATAAATATAAAAAGTTAAGAGAAATTTATAAAAAGAAATTATTGTATATTACACACTTAACACTTACTCTTGATATTAGCAATCGCTGAGTTGACATTTTCTTTGCTGCAAAAATTACTAAGAAAAACGCCAACTTTTTACTGCAGTGAAAAACATCACTTCAATTAGCATTTTAGGAATAATACTCCTGTAATTAATTTAAAAATTATCATTTTTTACGATTTTTTCTTTTATAATTGGCCGTACCTTTGCCCAATCCTCGGGCATAATCGGTGTTTCAGTGCGGTTCCGCCGTGGCCACGTGGGAGAAGAGTATTATGTACGTGGCACGAAGCCTTAAAGGATGACCCCGGCGTATGCGCCCAGCGCATCGAATCAGGGCCAGCTAGATAGCCACTTTACTGGTGTAGCTTTTAAAAAAATAAACAGAATTTAATCAATAGAATGTAATTGATGTGAATTGATTCAAAATGAAACGAACCGAATTGTTAAAAATTCATAATATGAGAATTTAAAAATTGAGAGTTATTTTATCTTTTTTTTTATTTAACTGTCATTCCCATCTTTAAAATTGTGGGCATGTTTTACATGCTCCAGGAGCATGGGGGTTTGTTCTCGGCGTGAGCCATGAGTCTGATGGCACGGGCCACGGGGTAATGCGGACGTTGCAATATATATCCTTTACAATTTACCATTTATTAAATTTTTTATATACTTTTAAATTTTCAAATTTTAATAATTATAAAAAAAGATACTCTCAACCTTTCGCATTTTTATTGTTTTTATCCTAAATCTTTATTTTTTGTCATTCGCATCCTCAACCGTTTGAGTTTCTGCCACTTTGGTCACACCATTACTTTTTCCATCCAAAAAAAACTATTGCATTCAAAAATCATTTTTTAACAAAAATATTTTTCAAAAAAATATATTTAGTCCTGATTAAAGAAATATTACTTACTAGCAGGTGCTCCTTCAAAAATTAGACCTCATTTTTCTTAAAATGAGTAACGGTTTTATAATGATAATAATCATCAATCAATTTCTAATCGGGAATATATTTTAATTTTGAAGAAGATACGACCATCAATAAAACTCTACCGTTACTTTTCATTTTCATTTGTCTTTCCCTTTTTCTTTATTTTTTTAAAAATATTTTTTGTTAAAAAATAATTTTTGGATAAAATATTCTTTTTAATATAATATAGTTTTTTGGATGAAAAAGTAACGGTATGACCAAAAATGTAAAAACTCAAAAGGTTGATGATGTGAATGACAAAAAATAAAAATTTAGGACTAAAGCGATAAAAGTGCAAAAGGGTAATAACTAAAAGTATCACTAATCCTAATTATAATTGTATAGACATTAATTATCATTAAAAAAATATATTATATTAATATTATCATATAATATATTCGATGCACAGAAAACAAGATCCAGTGCGCAGAGCCCCTGGAAACTCAAAACAACTCAGCAATCCAATAATTCCGTGGACAGTGTCGTAGTCAATACCTTGAGAGATACCAATTTTGACCCTCCACCGAGAAGACCACACGGTCAAAATACTACATGGAATGAGGGGAAAATTTTCTTAAACAACCGAACCTTACATAAATGTGATGAAGAATAATTAATTAAATTATTTTAATCAGTAATAATAGTGGTAACTGCTCGGATGATTAGTACTAATTTGCTCATCCGTCACAATCTGATTGGTATTTCCTCGTGGCACGTACTGAGGCAGGATTATCTGAGAATTTCTGGTACAGAGAGAGTGCGGTTTGACGGCACGGTCCTCAACTGAAAACGACGAGGTTATGGGTTCGATTAACAGTACGAGACACCCCGGTGCAGATCATTTTATTTCTCCCTCATACCATTTTTAGATAAGAAGCCTCCCCTTTAGAAAATGCCAGTCATATTTACAGACACGATTGGATCAAAATGCTACAGTAAAACTTTTTCTATGTGCTTGGTGGACGCACACGGTATTCTGCAATGGTGAAGGAGATTAACAGCCTTAAAAGTCTTAGAGTAATTCATTTGACAAAAAGGAGTTCTTGCGATGGCAGTGACACCGTTCTCGATATCCCGGTTCGAAGTCCAAGAGCATATCGACAATGCGTGGATGAATTGATCATTTGGGTAAAATTTATTTTTATTTTTATTTTTATTTTTATTTTTTTGCTATTTTTATCCTAAGAAATCCTCTGGATGCCAATATTCAATTTTAACGGAAAAATCTTTGAAATTATTTCCACTTTAAATTGCATATAATTGTTTTAATAGAATGTTTTTAAAAAAAACCCTCAAGTTTTCAAGGTTTTTTCTTATTTTACAACAACCGAGTTTAGAAAATACAATGAGCGATATTAAAGAGATAAAATTTATTTTATCTGTGCATATTTATTAATAATTTAGGTAATTTTTTTCTCACTCCATATCTACTGTCTTAAAGATAAAAATCTTTCATTAACTGTTCAGATTTCCTTATCTCGTTCCATATTACTCAACTTTAACCGCAAGAATCCGTCACGCAGTTAGAAAATTAAAAAGATAGAATTGATAGAATATACTAATAAAAATTGAGAATACCATGCGTACTACTATACATTAAATTGTAACAAGTCATAAATAAATAATCTAATTATATGATTTCATCATAACATTTCACATTTATTTACTGTCGTTTTCTTTTCGTACGTAATACAGGCGGGTCTTTAATATTAGTTAAGTGAGGAAGAACTCCCAAAATTCTTGTGAAAAATGAGATCTCGAAAGATTTATTTTAAAGAACAAAAAAGCTCATAATTTTGTGCAGAAATTTTCCAAGAAAACGTGGGCGTAAGATTAGGAGAAGAATATAAAATATATTTGATTTTCTTTTCTTTTTTTGGTTTGTGAACCGACACCCGCTGAGTTGGCAAATTAATTATAAAGTCTGCCAGACATATTTTTTTTAATAAATTAGAACCAAGAAAAAAAACACCAGTACGAAAACGAATTTTGTACTTGGACCTGGTCCGGTCTGCGCGCTTATCTAAAAGAAGAAGAAGTCAAAGGTCCACATTAAAGGTAAATTAAGTTCACACTGTAAATGCCATCGAATATAATTAAAAATAATAAAATATTATTAAGTGTGAATTAAATAAATCGATCAGACGGTCCCTTTTTTGCATACCAAGGTTCTTCGAATGATAAAATGTACGAAAATACGGTTGTAAAATAATATCTTGTCAATAAATAGCTTTAGGTAACCGCGGTTGTTTTAGAATGTAAATAGTCGTGGAGAAAAAAAGGACGGAGATATAACTGCTTTAAGATAATTGAAATGATAATAAATAAATTAAAATTATTATATATAAACTAAATTGGAATAAATAGTAGTTTTGAAAATTGGAAAAAAATAAAATTATTCACTTTTTTAATAATAAAGATAAAATAGGGAAAAAATGAGTTTGGTACAGTAAGATGGTTGGAGCGAATGAGAGCCTCTTGGATAGCAAGCGTTGCTATTTCTAAAGCTTCTTTGTAGCTCTAGGGCTGGCAGCTCAGTGGGGGAGTTGAGCAAGATTGGGCTGGAACCGCAAGGCTTCCATAGCTTTGTTTGGTAAATGAAGGTCCAGCAATGGAAGTTCCCGTCAAGGCCCAGCAGCAGGTGCTGCCAAGTCCACATGACCGGCCTCGATTTGAGGCCCAAGCCTTCATTCTACTCACTCTCAATTGGGCTGAAAGGTCAATCCCTCCCGATTACTGACCGTCCTCTGCTGCCGCCTTCCCTCTCCATCTTCCTCTCCCGGGCGGCCTCCGATCCTCTTATCGACTGCAATTTCTGCCTCGTCTGCAGTTGCTCTGCAATTGCCTTCTGCAGTGAAGGAGGTAAGAGTTTTCGAGGCTCTTTTTTTTTTTTTTGGGTAAATATGCGGCTTTCATGACCATGCTGATTGGGGAATGGCTTGGCTGATTCGTAATTAATTGGTGACCTAATCCTGACTGCCGGACTTGTTATGGCTGATTGTTGTTTGTTTCCACAGCTCTTAAGCTTGTTAATCGGCGCTGAACTTCTTGTGGCTGATTGGTGTTTGTTTCCACAGCGTTTTAGGACTAACTTCCAATTGGAACCCTTTATTTTTCTGCATGTAAATTAGGACAAGTAGTGGCATGATAGGACCACGATTCCAATATTGAATTACCCATTGATCCTCGAATAGGGCAAGAATTGGGATCAACTTCCAATTGCCTTCAGTTTCTCTTCATTCTTGAATATTTATAGTCGGTTCATTTCATCCATCTCCCTTTAACTGTGTCAGGCACTCAGGCAGTTAGCTGTGGGGGGAGACTAGTTGTTCAGGCACCGTCTACATTCACTGACTATTTTGCTACCTGAAACTTGCAGCTTTCTTTCGGTGTAATGGCAGATTCCGATAAAGCTCAGCCAGGTGACTCTGGAGGGAAGACGGAAGAATCCAATGAGAGACAACAGTCTGAAGCAGGTGAATTAGTAGTTTAGTGAGCTAACTGATTCCAAATCATACATATCTGCCTCTTCCAAATGTTTTTGTCATCAGTCATTCTCTTTGTAGTTACAGTTCCCCGTTCTCACCCCTGTGTTTCCCTTTTCCTTTTTCAGTGTGTAGTTTCTTTAGGAAACCATCAAGAAATAAAAATATAAGGAAGCGGACTATCGAGGAAGACGAGGATGAAGACTCTAAAGCTGACAGTTCATTGCTGCACACTCTGAAGAAACCTCAAAAGATGGACAGCAAGTTGTATTTCTCGACAGGAACCTCCAAACAGTCCATCCATGAGTCTGAACCTAAGGGTGAATCTCAAGCAGGGGTTTTCCATTTTGAGTCTTCGAGGGAAATTCAAGTTGAGAATGACAGTAAAGCAACAGCAACACTGGAAACTGAGACAGAGTTCACAAAAGATGCTCGAGCGATCCGAGAAAGAGTTCTCAAGCAAGCAAATGATGCAGTTAGTGGGAAAGGAAAGCTCACTGGCGATGAAAAGCTCTATAAAGGGATTCATGGATATACTGATTACAAGGCAGGTTTCAGAAGAGAGCAAACCATTTCTAGTGAGAAGGCGGGTGGAGCACATGGGCCGCTCAGGGCTTCTGCTCATATTAGAGTGTCTGCAAGGTTTGATTATCAACCTGACATATGCAAGGACTACAAAGAGACAGGCTATTGCGGTTATGGGGATGCTTGCAAATTTATGCATGATAGAGGAGATTATAAGCCAGGGTGGCAGTTAGAGAAAGAGTGGGAAGAGGCTGAGAAGGCAAGGAAGAGAAAGGTGGCTATGGGAATGGATGATGGTGATGAGGAGGATGAGGAAAATGATGAGGATGATGACGAACTGCCTTTTGCATGTTTTATCTGCAGGCAGCGATTTGTTGATCCGGTGGTGACAAAATGCAAGCACTATTTTTGTGAACACTGTGCTTTAAAGGTAACTGCGTTGCACCAATCTCTCGTTTTATTCCTTCTCTTATTATTTCTAATCATGCATGAACTTAAAGGGCTCTGATGTTTGCACTGGATGCGGAATCTATGTTTCTTGTGATCTAGAGTTGCTTAGGTGGCAGCTGATGAATATTATCTTCTCCTTCTGGTTTGTTGCAAATATGATTAGAGATTGAAAGTTGATGTAAATAATGGACTGGATACAAGATCAGCTTTTTGTCGGACAACAATGAGTCAGTGAAGGGAAACTCCCCTTTTTCAGTTGAAATGTGGGAAAGTTTATATCCGAGAGTAGAAATTGTAATTTGCTGGTGCTCTTGCGCCTGTTTTCAAGTACTTATGGGCTGTAACATACAAAGGAAGCTATCATCTGAGTTTTGATTTTGCAAGGTTGTTATATCTTTTTAGGCACTTGGAAGACAATCAGTGGATTTTTACTATTTTGGTGTGTGCCATTGATACTAGGATATTTAAGAAGAGCTGTAGAGGAAATGCCACATCCTTTGCATGTTGATGTCTGCTATATTTCAGCTTACAATGCTCAGGATGTTCCTTTTAGCATTCGGCCTATCCACAGTATTTTAAAAGTTTGCATCTCCATATTTTAGCTCAAAAATCTTTACATGACTTTGTTGTGGGATTGCCCATCTACTGTTGGTGCAGCAGTTGAACACCCTCGGTTAGGTTCAGCAAATATCGATGCCCTTTTGCTTGACTGCTCAAATCTTTAGGTGTCAATACATTGCTTACATTGGCTTTGGGCACACATCATCGCATGGGATAGAGTTGCTCCATTTCTTATAGTCCTGGTTTTCTCGTTTGGTCTTTTCTTTTTGCTCATTTTTCTCTGACCTATTTCTGTCTCCTTTTTATCTGGCAGCATCACGCAAGGAACAAGAAATGCTTTGTCTGCAACACCCCGACTCTCGGGATCTTCAATGCAGCTCATGAGATTCGCAAGAAGTTAGCAGCCGAGAACAAGGGCAACTGAATGAACTCCAGGGACTCTCTCAGGTTTAGCTTTTTAGTTTCACCATGGTTAGATAGAAGCTATCTAGGTCTCCTGGGGGCAATAACTTACTCCACGATTCTGTCACCCGATATAGATGTTAGCACTGTAGTGATGCTCAATGGAGACTGTATATGCTCCCCTATCTATTTTCTGGTCAGGAAAGGGAGTGATAGCTAGCTTCCATTCTGGCTTTATTGTTGACCTTATTGGTGATATGCAAATTTCTGTAGCTCAGATTTGGCCGTTTGGTGTATCACAAAGAAATTTGACTGCAATGTGAGCTCTAATTCTGTAGCGACTACATGACAGGAGCTGCATTATGGTCTCAAGAGGATGAAGCTGTATTACCAGTCTCAGATTAACAGCGATGTTCTGGTTTTCTTTTGAGATGGACTTGTCTGGTGGTTAAGTACACGCACACACATTATTCCCAGCATTTGCCTTCCTCCCGACCTCAACAATTTTAAGTTGAAGCCATCTAAATAAGAGGGGATGAAAGTAAAGACGAGACCAATTTGCTGCTTGTCATGGTAAAAAGTCTTCTTCCTTCCTTCCTTCCTCTCGTTAAGTTTTTTCATCTCGCTTCTTTCTATTGGGTCCGTTTTGTTCTATTGTCTGGGCAGAGCAGCCAAGGGAGCCGACGCCGTGTTCTTTCAGACTGTACTTCTGACTTTACTACTCCGGTTTCTGCCAATTTATGGTTCTGAATTCTTCGAACAAGTCCTATTTACATTATAACTTTTATTTTAATTAATTAATATTTATTCAATTCTATTAATTTTTTTTAAAAAAGACCTATTTAACTATGCTTTTATAAATATGTAACAATCTGTCTACAACAAATTTTTTTTTTATAAATTAAATCCAAGTGAGTCTAATTTTATTAAAATGACTCACTGATTCAATAATTATATGAGTTGATTTGTTTGCTTGTAGGCTCACAAAATCAAATAAAATAAAGAATATATATTTATAGTTATTGAAGATACGATCTTATTATTAAATATTATTTCTCCTAAACAGCCTAAAATATCTCTAACAATCTATGTTTTATATCTAAAATGTTTTTCATTAATTTTTTGTAATTCCGGTCTACTAGTACCTCGGCCTATCCTGCACGGGACAGGTTCGAGTTTTTAGATACCCATCCACCCCATTCTGTTATCATTCGAATTTGAAGAATCTGAAGGTAGGGATTGTCTAATTCTTATTTGACAAATTAAATAGTCCACGGGGCAGTCCTGATGATGGGATTTTGGGAGTCTTTCAAGACCTCGTAGCTCAAATTTCCAAAGATGCATTTCTCGTGGTTAGGGGTTTTATAGTCTTTACATACATCCGATTCGCTTAACTTATCCGGTAAACGTCATTTGTAAATCTGGAAAACGTTTGGATACCTCGATTATAAAAAAAAAGATAAATTAAATAGGATTATAATCAAGAATTTAGAATTTAGAGGAATAAAAAATCTTTGAATCCCTTTTGTCCCCGAATAAAATCCCTCAATTCATCCAAATATAGGGTTGAAGAGGGGCAGCCTCCTCCTCCATTTTGAGGACAGGCAGCTCTCCACGATCCTCCGTCCCGAACCCGCACACGGAGAGCCCAATCCTTCAGGCGCACGGAGACCATCCTCTGCTTGAACCCTAACTATCGGAGTCTCTTCCTGATCGAACACGCACCACCCAAATCTTCCCTCTTCTCAACCCGAACTTTCTCTACGCGGGCCATTCTGCACCAAAGCAACCTGTCTCCTCCCCGTACACCTCCGACCGCCGATTCAGCTCTCCCCAAGATGTCTTGACTTCCTTCCGGGTCTCTCCATCCCACAACCGATACATCGAGCCCACTGCCACTGCTGCCGGTCGCGACCTTCGAATAGCGCCGCGCCGCGACCTCCGCTGCCACTCTCCGGTCGATTCCTCCTCAGCCCCTCAGTGACCCGAGCTTCTCCTCCCTCTATTCTTTCACCGAGTATTAACGCTCCGAGCCACGTTATATTAGTGGGTAAGATTTTTTCAATAAAGCCGCGGTTTTTCCCTTGAATCATACGTCTTCGGAATCGCTTTGAGAAGTAGTGTTGTCTTGTGGGAATTTCAGCTCATCATCTTATGCATCCTTGTCTATGATTGGTCTGCAGATTAGAAGCACTCCTTCAGGTTAGAGGGGTTTTATTAATTGACACTGTAACTTTCTTTACATATTCTCGGCTCGTGGATGTTGAAGCATAACTGGTGACTGAAGAAGGGTCATCTTTGGTTTGTCTTATTATGTTAGTTGAAACTACTGATTTGATTTGGTTGAGAGAGAATGTGATCATGATCAATTACGGTTTGTTTTGCCATCTTTGATTTGTCTGGATTTATGATAAAAACACTTAAGCTCGATTGTTGTCTTGTTGCAGCAGGCTGTGTGTCCTAGTAGCCATGCCTCACCCATTCTTGTGCTTGGGTGTGGTTGTTTGTCTTAAGACGAACTCACTGTTTTGATGGACTGTAGTGGCTCATTGTCTTTGCATGGTTTTCCCTGTCGATTAAACAGATGATTGCTGTTGTTACTCTCATTCTTGCTGCTCTCTGTTTGACTTTGCTGTCCCTGATTTACCGAGTTGAATTGCACCAATTCTTGCTTGCTAGATGCTTGAGCTTGCTGCTTTGGTTATGAATAGGTTTGGGAGTTTGAGTGAGCTGGGGAGGTTGCATTTTGATGATTTAAGGACCGACCTGAATGAGATGTCCTTGAGATGATTATTGCAGTGGGTAGTCGAGAGTTGGTTATTGACGCACAAGAGAATTTAGCGGAGTCCAAAGGAGCTTAGAAGATTGAAGTGGATTCTAAGAGGATTTAAATGGATCTAAGGGATTTTAATTGAGCTTGGGGGATCAAATTAAGTTTGGAAAGTGGAGTTGAGCCTAGGGAAAATTAAAACCGAGCATAGAGGATAAAGTCGAGTTTAGAGCTTGACTGAACATAGAAAATGAAATTGAACATAGAGTTTAAATGAGTTCTAGGAAAAACCAATTGAGCTTAGAGGGGAACTAATTGAACTTAGTCGAGTGAGTCTAGGTTTAAATGCGCTTGGGTTTGATTATGCTTAGGGGAATAAAGTTGGACCAACATAATAGTGAAATTGAGCCTGAAAATTAGGTGAATTTAGCAAGCTAAGCGAGTCGGGAGGTTGCCATGACTGATCTTTATCTTTGTGTGTGTGACCTGTCCCCAATTTTGGGTTGTCAATTGAAGATAGATCTATTAAGTGCAAGGAATGGACTACATAGTTGATTATGTATGCTTGCTCTTAAGATTGTTTATCCCTTTCCTTCCAAAGTTTCGATTGATAAGTCAGGAACAATTAAGAATTGAGTTGGAAAATTCGCGATGATGAGTTGAGTCTCTAAAATTTGATTTTACAAATTCTCCACTTTGATGCAGTTCATTCTAAGGTCATATTTCCCTTTTCATTTGCTTTTTCCTTTTTAGATTTGAAATAAAATATATTTTTAAAAAAAAATCATTTTTGGATGGAAAAAATAAGGGTAGGACTAAAATGGTAAAAACACAAAATTGGGGATATTAATGATAAAAAAAATGAAGGTTTTGGACAAAACTGACAAAAGTCAAATGATTGAGTAGCGGATGTGTCCTTTTTCCTTATGTTGATAAATGATAGATATTCCGACTAAATTGATAGAAAAATATGAGTAATGATTTGCTGTCTGTTGAAATATTGTGAAATAAACTCTCTTTTCATATAAAAGAATATGGGTGCTCTTCAAAATCTCATGTTAAATCCGTCCATGCCTGCAGTTGGAAAAGTCAACTATCCGGAGGGAGAAATTAGATAGATTGAAGGCCATGGATATGGAAGAGAAGGGAGGTAAGATTAGGGCTTTGATAGAGAAGGCCACCAATTCCACTGCGCAGGAAGTTGATCCCCGCCTTCTCAAGTCCATCAAGTCAGTGGTTCGCTATTCTGACTCAGAGCTCCAAATTGCAGCCCATACTTTGATGACACTCATGAAGCGAAACCATTCCCAGGTTCCACTTCTATACTATTGTTAGATGTAAATGATTGATTTAGATTCAACATATTTCTCCTTTCTTCTTCTGTACTTCCTTTGTCGAAGCTTTTGTTGTGCACCCCACCCAAGATCTCAGAAATTCTCTTTTTGAGTCCTTTTCCCTATAGGTTTGATTATTTTTAGCACGGTGTCCCATCCCCAGAAGTAAGATATCCACAAGGAAAAAATTGTTCCTTTCAAGGATTGGATTTTGATATTTGTGGGCACTGTTGCAGGTTAGGTATTTATCTCTTTTGATAGTGGATGAGCTGTTCATGCGATCAAAGCTTTTCAGGAGCCTCATCATTGAAAACTTGGATCAATTATTGAATTTAAGCATTGGATTCAGAAGAAATACCCCGCTTCCTGCTCCCCAAGCTATTGCTTCTCGTTTGCGTGCAAAAGCTATTGAGTTTTTGGAGAAGTGGAATGTTTCCTTTGGAATGCATTACAGACAACTCAGGTTAGGGTTTGATTACTTGAAGAACACCCTCAGATTGCAGTTCCCTGATCTCCAGGCAAACGCAGCCAGGATTCAGCAGGAAAGGATGGAGAGAGAGATGAGAACTAGAGAGATTCTGCAGAAGAAATTCAATGCACTTAAGGAGAATTTTGTCTCAATCAAGGAAGAAGTTCTGTCTGCCATTGATGAGATTGAGCAGTGTTTGGATATTGTGCGCACAAGAGAAGAACTTGTGCCTCCTGGGCTCATCATTGATGATGAAGATACCAGTGAGTTCCATTCTCGGGAACTTTTACAAATACGCCTCACATCACTAAAAGAAGCAGAAAGAGTTCGTGAGAACAAGGACAATAAAGTTATTTTTGATACGCTCAGGGAGCTGTATAAGCTACTTATGACAAAGCACTTAGTTTCAGTCCAAGAATCAATCACCGTTGTTGTACGAGCAGATGTGTCAGACAGCAGGGTGAGGGATTCCACTTTGAAAGAGCTTATAAACATTCAAAACAAGATTCATGCAGTGAAAAAGAAATGTGAAGATTTGGTTAGCGATCTTTCAATTTCTAAAAGGTGTGGTGGAGGAGAAGAAGAGGATGACTTTTGGGAGGAGGGAAAGGTCACGGTGCTTGATGAGTTCTCTAGAAGAGCGTCTAAAGAGCATGTCGAGGATCTCAGTCTGCCTTCAACTAGTGGGGTGGAAGATAATTCTTCTAGATGCAGTATGGAAGATTCTGGTGGTGACATGAATCCTGGTCAAGCTTGTGTTGCAGATGATTCTGATTCCTTGAAGAGCAAACTTTTGGCTGAAGCTCCAGTCATGAAATGGGGCTCATATTTGGACAACTGGGGTTCAAAAGATGGCATATTGGCTAACCAGAGGGGATTGGAGTTGGAAAACCACTGGGGTCGGGTAGACTATGATGCAGTTATTCCAGCTGAAAAAATTGCAGAGTTGAATGTTCAAGCAACTATTTACAAGGAAGAACGAGTGATAGCTGAGCCTTGTGGTGCTCCTTTGAGCAATGGATCACTCTGTCAGAGAAGAGATCTAAAAGTCTGCCCTTTTCATGGGCCCATCATTCCTCGAGACAGTGAAGGAAAACCAATTGATCAAGTTCCTCCCGTGGAGACAAGAACTCACGATCCAGAGATTGATTTAGTGAAGAAATTAGCTGAACAAGCGGTGAAGAATGTTAGGACTCAAGACAGAGAGGAAGCGGAGAGGAGGATGCATGATAAGCAGGCATTGAAACGTGCAAAGCTTGCAAAAATCCGTGCACATAATGAAGCGGTTCTGAGGGATGCTGTGCTGGCTTCAACTTCAGGGTCTTCAACTATTGGTGAAGAAGCGGACTTGGCTATCGGTGGGAAATCATCGGCTCGGAGCAAGAAGCAAACTCTTGCTTCAATGCTACGCAAGAAAGTAACCACAAAGGATAAGCTGTCTCAGAAGCTGCTAAATGCACGTGCAACCGATGCAACCACAAGGCAACTGACAGCAGATGAGGATCAGTGTTACAGGGAAGCATTCCCTAACCAGTGGTAGATGGGCTCTTTGTTTCATAGGACTGACAGGTTTGGCCGCTCTTGAGATCCATGTGATTAATAAGACGTAGCCCGATTTCCTAAGTTCTGATCTTATCTGAAAGGTTGAAGCTGAAGCACTTTTATCTCCAGGGAAAAAGTTACTGTGCAGCAAACACGTATAGTAGTTTTGTAGAAATGGAGGTTTTGGTCAATTTAGTGTAATGTAAGATGAGGAGGAAATACTCTCTTGACATTGAGTGCCTTGCTTTCAAACAAGGTTCCACGTTGTATTCTCGAATAAATAAATCTCTGATAGTTCTTCGGTTTTAGAGCATCTGTGCTCTATGAATGAACATTGGGGGTGTGGGTAGCACATTTCTCAGCCTTCTGGCTAAGACGGTTGAGTCACTCTTTCTAAAAGTGAATTATCATTTTCGTTCATAATATTTTGTAAAATTATTATTTTTTATTTATCAGTATTGTTTTCAATGTTTAAAATTTTTTAACGATTAAGTACTTGCCATTCTTTCGGTGCTGAATGTTTAGAAAATCCCAACAATTTAGTCCTTCTCTATGGAGAATAAAAGTGACGATGGATGAAAATTAAGGACAAAAAAATCATGACTAGTGACTAAATTGTTAGTTTTTCAGGTGGAGCTACGTAAATTATAAACATGGACACATACAGAGAGCGATTAGTAACTGTTATGCTAGTGGGTTGTTCTGAATGTTGTTGATAACCTCTGTCACATGCTTAACCGGACATCTGAATTTACCTTCTGAATTCAACTAGCAGTGATTGTGACATCTTCTCCTCGAGGCACACGCAATAGCCCTGAAACCACGTGTGCTAGGTAAATCAAGATAAATTCTGACGGACTCGTACCTCGAGGGATCGAACCTATGACCTGGAAAGTAAGGAGACCCCTGCTTATCATTGGGCTGGGCTCGAGAGGCTTAGATTAAGACTTTAGTTTGGGTACAAGGCATGCTTTATATCATGGGACATAGCCTGGTCCACAATACGGCACGTAGGGTTGGACCCAACCGGACCGAGTATGCATTCAGCACGAGTTCGTTGTGTAAATATCTATTAAATCTTAAAACGTGTAAAGTTTTTATAGATTTCAAGGGTCCGCTTTACACGTATCAATATTTGAACGGTGATTTATATAATAAACTCGCTATGTATTAATTACTACGTATTGAATATTTACTCAGACCCTATGATTGCAAGTGTTTTGTTTCTTGTACCCTCTGTCATTCCCATATTGCCTATTAGGCCTATGGCACATAACCCACAATCGCAATGAGAAATATATTCGAGGTTAATGTATCACAAAACAAAGCACTACATACCCAAGAAACAACTCTGTCAGGGAATATTTACCGCTTGACTTCAGATTGTAGGCTATCGAACTCAGAACATTAAGCCTCCTCCAGACAGCAAAGCTCCCAATCCATTTCCCTACCAAATCCTAACAAGGAGTGACTGATGCCAAGAATGAGGGAAAAGAGAAAAATGAAGAAGGAATGCGAAAGGAATTGCTGTTAGCAGCACATGGCGGAGCTTATCTTGCAGTGAAAACAGGCTCTGCATCAGGGTTCGGTTGAACTCTTCGGGTGTATTTGAGCAGTAAACCTTCCAAGGAGAGACCCGGAACGTGCAGATCCCTGAATAAATAAAGTAAATCCTGTGTGATTGTTTTGATTGGTTAGAGAAGCAACATAGTTTTGGAATCAAATCCTATGCCCTTGTTTAATGGAATACTGCTACCAAAATACAGCAATTTCCGGGGATCAAATCATGCCTAATCGCTCCAAAATTCAATGAACATTTTCTTTTCCAGATCACCAATTTGGACATTTAGATTGTCTAAGATGTGTTAACACCCTACCCATCCATCTTAAAATCTTGGCTCAATCCCCACTGCTGGAAGAAGTAGGCAGGCAGATATTTCTCATTTGAACTACACAATTATGAAACCACAAATAAGATAGATAAATGTAGCCTAAGTGGAAGTTAATTGTTAGGGAATTGAAACCTGATGTAGGGTTGTAAATCCTTCCAGTCCCATCTAGGCTGCTCTTTGAATAGAATGGAGAACCGATCAGACGGAGTAGATGGGAGAGAAGAAGCACTGAATGCTCGAATCCACGTTTCAATCCCTACTTTTTCAGTCAGAACTTCACCTTCCAACGTTTCGAGACTGGCCTCCATCCCTGCAGGAATCCCCCGCCTCCACTCCTCCAGAAAAGTCTCCATCTTCATCTTCCCTTCCCTCAGGATATTCCTTGCAAAATGCACACAAATCCGCTTATCATCCAGTTTCCAAACAGAGTTGCCCCCGCAATCCTCTGCCTTATTACCATACATCGATAAACAATGGGAGGCAACCTTGCGAGGAAAACCATCCGATTCAAGGACACCCAATACTTCATCTTGGTCAAGTGCATCAAGTGGCCAGTCCAGCAACACAGAATTGTGCAAGAGCATTTTCAGGATCATATCCATGTAAAATTCATCTATTAGCCTCCAATATCCATCAATCTCCACTGCTGAAAGTGCATGCAATCCAGATCTCAGTTCTTCGTCACTTGCTTGGATCTCATTGACAAGATCATCCCACCTGTACAATCCTGTTTTGTCTCTTTCCATCCCTTCCACATCCATCTCTGAAGCATCCTCAATCCCATAAGGAGCCTGTGAAAGAAGGGACTTGAGCCTATCAAGCCTAGGGGCAACTTCAACGATCTCCATATTACCAGGCGCAAGTTTGATCACTGTTGCGGTTTCAGGGTCACAGCCATTTTCCACATGGTCTTGCGACTTTGTCCTTGTCCCTGGTTGGTTAGACGGAGGTACTAGGTACACAGAATTGGAAGTACCAACGAACTTGACTGCATAAGTCTTGGACCGAGTACAGAGAACCGCATCTTCATCAGGCTGCCCTCTTAAGGATACTCTTAAGAGAGATCAAAAGAGAAAATCATGCAAATTGAGAATGCCATGTTCACTGGGGAAGTGATGCCAATACAGAACTAATTATGGTTACTTACCTCTGGTTTAAGACATCGGGGAGGAGCTTTTCGTCAAGCTCTAGAAGAACTATATCATTGTGGGGACCATACTCCGGATGATATGCAATAGACAGTGGAGAGCTTGGCTTAAGGTTGAGTACAGACTCTGCTCCTCCTTTAGGACACGTCAAAAGCTGCTCCATCTCCACTAGCCTCTCTTTCGATATTCCCAACCTAATAACCAAGCCAAGTGTTATCTCGTTATGCTCTGGTCCAAATGACAAGAGCATGGCAACATAGGTTCAAGCAACCGAACCATCTTCAACCTAGGAAGGATCAAACTCAAGTCGTTTGTTTAACTAAAATTTGAGGTCTTTTTAATATCAAATTCTCCTCGTACTCATGAATGTATCCATTCTTCTGATCAAAGGCACTATCCACAAGAGGAATCGAACCTACGGCTTCTGAACTAAACACAGTGCTTAAGCATGTCTTGTCAACTTGAACTAAGCCCTAGGGGCTATGCAATCACGATTATTTGAGAGATATAACAAAGATATCAGAAATGCAACAATCTAACATGAGACAATGGAGCTCAGCTGCAACCAAATCCATTAGAAGACGATTGAGCTCAGCTATCTCGTTAAACTATCAGCCGCAAGGCCGACTTCAGTCTCGTCTGAGGGCAGAGAGCAAGGCAGAATATAATTATCTTCATCGATTGCTTTTTTCTTCTGCCACTTCTGCCTCTCAAACCAAAACTCATCTCGAAAGAATCCCAGGAAACAAACCTGAGGCTGGCGGCTTGTAGAGGAGCGGTAACACTCCCCGCAGCAGCTGTAGAGAGGTGAGAGCTAACGAAGCACTGCAATTCGAGCCTCCAGAGAACTCGCCGCGCAAGGATACTGTGCAGAGAGTGAGAGAGAGCGGGGAGCTGTTCGAAGGCGGGAAATGGGAATGCGCGGGAAGAGACGAGCAGATCCGTCAACGACTCCGTCAGGAAATCTGACACCAGCAAAACCTAAAAAAGAGGGAGTTGGGCTTTATGGGCCTGGGCTGAGACGGGCCTGTCGGCCCAACCCCTCCGACCAAAAAAATTTGTAGAAGCTCGAAATTAATTAAAGACCATGAGCTGATTGAGATGATTCGCAACATCTGCTCTTGGAATCTATGGTTGTAAGAGCCTTAGCTCTTAGTTGGCCCATTTTGACTTGAAAACGAATAAGTTTTGTCCCATTATACTTTTAGATATCTGCTTCTGCTAGTGTAATCCGATGAAAAGAGCAATTAGCTTTAAGGATCTGTTTGGTTGGGCACACTGCTCAACGTAATCTTGTATGGATAATGGCTTGCGGAACCTTTCTTCCCAGCTTTCATTGGGGTCCTATGTAGTTCGGCAGACGATTGGTGTTAAGATCTTGGTTATTGCTGTACATCTACAAGTATTTTGCACCTATCGAATGTTTTTGTCACATGCATTTTCCTTGTAGTTAGCCTGGAGGATCTCTCCGTGATTCCGATCCTGTAATTTTCTATTTTTTTGGACATTTTACTATGTACTCGTTTTTAAAGTAAAGATAAAATTCTCATTACTTTCGAGGATAAAAAAAAGTAGTATTCGAACCAATCACCTTTAAAAGAGTTTGAGTAAGAAAAGGGGAGTGCTAGAGTGAGGAAAAGGGCCAATAATGCTACAATCCACTTATCCATATGTTTTTAGACAAATTCTCTTGACAGCCCCTCGTAGACAAAGCAAAAGAAAAGCAGCACTTGCACAAATTTAGCGACCCATACATACATGTACATATACATACACATAGGGACGAATTCGAAAACTTCGTTAGAGGGGTGAAATTACATAAAACACAAACATAACGAATTCAGGGGAGGCGAAACTCCATAGAACACTAACATGATGAATTCAGGAGGGGACAAAATAGGATAGTTCAGTAAAAGAAAATGAACACAATCAAGTGAAATACGTATATTATATTAAGTATTTTCCCAGTTTCGAGGGGATCGTCCCCGCGTCGCCCTAAATCGATCCACATAAAATTGTGCTTTATATACACAAACACATTTTCCGTTTGTACAAGCTGGTGTTCAGAATTTCATCCGTCTCTTATAAAGGCTAAAATTCCGACAATTATGAATTCTTCCTCTGTTCAGAGCAACATGACCCCGTAAAGATCGGTCATGCGGATGTAATGTCGTCTCGGTGATTCATGGGGACATATGAATTGGTGCGGGGCCAACAGGACCATACATAATTCAAGCCTTTAAGGACAACTTTCATCATCACTATCTCAGTATCAGACATGGAAAATAGAACAGGACAGAGGAAGGAACAAGAACGTACTGCCCCCTCCCCCTATATATTATTCGATAGGTTCCACAGACGACAATAATGTGCCTGTCCTTGCCACAGCGCACGCTAATTTGTCGTTCGACTTTGCCCGTGTCCCGATCTGCTATCCGGAGCCTTTCGTACTGAGTACGGGGTTATAAGCCGTGCCCACTTTGTGGCTAGACCTCGATGAAGACCAGCGCAAATGGATTGAGGTCGACGGGGAATCCAGAAATTGGGTCGAGCAAGATTCGGTTTAGCATGACAGGTAGAGAGAGTAGAGCCGAACCTGACTCGAGGGCACGTTCGAGAGTCTCGGGATTCGAGTCTACGGCTCGTCAAATTCCATGGGCATGGAGAGAAATCTTAGGCGATGGTTTCCGTCTCCAAGCTCCTCTCCTCTATCCATGGACGACTGGTGGACACCATGATGACATCAACAGCACGGACAGACTGGTTCCATATGGAAAAACGTTGAAATTTGTAAAGTGCATTGGATGGGCCCCTGAGCCCTCCTGCCAAATGAACTACGCGATAAAGTGCAACTGGCATTAGAAAAAAAAAGGGTTAATATGGGTTCGAGACCTATAAGGACATTTTTCTTCTCTACTCGGAGGAGGGAAATGAGATTCAATTTCGGATACGGCATAGTCTAAATCCACATGGTAACGTGCTCTGATGCAATGTAAGATTTTTATCGGGCCTCTAAGAAAGTCGGTTTACATTTATCTAAAAGTTTAAGTTTGTAAATAGTAGTATCTTAATATTCCGAGATTCATTTTACCAATTGATATGTGATTCACTTCTCAACAAAGCTAGCTGCTACCCTTTTACCACTAGTAGATATTAGTTTTTTGCCTCCTCTATAAATGGAGGACCTTGCCAAGAGAGCATTAGGTTCTCATAAGAGCAGAGCTATAATTTAACAGAGCTGAAGCGTAACTACGCTGATCGGTGATCAGTCACCTCCTCCGAGTTCTAACGTTTCTCTTTCCAGAAAGAATGGCCCCGGCACCCATTTCACCGATCAAGGTCGGTCACATTGACGATGTCCAGGAGCTGAGGAAGTTGAAGCCGACGGTGATTCCTGAACGGTTTGTCCGGGACGTGACCGAGAGGCCAGTCACTGCTTGCCTGGCCCAGGATGTGCCCGTGATCGATTTTTTTGAGCTCGGGAAAGGTGAAAAGGAAATATCACGGCTCGGTGACGCCTGCGAGAACTGGGGATTCTTCCAGGTACTGATAGTCGGTATATGATTACTTTTAAGTACTGATTTTACCATAAATTTGATAATGGAGTTTAAGCAATCCTGCACACTGGAGCCATCCTTTTTCCCATTTTCACCTGTTTTCCACGAAGAATGGAAAACTGGAAAGATTGAGAAAACTGAAATGTTTCCAGAGCTAAGCTTGAGTTTCTGTGGTAGGTGGTGAACCATGGCATTGACTTGGACTTGCTGGAGAGGATAGAGAAGGTGGGGATGGAGTTCTTCATGCTGCCTGTAGATGAGAAGCAGAAGTACGCCATGGCGCCCGGGACGGTTCAGGGTTACGGGCAGGCGTTCGTGTTCTCGGAGGACCAAAAGCTCGACTGGTGCAACATGTTTGCACTTGGGCTCAAGCCCCAGTGCGTACGGAACCCCAAACTGTGGCCCGAAAAGCCGGATCAGTTTAGGTACTTCGCCAGCTCACATGAAAACTTCTCTCATGGATCATTTGGCAGAGTTTAATCTAATATCGATTAGTTTAAAGAAATATCCCGTGTTTCCAAGAGAACCGAGCAACACTATCTTATAGTTTGTGTTTTCGGGTGAAAACAGATTCGATCTTTTACAAATCCCATTAATAATAATATAATATCCAAATTCCTCGGCCTTAGTAACATGGCATAAGTTGGCCCCGGCCGAGGATTCTTTCCCCGCAATCACACCTAGTCCAGCTGAGGGTTCGTCAGGGTCGGCTCACAATATTTTGACAGCCAGGTTACCTTAATCCATAAGTCGTCTTGTCACAGCGAAACCATCGAGTCGTACTCTACCGAGATCAGGAAGCTGTGTGGGAACCTGCTGAAGTACATAGCGATGAGCCTCGGGCTCAAGGAGAACGCTTTCCAGGAGATGTTTGGGTCGGCAGTTCAGGCAGTAAGGATGAACTACTACCCGCCGTGCCCGAGGCCCGACCTTGTGCTCGGCTTGAGCCCGCATTCGGATGGAAGCGCGATCACGGTGCTGCAGCAGGGGAAGGGTAGCTCTGCGGGGCTTCAAATCTTCAAAGACGATAAGTGGATGCCTGTTCTGCCTCTCTCCAATGCGCTTGTGATCAACGTTGGGGACACACTTGAGGTGAGAGGATTCGGAATCTGTTTTCCTGATTTTGGTACCGGGGAAGTTTTCTGTTTTCCTTTTCCGTTTCTTAGAAAATTACAGGGGAAAACCTAATGACACTTTCACAAGTTCTGATTCCTTGAACCGTTAAGACCAGTGATCTACTGGTTTAAATCTTACCATTATACAAAGTTCAAGGTCCTAGGTTAAAACCCTTTATGCATTTGTTGGAAACATCCACTAAATATGAACTTGGAAATCGGCTTTTTAATTATGTTAGACCTTTGGTCTAATTATTCAGTTTATCAGATATGTTTGTGATAGAACATGGAAAGTCCAAATACTATCTAGTGAGGAGCGGTTGGATTACCGTTGTAATTACCCTCCTTCCTATGTTTTCCTTGATAAAAAAGTACAAGGACTTATAGACCATAGAGTTTTTTTACGCTCAACTTGGTGTGTCGATAGAGAATTTGATTCCCGGTCTCGGTCACCTACATGCAGGTGCTCACGAATGGGAAGTACAAGAGCGTGGAGCACAGGGCCGTGACCCACAGAGAAAAGGACCGTCTCTCGATCGTCACATTCTACGCACCAAGCTACGAGGTCGAGCTGGGACCGATGGCGGAGCTAGTGGATGAAAACAACCCTTGCAAGTACAAAAGGTACAATCATGGAGAGTACAACAGGCACTACATAATGAACAAGCTAGAGGGCAAGAAGACCCTAGAGTTTGCCAAGATTCACCCGCACAACTCGAACTGACCGTGTTACTACTAGTTTCCGATGCTGATAGTTGCTGATCCTAGTAGGGAAACATGTGCCTTAGTATGTACATGTGTGTAGCTAGTCATCAGGCCACATTCAAGTGGGGCATACTGTTGATGGGTAATGAAGGATTTATGTATACTTATATAACTAAATCAATGCATGAACTGGTGGAAGACTGTTTTTGTTTGTGGCCAATACAGTTTTCTTGTCAAAAATCTTTGTTATGTTGTTTGTTGTTTTTTGAGGAGTGGCCAAGTTGTAGCAAATGAGAAAGAGAAGACTAATTGACATTGCTAATACCCTCGATAACACTACATGAATCTTTCAGCAATTCTGCATCGTCACGTGACTTGAAAAAATACATATAAAAATATAGTAATTAGATGATTGGAGCATTAACGGGTCATGTAACTTCCATGATTATTGTTGACCGTATTAATATGATTGATTTTTTCTTATCGGATAGCTGTGAGATGAGAGCATTTAAAATGTTCTATTTTCGGTGAACAGATGGATGGCACTGAAACTAATGATGTCTTTCAACAAGAATCCTAATCGGGAAAGAGTGATGCAATCATGCATGAGAAAACCCCAAAGCACCAACAGCCAATACTTCTCAAGCTGGGTCTAGCAAAGGCCAGGCAGACAGTGAATTCAGATGCGGTAATCTAATCAGAGCAGCTTGACTAAAACCAAACAATTTTAATCAAAATCATGCCCTGGGCTGTTTGTATCAGCTGTCTGCTGTCAAAATTCTGTCATGATTTTTAACACAGTCAAGAGAAGTAAACGAACTAAGGACGTCAGTGGAAAAAGCTGATATTCCCTTAAGCTTTTTGATTTACAGGGTGTCACTGTTAGGTTAGAAGGGGTCGAGTGGTGATGAAAGAACTTTTAAGAAAAGGGGTCGCTCGTGGATATTTCTTATGTCACGGGGGAATCATTTAGAGATAAGGTCATGAAAATCCAACAAATCTGCTTGGACGTCCCCTTCAATGCAAGCTCATGAGCCATATCAGTCGAGATCGCATTGGATGCGGTCGGACCATTATGATGGGACCTGAGTCTGAAATCTGGAAAGGCCTAATAAAAGAGACAATAGGGCTGTTGTTAGAAGCTCACCAGTATCCCTACTAATCCTTTCTGATGCTGGGTCCTCGTCGCCCCCGGCTACCATTGCAACGAGCTCGAGATATGAAAGTTCAGGAAGTTAAGTACATGTCTTCCTTCTCACAGACGGAGTCACTGATGATGACTTCTGCTAATATTTGTTGTGGTACAGATCTTATTAGCTTCTATACACGCAAATAGTACGATTTTATCCTCAAAAGAGCGCCTCCTGGGATAGAAGTGGCTATCGACCTCGTAAGTCTTGCAACTGCACGGGTATCTCTCCATCATCAGATAATCAACGATTCAAATTAAAGAAAAGAATCCAACGATCTGTAATTATTTTCCACACCGGTTTAACGTTCTAAAGATCCAAAGATGCACGCCCTCGTCTTGACCTCACCCCATTACCATTCCTATGATAACACCAACCTTTGGCGGTAAAATTTTTCTAAATACATAATCATCCTTTAGGGAAAAAAGGGCGTTTCTCACGTCAACCAACAGTTGTAGCTTCCATGGATTGTGAGGGCGGGGGGAGAGAACTTTTGCCTAGTGGAAGAGAAAAGGAGAAGAGACCCACAAGTCAAAGTGACAGGATGACCGCGTGTGTGTATACACACATATATATACATATAGATATGTATGTATGTATTCTTTCTCTAGTTGTTTATATTATTGGTGCGCCATTGATACCACTAACCTGTGCAACTTGCAGGACGACGGTCGGTCTTCGGTGTTCCTACTGCATACACTCAAAATTATGAACTAGTGTAGAGCACGAAACGATAACACTTGTAGGCATGACAAGATTTCATGCATCGGAACTACTCAGAACGACAGTTTAGCGGTTCAAAACTCAGTTCCATGCAGTTGATCGAGATCCCGGGTTCGGATTTCTTTTCAAGTAATTTTACTAGAAATAACTCTTTAAACTTAGTCCTTGATAGATACTTGTTTGTTAATACGTTTATAGTTGAACATAAAAGTGTAAATATTGTGTAGCTGATGGTTATTAGATCGCTACTACTACGGCCCTCGTATCTCGGAAAAGATTCCATGCAACGACAAAAGGGACGATAAGAATGCCACTTAGTGGCCCACGGCAAACGAGATAGCCAGATACAATTACAGCCGTTAGCAGTGTAAATAAGACGGTACTAGTCGTGAAAAATCGGGCTCGACTCGATAAAATTTTGAATTCAACTCGATCTTAATAAGCTCAAACTCGGTTAGGCTCGAGTTAGTCAGTTAAACGAACTAAGCCAAACCTAATAATATTCGCCTCGTAAAACTCGTAAATTTAAACGAACTTTTTATTTTATATAATAATTATTATTATTCTTTAATTTTAGAAAAATAAAAAAAATAACAATATTATCTCAAATTCTTATTTAAAATATTTATTTTATTCCTTTTTACTCACCACGAAATCCTAATCATAATTAAACCTATCCTTTTCCTCCATAGTATTTCGACCTCGTGTCCAAGCTATATTTTCTTTATCGACTGGACTCGACTCATATAAGCTCGATGAGCCTTCGTTTACTATAACAAGCCGAGCCCGGGCTTAAAATATCGGACTCGGTCGAGCTCCAGCCTAGGCCCAAGCTCTCAAACATTGTAGATTCGAGTTCGACTTGACTCGTTTACACCCCTAATAGCCGTTGATTTTTACATGTTGTACGAGAATTAGCGGTCCTAATTGATCCGGATACGTCACTAATTCAATTTTTTTTAGCAGTATCGATCCGTTCATAATTAAAACTCTTTCAATTCTTTCCGCTATTCACAAGTCTTAGATCCGAAATATTACTTAGTATTAAATCACTTCAACTAACTCATATTCCTAAAATACACTTATTTATACGAATATTATATCATTCACGAACATCTTAATTATCAGTTTGAATACACGTCATTGCGTCCGGGGCTCCCGATTCAGTGTTCCGTGTACGTCATTCCATTTACCGGATCCTTCCCCACTCGTGTCGTGGCAGGGTTAAGGAAAGAATTTTTAAAAAATAAAATAAAGTGAGGAAAGCGAGGAGTCCCTTGGCTCTTGACGAGGAAAAGGAGTGACGATGCAATTTGGCTAAGTGGAGAGGTCTTAAATAAATACAGTAAATGCCAAGGAAAGGAGTAATACTCGATTGGAGCAAGAATTTTTTCCTGTAATAGTGTAATCGTGTGGCAGTACTTTTATATTGATATCGAATAATAAAATTAGTTTATTTTTAAGATTTTTAAATAAAATCTGTAAAACCATAAAAAATTTCACATCATGTAAGTATTGTCACGCAGTGGAAAAAGTCTTTTATGGAGCGGTCACACTACATATGTAATACTAATATTGTATATTTATCAAATTAGAATTCACTATTTATATACTTAGCTAATTGAATTTTTTTCATATTATATAGGAAATTTTAGGGTTTATAATTATACATGTATAATTATTTATTGCACGTCAGATTCTGATTGGACGAATATATCACGTCATTATTAACATGAGGTGCAACTATTTCTCCGGAGAATTTCTCCACGCGGTAACGCGTCATATATAAGACTTTCTCTGTGTTAATACCGTTCTCGATCCAAATGTGAAATATCCTAATTAGATGCTCACTGACGAGATTTTTCAGATTTAATCATTTTCTTTTTTCTGTCTTCCTTTTTTTTTTTTTAATTCGTAACTTCAGGTATAACCGGAAAACAAATTACACGACCATAAGAAATGACCACAAATGATCACCCTCGCCTTCCCAGCATTTCGTCGGCCACCCGTAGCTTATTATTTCATAACGACACTGGCAAATTTCCATTGCTTGTGATACCCTGAAACCGTTAGATCCGCATTTTAAAAGCTGGCGCGATCGGGAGGCTGGAACGGGTTTCTTTAAGAGACAGAGAATCGAGAGCGCATATTTCCTGTCCATTATCTCGGTAGTGCCGGTTGACGGACTACTGTAACAATAAAGTTCATAACTTCTAGGGCCAAGTGGTCCCTCAGGTAATCGAAGGGCCGAACTGATGCGTGGCCGACACATTGAGTTCGATCCCATGGACCGATGGCAAGTTCCACGAATTTTCCTCGAAAGGAAGCTGACATTCTACCTGGGAAATACTAAGTTTTTGTCCATTTTAACCGACCAGCCAATTGAGAGAGAGGGGATTAGGCAATTAGAATGTGGCAACCGATTAAATTGGCAAAGGAGGGAAGGACAATAATTGGAGTAGGCATGATTGATTGTGCAGCGTGTGTGAGGATGGGAAGTGGGATTTTTCTTAATCATCAGAAGGACTAGTGGCCAATTAAAAAAATAATAAGAGAGGCAACATATTAGAGAGGATTCATGGAATATGATCAATTGAAATCTTGGAGATTGAGACCCCACGTCTGAGGAGGAGCCAAGCAGAAACGACGGAGATCAGAGACATGAAATTCTACCGATGAGAATGGAGGCAGGTTTCGGTAAATTCTCTTCGGTATATATCACAGGTATCTATAATTTCAACGGGTCAAGAACAAACCATTTTTTTACTCCCAGTTGGCTCAGTAATGGAATAAAATTCTCCGAATATGAATTTTCTTCATTTATAAGATTCGAACCCGAGATTTTGCTTAGAGGAAAGAGATATAAGATCATTTCAACTAATTAATGCCGGTAGGTTTAGGTAATTCTACTGGCAAGAGTTCATGCAAAGAGCTTCTTGATTCCTAAAAGAGGGATAGTGCAACTCGAGCAAACCATTATTCTTGAAAGGAAATATTGAAGAAATAGTTCGGCACCCATCCCCCTTAAGTAAGATCCGGAGTACAGGTCTTATGAATGGAAAAATTTCGTGATATGAAGAGTTTCGCTCCTCAATAGACCAATGTAATCTGAATTTGAATTAATCGAAGTGCATTAACTTTTTGAAAATCAAGCAGTGTATAAAAATGAAATGTTAATGGCTTCTTTGAAGGAAACCCTAAGGAGTGATCCGGTTTTAAGGATAATGTGAAGTATTCTTCCTATTCAATGTTTAAATTCCTTAAAACCAACATGGACTTGTCTGTATGTACGATTATAAGTACGTGTACATGACAGTGAGGACTAGTCGAAGAAAACCCGAATACTCTGTGATCTCGAATAAATGACTTGAAGGGTTTTGAGTCAGTGACTGATCTGGCATGCACCAACGCGACTTAAACTAGATGATCACGCAAGTATCATCTAGCTGTAAATATTAATTAAGTCGCTTTCTGGATGATCTTCCACTAGATTACATCACTAGCAGTGAGAACTTTTCTTCTCCCTCCAGTAAATAATGCAATTCACCCACAATTGTTTAAACCCTTGTCGTACAAAGTTAAAATGTCAAAAGAATCTCCCTTAGATCCTCTCGACAGTGGATCCGGTCCCACCTCCATAATTACCCCTAACGATTGCATCGGTGGCGTGTCGACGTCTCGATGATCAACACGACCTCCAAAGGGACTTAAAAAAGGTTCCAGCGATCACAAGAGAAAGTCGAGTCCGGGCCCGTAACTTAGATCGACATGCTTGAGTCGATATAAGGTCTGAATTTGTAGCTGTGCCTGTGGACGTGCGGGCCTTCTGGTAAGTCGGAGAGTGTGAGTCATGGTTCGCCTGAGTCTGGGCCCGGTCTCCCTCGGCTAACAACAGTGTGCGCCATCGTTTGGGAGTCTCTAGTCAAATTCGGATGACCGCTGCGTCACGTTGATCATTTTCAGTTAGGTCCATGGAACCGAAAGTTGATACCAAGACAACTCGGTCGGCACTCCATATTTTGTAAACCAAATCGAACTAGGGATCTGAACTATGACTATTAACGTTTTAGCACGGCACGATACTGTACAGAAGACGGTACATGAGTTCTTCCCCCAGTGAATCATTTCTCGGTGTTATTATTGGCTGACATCGTTCATGATGCACCTACGGGTCCAAAAGGTCCCAACAATTCCCGAATAAACATCAAGGGTTCAGAAACGTCCAGACACTGGACGAACGTGCTTCAATTTTTTCTTAGAGGAAGATGACAAACTAAAGCTTGGAAAAGTGAGCAACCTCTGCCTTTTCTTTTTTAATGTGTTCTTTGGTTCCTTTTTTTTAATATTATTTTTGCTGAATAATTTTGCTTAAAGAGTTGGGGATGTGAAGAGGGCCGTCTAGTTTGCTTCCTTCACTACAAATTGCAGTCGTGCCTTTGAACTTCGCTTTTTTCTTTTTGTCTTTTTCCGGTCCACCATCAGATCTTGATTAATTTAAATTCAAATTCAGCTCATATCAAGTAAATTCATGAAACAAATCCTACATATTATACTTCTGTACTCATAAAATTTAAATCCAAAATTTTATTTAAGAAATATAAGCGTCGAATTATTTGAATCAGCGCGCGCGTCAGTGAAGATTTTGTAAATTAGGCATGTTTTTCCCGCATGTCAGTTGAATTATTTATGTCCTTTCTGTCGGTCTTTGATGGCTTTTGCCTCGGTGAAATCACAAGTGTCTTCCGTAGCTTAGTTCCCATTCTGACCAGGAAGACGTCGAGGACGACCCCGTTTTCCCAGTGTCACCACGACTAGTTAGTTGCTTTCACAACCGATATTTTTCTGCGTACGTGCAGCGCGCGAATACCTAACAAATATTTTATTGAAAAAGAAAGATAAAAAAAAAGGTCACAAATATCGTTAACGAGGATTAAATCTACGATTTCCGAGTCGAGGCTGAGTACACTTGCACTAAATTCTCCGTCCCGACGTAATAGATTTTGTTGGGTATGCTAAGTTCTTGTATTCGGTTTTAACGTTGACAGGCCTTCGATTCTATGCCATATTGAGGTACGCTTTACATAAAAAATTAGAGTATTTATTTATAAAATTCATTATAATTTGATAACTTATATATGTTAAAACGGGAGTGTGCGGTTGGCAAAGTCTTTACAGAGCAATGGCATCGCATTCTCGGGTCACGTCCAACTTTATAACCAACTTGGCAGCCATCCGCTCGTAGTTATCGAACTTCACAATCAATCTTGCATTTTTTTCGAAACATCGCAATCCCACATTTCAACTCATTATCCTGAGAAAATGTTATCGCGGCTCAAATTTTTCGTGTACTGTTAGCATTCTCTTCTAACAATATTCAAGCCAGAAATCTATTCTTTAATATTGCGTTTAGTTCAAAGGAATGGAAAGAAATAGAATGGATTTTATAGTATAAATTGTAATAACGCATGGAGAAAATTACTAATTTTTATATTCGTTTTGAAAATACGAAAGAATGTAACTGCGATAAATCATGGAAAGACCATTTCTTTTTTTTTTCCCAAGAAAATATGGAGAAAAAATTCTACGCCAATAAAATGAATATAACAAGTTTCATTAGTGCAATCAAGTCTAAAAATTATGGCCAAATTACTCATCGCATTCCATTACTTTTAATTTTTTAATTTTTTCGTACCAAACGCGACATAATATTTTAGGAGACGACATTTTATTTTTAACAATTGACTTGCTTTTTGATGATTTTGTCATGTGATATGATTTATATATATCACAATACATGTGAACTAGTTTAACTCTTTAGAGAAGAGCTTAATTATTACAGCCTTCTAAAAGATTTTTGTAACTTCTCTAAAGTTTTATCGTCGACGAAGCTCGAGATGAATATAAACGCGTTCATTAGACGTACGTACATAGTCGGATCAATCGTTCAGTCGCCGATTCTTTTAGTACCGAAATGTAACGCTAGGTTTAAACAATGTAACCCTGAGATCATACGCATGACATCCAAACTAGAAAATAATAGAAGGCATTTCCATTTCTAATAGCTAGGCGGTCTTCCAAGGTGGAGTGAGGTGATATGGCATCCTTTCCTTCTTAATACGATTTCAAGTTATGTAACCCCGAGATCATACGCATGACATCCATCTAGAAAATAATACAAGGCATTTCCATTTCTAATAGCTAGGCGGTCTTCCTAAGTGGAGTGAGGTGATATGGCATCCTTTCCTTCTTAATATGATTTCAAGTTTAAATTTTTGTGAATAGAAAAAATCCATGATGTGAAAGATAAATTATCCCTTAGTAAACCTACCTACATCAAACGCGGATCAGTTCCGGCACACCGTTATCGTTCGGAGGGAAAGGTGGCAAAGTAAGGGCAGGCTGGAGCTTTTGTTTTCGAGTTTTTAGTCGGTCGGTCCGGCTCAAATCTGAATTAATTATGACTCGTTTTGGCTTCTAAGTAGCACGCTGTATATAGTTACATTTAAAAAAAGTTTCATCCAGGTGAAGAGCCCCTAAAATTTATGAGCAAATATTGGCAGAAAATCTGACACTTTGAAGTCGCAAAGAGAGCCGCCCACATGCATGAGTGGCACCCGACCGAATTCCATTATCAGTGGCATGCGAGGGAATGGGCCAGCCAGAAATGCTTCTTCCTTTTGTTATAGGCTCGTAACTATGGCTTTGTTCGCATTTATTGGACTATACATATACATGAATATCTATTATTATATGCGAGGATGGAGCAGTTTCGGTCTCACTTTTAAAAATTTTAAATGATCGGTGATAAATAAAGTAGTTATGACAGGTGCTCGAGTCCGAGTGCCCTGTATTTTTTCAAGATACTCGGATGATCGGATCATATCTTATATAAGACCGGTTCCTAACTTTTGAATCCAGACTCTATCTTGTTGAATCTCGTCATCAGACCCTACCTTGAACTTGTAAGATACTGTAGGTTCCGGATGCCCTATTGGAACCCGTTTATTATTTATTTTTTACCTCTAAAATGTGAATTACTTCAATATTTTTTCATGATTATTATTATTTCATATATTTTTTTATTATAACAAAATATGCGCAATTTTAAGTGTATTTGTATTATATTTAAGTACTATTTATTACTAATTTTAAATTGTAACGGTACTTTACACATGAAAAATTTATCAAATATTTATATTACTATGTCAAATGAAAGCTCGTCGAATTAGGAATACAATAGTTTAAACGGTTTATGAATTGGAGTTCAAACGAGAAATTTACGAAAGATTAAAATTAACTGTGCGAATAAGCTAACATGCTCTGATTCCGGTTTCGGGGTACCATGTGTGCTAAAACTAGAATCAATTGGTTCCTTGTTTGCTAACCAAAATCTATCATATTTTCATTGAGATCTACTAATAACCTATCCAATAGGGTAAGTTCCTACCGGCTCAGGGTCTGCCCTATACACGTGCACACATCTAAAATAAAACATAACAATCATAAATGGGTGAAATTGTAAAATTATTTTTAAAACAAAAACTACAACTAACTACTATCTATTTTTTTTTTTGTTTTCTAAATATATATTTTATTTTTTATTCATCAAAATTAAAAAAAAAAAAATATATATATATATATATATAAAGTTAAATGAAAGGTATGATCCTGCTTCTCGCAATTTTTCCTTTTTTAATATATACTACCTGATATTCAGAAGTCTAATGAACATTAATTGATTCAAGTTCGAGCTGAGTCGGCTCACTTAGGAAGTAAAGCTCACTCAACCCGAGACCTAATTTAAGGGAGAATATACGATACCATTTCAATCAAGCTGTGCTGGTGCTGATTTGGCAATTTGAATTTCGCTCGTCCATCTAAATCGTTTCGTGCAGGAGAGATGTGCCATCAAATACTGCAAAGGTCTAATGGTTCCATTCACCAAACCGATATCTTATTTAAGTGAAAAGAGACATTGAACTATCTACCCAATCCATATTACCTATAATTCGTTAAAGGTGTTGAGAGTTAAATCACACATCGACTAGGTTGAACAATAAACTTTGGTTTATAAGATAATTGGGTACCACCACCTAATATGAGCTCCAGACTCCTGTAAGGTGAAAATTTAATATGGTATTAGAGCGGGTTAATTTTGAACTCACACGCCAGGTCCGAGTGCGAAACTCGTGGCCCACTAAACTCGAGAATGGAAGAAAACACCAGGTTTTTGGTTAGTTTATCGAGTACGGAGAAAAAGTCTGACTCGCATGTTAGACCGAGGAGGAAAGAGAAGGGCCGCCTCGTGATAGTTCGTCCCCTTGCTCGAGACCGGAAGAGAAAAGAGGACGTGTGTTTGAGGACACATGTTTATAAGAGAATTGTGTACCACTACCCAACGATTTAGGTTTTTGAGAGTAAACGAGCTCGAAAATCTTATAGGCTCGGGTGAAAATTTAACACTAGGAAAGTTCCGTTGACAGACAGCTTGTTTGCAGCCCCAAAAGTGATGCTAGACAAGCGACAAGATATGTATGCCAATTATCATGGCATTAGCATTCTAAGATCACGACGGCCCCTACCATGACATGACAGGGACATTGAACCGATCCAGAAGCACGCATCCTCGAGATTAAATGGAGCACGCATCCTCGAGATTAAATGGATATACACACACATATACGTTGGGATGTTCGGGTTTCGCCGACTAATCCTTCCATTTACATAAATATCTTGTAAACCCACATGATGGGTTAGTTCGGAAATAACCCGTAGATATTGATCGCGGGACTACGGATGCCAATGGTCGAGCCGGAATCATGACAGTCTCTTCCTTTCTCCGGTTACAATGAGCAACCGACGAAGTTAAACTCTTCCGCTCTCGATATCTCTTCTTTTAGGATAGACCAGAGCTCGATGTAAATGTATTTTTTCTATTGAATTCAGGGCTCGAAAAACCACATAGAAAAGACCGAGGCTGCTACCTTCGGTTCTTTTCCTCATCTGGTATACGGTTCTTGAATTGGTTCTTGCACTTAAAAAATCACCTAAAAAGGTCGGGAACCAACCATTTACAAGAACCCACTTGAACTCATGACCACGTTTACCTTTGCTCTTGATTGAGCATGACGGATATAGAAATTTTATCTAACGATGAAGAGACTTAATGGAAGTGGAAATGGTAGATTTAAAAAGGCGAAATAATATAATTTAGCAAAAAAAATAAAATAACGTGAAATATAGAAAATATTTTATGAGATTTCTGGAGTTCGAGAGTTATCCAAATTTTCTTGAGTTCGAGAGTTATTGTCTCTTGTACACTCCCTAAATCTATCTCTGATTTTGAAGAAGGAGAAAGTTGAGCTTCGGGACTCAAGCTCGCACCAAATTTAAGTTAATAGATGGTGGGACCTGACCGTATATAATACCAAGATTTGCATTATAATATATCCTCAACCAACCTCCTTCGCATCACTAGATGGACTCTTGAACCTATCTTGGCTGTAATTGATCCGATCCCCTACAAACTGGTATTAGAGCCCAACAAAAGGGACTTGCACGGCCTCATTGGGAAACGTCTGTTCTCTTGTGAAATGTGCCATTCACATCGACAACTGATCACAAGATATAGCAACTTTTTTATTCTCAAGCCTGGGGAACTGAACTCGAGGCTGGGTTCTGGTAAATAATTCCACGCTTGATGAGAGAACCGTGTCGGAGGTGCTTTGCTAGAGCTCAGACAATGGCCAAATGTGTCGGATTACATACAAGCAAGGTCGAGTATTGGGACATGTGGAGTGGTCATGCAATCAGAGGGCTGGCAAAATTCGAGTCCATCTTCAACCATAACAAGAAAATAGCCAAGTTGCTTTGGTTTCAAACCTAATCCACTCTTCTTGTCCAGTAAAGTCAACGGAATCTTCCCGGTTGACCTAAAACAACCAGAATCCGTGTCAGTCTTTGACTTCCAATCAAATTTTAGACCTCTGACATTCTTCTTGCCACGAAGATCTCTGTCTTGCGGGGATTCAGCTTGATACTTGCTTCACATTCTACCAGAAAGATTGGAGTATGACTAAATTGACACTAAATGAGCACTTGTCCCGTAAGGTCATCTTATGGTCAGTTATCAGGTCTCTTTTGACTTACTAATATGCCCGCTCGGTTTTCATTCTTTGAATCTTTCCCCATTTTGGGTCCTTGAAAACTTGAACGGAACAAAACATGGGTTATTAGGAAATTTCTGCGTTCTAATCACTAGACCGTTCAGTAATTTAATTCAACAGCTCGCAATCAACGATTTATATTAAGAAAAGAATCTAACGACTCATAAGAAAATAATATTCAGATCGAGTTGATATTCAAAATGAAGAAAACTAAACGACTATTGATCAGCTCGATTGGTCGGATCATCGATTGTGAGTTGACTACATGTAACATCCTCCATCCAGACAAAAGGTCTAAAAGCCCTCGAGAATTCGGCAATATTTCGAAAGTGCCCCTCTTCTCGGCCGCCTTTCTTTTTAGCGAGCCATTCGGCCTTTTCCCCTTGCATCGGCATATGAAGACGCCGTTAAGACGGACGTTCCTCCAATCCGTTACCGTCCCGTACGCTCCTTGGCGCCAAAGCAAACCGTCCCGTTTCCACACCATAGCCCACTTCGTTGAACAACTGCAGATATGCAACGATATGTCCTTTGCAATCGCGACCCACTCCCGCATCTTGAAGTCCGGATTCTTGGACGACACCGTCACAGCCAATCACCTCATCAATTGCTATGTGCGGCTCCGAAGGGTCGACCACGCACGGAAGCTGTTCGACGAAATGCCCGACCCAAATGCGGTATCATGGACCGCCCTCATGGCGGGATACACCGATACAGGCCGACCTGATAAGGCATTGCAGCTGTACTCGGAGATGCGCCAGGGCCCCATGGGCCCGAACGAGTTCACTCTGTCAACGGCCGTGAATGCCTGTGCAGCTCTTGTAGAGCTCGAGACCGGTCGAAGGATTCATGCCCATGTCAAAGTTTCGGGTCTGCGAGACAACCTCATTGTCTGCTCTTCCCTCGTGAACATGTATGGAAAATGCAGCCATGTCGATGATGCTAGACGGGTTTTCGACTTGATTGGCTGCAGGAAGAACATAGTTTCCTGGACTTCGATGATCAGCACGTACGCTCAGAATGCTCGGCCACATGAGGCCCTTGGTCTTTTCAAGGAATATAGCAGTGATTCGACTCGGTATTCACCAAATCATTTCATGCTAGCCAGTGTGATTGGTGCCTGCGCAAGCCTTGGAAGGCTATCTTCGGGTAAAGCCGCTCACGGGGCAGTAATCCGTTTGGGCACCGACAGTAGTGACGTTGTTGCAAGTGCACTCGTGGACATGTATGCAAAATGTGGATGCTTTGACTATTGCAGGAGGGTGTTTCGGAGTATAGAGAATCCCTCTGTTGTTGCCTACACTTCAATGATTGTCAGCTCCGCAAAGTACGGGCTCGGAGGGTTAGCCCTGGAGCTCCTGGCAGAGATGGTGGGTCAGAACCTGCGACCAAACGATGTTACCTTTGTTGGGATCTTGCACGCTTGCAGCCACTCAGGGTTGGTGGATGAAGGCCTCGAGTGCTTGAACTCGATGCACCGGAAGCACGGGGTGATGCCGGACTCCAGGCACTACACGTGCATGGTCGACATGCTGAGCCGGGTTGGCAGGATCGATGATGCCTACCAATTAGCCAGATCAATGAATATAGCGAGGCCCGAAGAAGGTGCTCTATTGTGGGGGTCGCTCCTCTCGGCGAGCAAGCTCGTGGGCCGGGTAGACATAGCGGCTGAGGCTAGCAGGTGGCTGATTAGGAGCCGGCAGCAGGTTGCAGGCGCTTATGTGGCCATGTCCAACACCTATGTGCTTGTAGGGGACTGGACCAACTCCGACAGTGTCCGATCGGAGATGAGACTGGCAGGTGTCAGGAAGGAGCCTGGGTGTAGCTGGGTCGAGATCGGGGATGCGGCACACGCATTCTATGCCGGTAATCTGAATTTCCCAAGGAGGGAGGAGGTGGTGGGGCTGTTGAGGGATATGGAAGCAAGGATGAGGGGGAAAGAAGACCAGGCAGATAGGTAGGGTGAAGTTCTTATGGAGATGGATGGAAGAGTGGTTAGACTCCACAGAGACAGATTGGCTTTCAGTAGCGAGAACTTAAAGATTAGCTGTGGATTTCGAGCGTATGTGTAAAAGATTTCTGGTTTCTCAGAGTCAAGGATGCCTGCTCCTCCATTGGATCGGTCATGTGGAAACAAGGCCTAAACTCACGGTCGAATCAAAGATCAAAACTCATTACAATGTGGCATTGGATCGAATCTGGAGAACCTCTGCTAGATCAAAAGCGTTAATTAGCTTATACTCAATGGTCGAACCAAAGATCAAAATTCATGTACAATGTGCATCAGATAGAATCTGGATCCTCTGCGAGATCAAAATTGTCGATTAGCTGCCTCTGCTCAACTCACTTCCCTCTGTGCTTCAACTGCTGTTCTGTGGCACACAGAACACAACCCCAAATTGGGAGTCCCAGCAATAACTGTACAGCAAAACGTCGAACCATCTCGAGTTCCCAAGCCTTGTAATTCTAAGGGCTTGTTTAGATTGAGGGGTGAGGAGGTTTATGGACGGGAGGGTTATGGAGGTGGAGGTTATGGAGGGTTATGAACGGTTATGGAGATATACATTATGGAGAATTTCGTAACTCTCCGTAACCCCCCAATTTGGGGTTGAAAATTTAGCTTGGAAAACAACCCTCCATAATCATCCTATTTTAATTCCCAAACGATAGCTGAACTTACACCTCCATAAACCTCCTATTTGCTAAACAAGGGTTAGACTTAACCCTCCATAACCCTCCCCTCCATAACCCTCCTTACACCTCAATCCAAACAAAGCCTAAGAGAACCAAAGAGTCAAAGACCTGATTGTGATTCATACATGTTAGAATCTCTTAACTTCATTGAGCTATAAGACCGGAGCAGGAACTTTTTCCAGCTGCCCAAAACTTCCAATTGCGCTGCAGTCTTCATATTTGAGATTCAGTTCCTCCTCCTTCCTCAGCATAGCAACGTTGGTACAGATAACTTTCAGGATTATCTCCGAAACTGCATAAAGATAATTCAGGACAAAATTAATGGTAGAACCCGAAATGGAAAATCCATTTCTGAACATCTTAATCAAGGAGAATAACATTGATCATGAAATGGGCATTATCTCACTCCTTCAGCCACAACTTCAAAGATGAGTAAATTACAGTTAATGCCAAAGCACAAGGAGATATATGATCACATCGTATTTATTCAGCATATCAACTGGTGGACAAATAATACTCATCATGTCATGTGATCTCACTGCAAGCTGAACCATCAAGCAAGAATAGGCCAAACGCAGGCACATGCACAAGGAAATTGGAAAATACCCAAGAGAAACTGCTGTTATTATGAACAATATACTAGTGGAAGATACACAACCAGGAAAATTTCTGTGAATAATCAGAAAAAATGTCCTCTGGTTTAAGTAAAATATCCATGAAAACTGTCCACAACAAGATAGAAAAATATCTAATTCTGCTCTCTTTTCACATAAATATAAAAGTGATGGTAACAAACATCCGATTACGACTAATACAGAATCATTTCTAAGTTAGGAGTACAAGGATTGCAGTTTAATAATACCATAACGTTATATAACTGCTAATTGCCAGTAAAAGCTCTCTCATTTGCGTGTTCATTTGCCTTTTCAGGTTTCCTATTTTGGTCCAAATTTAGTATGCCTTTAGGAGGTCATTGTGCATTGATAAGTGTGGTTTCAGGCAGAGAGCACGTACTGGTACACTAGCCACAAAAGTCTGCCAATAAGCCTTTTCGCATTTATCGTAGAATGTGGCTTTAGTTCATCTCTTCTTTAGATTTTAAACAGTTTCACTGCACATAAGCATCACAGATCATCTCATGCTTCCGATCCTATGTGACTGCTCATTGTATAACTGAGAGAGGTTGATAACTGAGTCATCTTATGCATATGTTTTCTATAAGAGACATTATTGTATAACTCAGAGCTCGATAAGGAGACCATCTAGATTAACTAATCATCTCCTTAAGGATAAAATCAATAAAAACACAGGTGTTTGAAACAGTTGTAGTCGCGACGACCAATCCAGACTATGGCTATCATTTTCGAAGATGGTCCCTTTCTAAAGGTAGAGAAAGCGAGAAAGGGGGTGTAAATTTTTTGGTTGATTTGATCTTCGGCTTCGGCATACAGACAAATAATTTTTTATCTCAGAATTGCATATGCCTGGTTTCATCTGTGATAATCAGATTCCCTGTCCATAAATAGAAAGGAACCCTCTCTGCATAATCGGGAAATTTTTTTTTTTTCATTTAAAGTGTAGTATTTGTTATGGTTTAACTCACATGTAGTAGTTGATTCTCCAGGAAGAGGCAATGCAACTGAGCCGATCCTTAACGCATTTCCTCCTTCGTAGACTGAAAATAACAATAAGCTCTGGAAATAACAACGTAGAAGAATGTTACAACAGATACTATAACAACGAAGTCTTGAGTATGAATAGAAGGATTTCTGCAAGGAAAAGTACTAAACATACCTCCCCAGAGCTCGATCCACTGGAAAAGCTGGCACTGTCAACCAAGAGCAAGGCTCAAGTGTGTGCTAATATTTACAGAGAACAATTTCCAGCAACCTCATCTTCTACTTGGTAAGAATAATTTGTCCAAAAAAGAAATGACAGGCAGTTTATCCGCCAGCAATCACTATTGAGTGTTAAGGCCAAAAATATTCACTCAATAGAGAGCTGAAAGAAATATAATGTACCGCTACAAAAAGTCCTATTTATACCTCCAAAACAACCAAGAAAGCCCAGCCCCTCATTTTCGACCCAATAGATACTCCAGGGTGGGAAATAATCAGGCTTCGCCCATGTCCAAAAATTGGTGATTTTGCAAAAAGTGCAAATGCAAAATCTGCAATTAGTCTCACTTTGTACATATGTACCAAGCGATAGCTATCAATGACCTTCCTAGGTGCAATTAATCTCATCGGGGCAACTAATTATGCTTCTCCTACTTATCCTTTGTTCAGGGGACAATAGATCAGAGAAACACATGATATATACAGAGAGGTCGACTTAATCTTTAGCACCGCTGAAACCAGATCTACTTATGGCCTTTCTTGTGAGTTGCACGAGACGTACTAGTCCATCTATGTCATGGAAGCTGAAATCAATGACCTTTTTTAAGGAGGTTATAATATGTTCCCTATTTTGGGACTCTTCCATGATTGCATTAGCAGCCATGAAAGCAACCTGGCATTTTCTTGATGCTTCCATCACAAGATTAATTTCCTGTGCCTGCAAATAACAAGGGACCAACAAGCTTAAAACCTTATGCCAGCAAAGAAGTAACTTTCAGCACAGATGAACTGCCAGCCTATTATATGAAAAATCGTTCTTTCTTTTAAAGAGTGGAGCAGGCAATCTTAAATGAGATAAGTATCCAACAAATAAACCACGGATCCCAATTTTATCCTACAGTGGTATGAAATGTTGTTCATTCTTTATCCAGCAGATATTTAAAAAAAAAGGGGCATTGTTACAATTAGGCCTGTCACATCAACTTTATTCCTGATTAGCATCACAATAAAGCTCAGACATTCAAAGATTCCTCTTGACAAGAATGGGGGGGTGGTGGTGGGGGGGTGTTGGTTGTATATGACTTACAAAATCCAGAAGTCGCACAAAGCTGGGCCGATTTTGGGCAACAACGATATGATTTCCAACAGCACGAGTGCCAGCCCCTTTAGATAGCTTACGCCTATCTACTACTGCTTGATTATTCAAGTTATCAACATCTGATACTGAAGAAGATGGCGATTCACCTAGAGAAACATATCAAAGAAATGCTAAATAATTTGTTCATGACTGAAAGTATGGAAAACAAAGAGCCATATCATGTGCCATAATACACTATAGACTAAAGATACAAATCCAGATCAAGTACGAGTCATACAGAGAATATGAGATTAAGCAAGATCCATGTCTCTCGGCCAACAACATTTGTAAATGCCCTGCTGCAACCCATAGATTTTCTCGACAGGGTAATGTGACTGGTTTATAAATACCCATTCTCTTTCAAAGGTCTACGCACCCCCACCACAGGCAAAGTTAGAAAGACGAACAGATACTATTTGTTGATTTAGTTAGAGCATTTGCAAGTACTGACATGTCAACACAGCTTAGATACCTTGATGTAAGGTTGCTAGCAACTCATGCCAATCTCCGCTCGGATTAGCATATTTGCAATACACTACCCTCACATATGCCACTTCCATGCATTTGTAGGCCAGGGCAGCAGCAGCCTGGTCTTGATATCTTTCAAATTCAGCAGCACAGGATCTGCCAAATTGAGAGATTGAGCAGCATATCAATGAACTATCAGTCACTGCAAAAACATTCTACTTTCTAAGTTGCCGCCTAAATCTAAAGTGGCAAGCACACTTTATCCTAAGTTTCTAGGTTCATAAAATGTTGCAAAGTTTATATAACAGATGCCAAAAAAGCACACTGAAAACTATACTATCGTAGATGCAACCATACAATGAAAAGCAGATCTTAAAAGAAACTTCTTCCTCAGCTTAACATTTTATATTTTTAATTAAGATATTCAAACTTACTCACAGAGTTTTGCTGCTGTCCTATAAACCTGCAGAGGAGTCATCTCCCTGTATCCGCTACTCTGGCCATTGCCAGTTTCTAGAAGCGAAGCTCCCCTAAGGAACTTCACGGCAGCCTCGAAATACGACTCATTACCTTCAAAGCCAAATTTAGAACCCTACAGAGAGAGAAAAAAACAGTTCATAAGTGGTGAAAATCACAAAGAAAAGACAATGTATCAATTCTAACATCAGCAAACCCCTAGCACCTTCAGACAATCTGAAAGGTCTCTTAGTTTTTCTGCTTCTTTTAGAACTATGCAAGCTGTCTGAACAGACTGATTGGCTCTTGATGGACTTGATGAGAGCGCATCTTCAAAACTGTGTGTTTCGGATGTGAGACATTCCAAACAATTGGAAATGTCATTCTTTTCATTCCTTAATAATGTCTTTGACAGGTTGCTATTGCCTGTAGCGTCCACCGGGTGCCTACTGCATTTATTTCTCTGCCCTACAAGCTGTGAACCCCAAGTAGGTGTTCCTTGCTTGAATCCCTCCTCAGGATGAAAGAGCAATATATCCTTACAATTCATGGATTCTACCAACTCGGTAGTAGCATCAACTTTGCAATTAGAATCTGGACAAGTACTCTCACTTGGAGATTCAAGACCATAATCACTATAATGATTCTTCCTTGTCTGATTCTTCACATTCTTTTGAGCAGGATCAGGATTTACACAACTCTGATCTTCGCAAAAAGGTGAAGAATGAATCACTTTCACCAAGGATTCATATTTACCCCCCTGATTTTGAGAGTATGCAACCTTTTCAGCAGCTGTTTCAAGAGCTCCTACCTTGTCTCTATTAGACTCAGATAAAGTGTTTCTGCCCTTACCATTATATATAATAGGAGAAGGGTTCCCACTTAAACCGAGGTGCAAAGCAGTTCCAGGTTGCTTCATATATATACCATTGTAATTAGAAGTATAATTAGCAGGGACCTCACCATACTGTGAATAATCAGTAGTTCCATCAAGGAAATCACCATTCTGAAACCCCGAAAAAGACTTAGCTTCTCTTTGAAAAAAACCGGATTCAAGGGGTTTGGAATGGATGCCGTGCAATTCTTTCTCCGTAACTATTCCAGACCACTTCCTCCCATTGTTGACTTTGTCACCTGAGTCTTTACTGACATTATCCATAACAGGCAGAGCTCCATTCACACCATCCACTCTAGTTAGAATATCAGGCTGCATAGATGTGGCTGAATAGTTGATCCTCAAGGGGAAGGAGGAGACAGATTCCACAGGTGAACCTTGAACCTCATTATTCACTCTTGATTTGTTGACACCGGATACCTTTGAAGAACTTGAAGTAGCCTGTTTAGGGGCCAGTTTTTTCCTTTTTTTGATAGGGTGTAGGTCCTCTTCCACACCATCAGTAAAACATTTTTTAATCCCACTCGGGAAATCCCTGACTGCCTTGCCTTCTTTCTTGGACCTGTCGTTGCTGTCTCTGCTACTCAAATCTCTCATCCCAGTGTCTGAAAACCTAGACTTCTTTCCTTTCCTTAACATGCATTCATCAGTCTCCTCTGCTATGACCTTGCCATCCTGCATGGAATGCTGATATGGCCCACAATCAATTTGACTGTCCCGGGGTCCCTTCAGCTTCCTTTTCTTCAAGGAGCTGCTAGCTTTCATATGCATTGAATTGCAATCCGTTGAGACCTGAGCTTGATTGCTGAGATTCTTTATGGAGAGTATTAGTCTGCCCCCAAGACCATGCTTCACTTCCTTAGCAGGGTTGAATGCACCAGATTGACCCTTATCCTTTACAAGGGTTAGTTTGGGCATCCCCAAACTGACACTCGTTCTACAAACCTTAGTATCAGAGTCATGTTCAGCGCCATTATCAATTTCATCTCTCTTAGTTCTTTTGGAGGACTTAAACTTAAACTGGTCATTCTTCTTCTTTCTCTTCTCTTTGATCAGTTTTTTATCACCTGCAGATATTATTTAAGAAAGTTAGCTAGAGTCCATACACGGGGTGAGAGGAAAATAAATCCACTGTTTTTCAGATCAATACCTGTATTCAGGTTCTCTTTTTGCTTTGGCATGTCTTCACCCAAAGCCAAGTCCCTTGACTTGCTTTCAGGCAAATTACATGTCTTCAATGAATTCCATTCAGCAGGAGGTGGATTCTTGTTATTTAAGCTTCTGCTTTTGACAGGCTCTCCCTTCTGTCTTTTTAGTATTTCCTTTGGGCCCGGCTTACTCTTCCCTTGACCATCCATATCAACAGTACTCACATGCCTATGATTTTTCCGTAGATAGTGGACATTAGAAGTTACTCCAGAAACAGATCCATTAACATGATCCTGACTTTCCAAACCTGGACATGGAATGGAACCATGCATTATACCTGTAGTCACATCCTCATGAATGTCACAACTGTTCATTTGAGGCCTGCAACAAAATAAGACTAATAATCGACAGGGTACCTAAGTCCAATTAACTAATTGTAAGTGATCTTGACACACTATTAAGGAATTCAAGACAAACTAGACAGAACTTACAGCCAATCTAGCATGCTACACATCCACTTTCTAGGAAGGTCTTCTGGTTTTATACCATTTGGTAGAAGTCGCCATTTCTCACATAGATCACAACAAACCCAATTTTCCAAAAGTGAAGCTGTAGCAGGAACCATTTCAGAGGTGGGGGCAACAGGAGCAGCATCTATAGCATCTTTCACTGGCGCACCAGAAAATGAGCTGCTAATAACTCCATTTGCATTTGTTTCCCTTGAATTAGCCAAAACAGAATCACTCTCTACTGCAGGAAAGATGGAGCCAGCATCCCTCTGGCTTCCAGCTAAAGGTGCCTCCGAATGGTTCCGTTCAACATTTAAGCCATCCGATCTATCTATCCTTCTACCGAGTCCAGTTAAATGCTTCCCAGACGCTAGTGCCAGCACCTTCTTTTTAGATGGAAGGATATCATGGCTAGATTTCTTCTTACCTTTCCCTGCAATACCTGCAACAATCTTAAATTGATCCTTTTCAGAAAGGATAACTTTATCATCTGACTGGCTGCACTTTGACTTTTTTTTCCCTCCTATAATTGGCTTTTTATCTCGAAAAGTTACAGCATTCTCATTGTGTTCGTTACATGGAGCTTCATGACCGGCTTTCCATTTCAAATAATCTGCTTCTCCAGATGAAGATTCTTCCTCGTTTTTTGCTACACGGCTTCTGTCATTTAAGGGAACATAAACTTCGTCGCCCTTCCGTTTTCCATTTTCCAGTGAATGAAATAGAGCAGCATCCAGGAAGCTTGAAACTCCATGTTCTCCCGCATTCACAATTGTAATCCTTTGTCTGTTTTTCACCTCCGCACCATAATTAAGGCTGGATATTTGATGCGAACCTCGCCAACACCGTGATGAAACCCAATATCAAGTATGATATGAACCTCACCAACTCGTGACGAAACCCGTATACGACTAAGGTTTCCAGGAAACGTGTCCTTGTCAAGCTCGAATGGTGGAACCTTGACCCATTACCTATAAAGAGGTAAGAACCTTGGCATAGTGAAGACGCCACAATCAACTATGGAAATGTTGATTGATAAGTCGGGGATGAACGCCACGGAATACTCCGATAAGTTCGATAAGTTCGAATAGTTCTTCAAAGAACCAAAGAGAATAAAATCTCACACTTCATTAATGAATAAAACTGATTCAAATTCGTCCAAGGGCAACCACCAGCCTTTAAATAGGCCAAAGTGCAATATTACATCAAAAATAACATTCCTAAATGGTTCTAATCGGATAGGAAACTATTTAGAAAGCAAATCTAAGTGTTTCCTCAGGGAAATTAGAAAATATTGCCCATATCTTCAGAACTAAGTAAAGGGAAAGGAAATATATTCTACTTGCTAAAAGAGGAAAGTGATATATTCTTGTAAATAACTTCAATATATCAGCATTGACTTGTGTTTCTCTTGCCTCTTTAGTTCTCTTAACTTCCTTTCTTGATGATATTCTTCCTCATTATATCTAGTTGACATATATTTCTTCAAATACTTTCCCTCTTGACATCAACTGAAATATATTTCTTGAAGCACTTGCACTCTTGACATTCAGCTGAAATATGTGGCCTTCATCATTGGTCCATTTTTTGAAATATTATGGATAATGTTGAGTCATTTAGCTTGCTCATCACTTGTATGCATATCCATATCCACTTCTTCGTCGTGCACGAGCTTCGCATCATTCGATCATGGGAGACTTCGATTGCAGGCTTCGAGCTCGTATCTTGGATCACATCATTCCCCTCCTCTTGAAAAGGATTTGTCCTCAAATCATGACCTACATGAAAAGAAAATAAATTACTAATTTTGAAATTATCAATATCATTGTACTTGCCTTGTTGTTCAGAGTTGTATGCATCATTATTAATGCACTCAACGACTTGGAATCCATCTCCATGAGAAAGTCGTTTTGAATGTCGTTGAGCGTGAAACCTCTTCTTCCTCATGTGCCATGAATCATAACCTCCTGGATCAAAATCAAATTTCTTCTTTCGCCTAATGATTGAATGTTTCTCATAATGCTTCACTTTCATCTCAATTCTAAGTACTTTTCTCTCATGAATTTGCTCAACAACTTGAACTTTGTTCTGTCCATAAAAATTAATAAACTCAAAGAAACATAAATCAAACACATGATAAATATATGTAACAAACTCATATGAAATTTCCAAAGATGATAATCTTGTGACAGAGTTGTCAAACCTAGAGTAAGAAAAGCCAATACGTGGTAAATATTCTTCACATGCTTTGGCATCAATTTTCGCATAGCAAGTCAAAAACAATAATTTGTTTCCAAGGTCTCTCAAATTTTTCCAAGTGTAGTTCAAAAACATAACTTCTTTACTCAAAATGAACACAGTGTGTAACCTCAAAATCATTTCAAAGATCAAATCATCATGAGTGGCATCATCTATTATATGACATGGAATATAGTAACAATATAAATTAGATAAGTAATGAAAACCACTTACCTGACTTACCAAAGTAGATGATTGCCAATCTTGCATTGTCTTTTTCTCTTCAACAAGATTCTCAATCTCTATAGCATTCGCAAGAAAAATTACCTTATCCATACAAATAGTACTAATTTCAAGTTTAATAAGTAACCATTCTTTCCTTAAGGCCTCTAAAATAAGTCTTGGATATTCAGCATGATCATCTAGACTCTTGCTATAATGAATATCATCAAAGTATATAAAAGCATACAAATTATGACTCATAAATCCCATGAAAGCACTAAACATCTTATATAAATCACATGGGTTTTTGCATTCAATGTTTAACTCATGATTTTCTCTCACCCTAGCAAGATGGAATTCACCTTTAAGATCAATCTTTAAAATCATATATGCATTGTTCAATCCTAAATCATGATCTCCTGTCACCCTAGCATGATGAAATTCACTTTCCACATTAGGCTTTGAAATCAAATATGCATCATGAAATCCATCTAACATGTGATCTAAATGAGGAACAGAGTTAGGGCACATGACCATGGTGTTTTTGATGGCTTGAAAATCAGAAAACCCTATCCATGTTTGATCCTCATGCTCCAATAACATTAAGATAATAAAGGGACTCATGTACTCACTAGCTTGTAGATTTACCACTTGCTCAGTGGGTTGTAGTTGAAGGTCCTTCATCTCCTTATGATTACTTCTAATGGCTAGTTGGTTTGGATTTGATCCTTGATGCGCTCCCTTGACTTCCTGCAAATAAGAAATAATATTGCTCGGCAAGAATCCGACAAGATTGTTAGTAAATAAAATCGGCTCCTTAATCATAAGAGGCTGATGTAAAATTAAAGAACTCTCAATCTCACGGTCTTTTTCCTCTGTTGCACTCACCAATGAAACATCTCTCTTATTTTCTCTCTTCTCAATTTCTTTTCCCTCATGTTCCAGCTCTTTTTCTTCATTCTCAACTCTCACACTGTTTTTTTCATACTCTCGCTCTTCATTACGCTCTTTCTTTTGCACACTCCCTCCTTTTTTATCACTCTCTTTTTCTTGATCACTCTTTTGAGTCTCATGAATTTGTGTAAGACTCACAAATTGTTTAACTTCCATAGATGGCTCAGAAAAGATCTTCATTGAGGGGACCTCAACTTGCTAAGATGTTGATCTTGAAGAACTTGTTGCAGCCATGCTTGTGCGCCATTCATCCATGTTTCTTTGCTTCAACCGTCGTTCAACTTCCATGGCATGGAGCAACATGTCATTGAGCTCCTCATAGCAATGCACCGCCACTTCATCCACAATCTCAGGATTTAATCCACATACGAACCTGTCCATGGTGACTTCTATGTCCTCCTCTATGTTCGCTCGGGCCATTGCAACCTCCATCTCTTTGTAATAATCGAGAACGCTCTTTAATCCTTGAGTGAGATGTTGCAATTTGTTGTGCAATTCCCAGCGATAGGAACTTGGAAGGAATCGTTGCCTCATTATTAACTTCATCTCGTTCCATGTCTCAACGGGTCGCTCTCCATTCTGTCTCCTACTTGTAATAATCCGATCCCACCAAATAACAGCATAGTCCAAGAATTGAAAAGAAGCAAGTTGTACCTTTTTCCTTTCAGAGTAATTGTGATGATTGAAGACCATCTCCATACCTTCCTCCCACAAAAGATAAGCTTCGGGGTCGTTTTTGCCTTGGAAAGTTGGAAACTTCACTTTTTTGTCACGGAGATCATTGTTCCACCTTGGTCTTCTTGATTGTTTATCTTCATACGGAAGCTGAAAGCTTTTTCTTTTTGCTTCATCCTCAATTCGATCTATCTTCTTGTGGATTTGTTTGAATTCAGCTCTCATCATCCTCCCAACCTCGTGTACATATGCTTCTAGCTGTATATCTTCGAATGCGCTTTCCTCTTGATAGTGTGACATGATGAGAATCTGCAATAGATATTAGGACCTCACAAGCACTCTCTCACGTGTTTCACTCAAGAATATGTTCACTCAATTCACTCGTGTTTGCACTCAAATGGCTTTTACCCTCTAATAATCTCACCACTCTTGCCTTTTTCCACTCGTATATCCTCTTTCAGTTCTTTTTGAACTAAGCAAACTATAATCAAAATGTCCCGCAACAATCCACCACGACTTCACCAAGATTTGAAAGAAGAATGTAGGGTCGGGTTCCAAGTAATGAAGATCAAGAGAAATAAGGGAATTACGGACAAGAGAAATCAATTGAAAAGAAACAACTTTGAATGAGCAACTTTTATAACTCTATGAATGGTCAAATAATTTTTTTGGACTTTTTCAATGTCTCACTTCTTCCACTTTTTTTCACCTTCTTTTCACTACTGATTCTTTTTTTTTCTTTTTTTTTATTTTGTAACTTTTTCTTTCCTTTTTTTTGCTTTTTTTTTTCTCCGCTACTTGTTTTTTTCTCCCACCACTATATTTTTTTTTTACTTTTTCTGAAGAAGATAATAGAAAAGAAAGAAGATAAAGAAAAACAACAAAGATGAAAGAAAATGAAGAAAAACTAAAAGGATAGATTGAACCTGACTTAGAACGTTGGCTCTGATACCAAATGATGCGAACCTCGCCAACACCGTGATGAAACCCAATATCAAGTATGATATGAACCTCACCAACTCGTGACGAAACCCGTATACGACTAAGGTTTCCAGGAAACGTGTCCTTGTCAAGCTCGAATGGTGGAACCTTGACCCATTACCTATAAAGAGGTAAGAACCTTGGCATAGTGAAGACGCCACAATCAACTATGGAAATGTTGATTGATAAGATAAGTTCGAATAGTTCTTCAAAGAACCAAAGAGAATAAAATCTCACACTTCATTAATGAATAAAACTGATTCAAATTCGTCCAAGGGCAACCACCAGCCTTTAAATAGGCCAAAGTGCAATATTATATCAAAAATAACCTTCCTAAATGGTTCTAATCGGATAGGAAACTATTTAGAAAGCAAATCTAAGTGTTTCCTCAGGGAAATTAGAAAATATTGCCCATATCTTCAGAACTAAGTAAAGGGAAAGGAAATATATTCTACTTGCTAAAAGAGGAAAGTGATATATTCTTGTAGATAACTTCAATATATCAGCATTGACTTGTGTTTCTCTTGCCTCTTTAGTTCTCTTAACTTCCTTTCTTGATGATATTCTTCCTCATTATATCTAGTTGACATATATTTCTTCAAATACTTTCCCTCTTGACATCAACTGAAATATATTTCTTGAAGCACTTGCACTCTTGACATTCAGCTGAAATATGTGGCCTTCATCATTGGTCCATTTTTGAAATATTATGGATAATGTTGAGTCATTTAGCTTGCTCATCACTTGTATGCATATCCATATCCACTTCTTCGTCGTGCACGAGCTTCGCATCATTCGATCATGGGAGACTTCGATTGCAGGCTTCGAGCTCGTATCTTGGATCACATCAATATTGATTTCGATGGCGAGTCCTTCACTAAAGTAGAGCTAAGCTTCCTTTTCACCTTGACATTATTAGTCTCCCCAAAGACTGCAGAAGCCTTATCAGCAATCCCACTGGGTTCCTCGCTAATATTGCCTGTGCTAGATAGAGATGATTTTCCAAACTTATAAAACAGACTAGAATCACCATCCAGCATCTCATTCTTAACTTTTTGCTTCAACAGAAATGTCATTTTATTATAAAAAATCATAGGGCTTCCATTGTTCACCTCCGCTGGTTTTTCATTTCTTCTTTCTGATTTTATTTTATTGGGCTTTGACAGCATCTCATCTCCATGAACTAACAAATTGACCCACTGACTCAGTATCCTTTACAGGACTAACTTTCACATTTTCTGCAGGTTTATTGTCCTTGGGGAATACTTTGTCCTTTACAAAGGAAAGAAGACTCTCATCAAGAGGAGATATTACTTCAGAACAAAGAACTGGGAAGGAAGTCATAACCTGTTTCAAAGCACCAACAAGATCAATTAATGTAACCAAAGCATACTGCAACCTAAGAGTGAGAAAGACCAATTACAAAGAAGCCAAGGGATGATATTCACCTGTAGAATGCTTCCAGGACATAAATTAGTAGTTCCCACAGACAACGATGGAAACTCACCACTTTCTTGAGAACTGCTATCCAACGATGTGGACGGAGAGCTTTCAAGACCTAATCCACTGTACAGGGCTGCATTCATTTTTGGGTTGTTATCAAAACCCATTCTGTTGCGAACCTTCAGTGGTCTGTGGCTGGCTTTCTTTACCGATTTAACCAAAATTCCATCTCCAGTAGGTTTCTCAGCAATTGGATCACAGAAGAAGTGCAGCTCTTGATTCACTTGTTTGCCAGAAAGATTCCCACTAGGAAACTTTACATTATGTAATTTATCCGCATTGTCGTGGGTAGCTTTAAGCCTAGAAGAATGTGGTGCAGTTGCAGGAACTTGCGAGCTCTGTAACATGCCCTGTATATTTAAAAAAAAAAAAACTAATCATGTCCTCAATTTTACTTTTAAAAATTCCATTTTACATATTTTCTCCCACTAATGATGAAGAAAGCCAAAAATAAGTGACGCTATGTATCCCAGTAGCTAAGATGTTTTGAGATTTACTTGAGATGCTACTTTGTTCAGGGCTCCTCTGATGAGACAAACTAGAAGATGACAGTTCATAGATAGGTAAAAATGAACCATACCCACCAAATTTGGCCCCTGAGACAAATTAGATATCATAGCATCATTTCTCAGTCACATATACTGACTTAAGCTTCTTATCATCATAATTTCCATCACAACTCACTCACCAAGATTCTCTGCAGTTACTCCACCTTCAAAATCCTTCTGAAAATGGCCCAGAATATTTTGAATCTTCTCATCCTTCAACAATCGAAAGCTATGTCTCAGTGTTGTAACATACAAAAACAACTGATCAGACCAACAGAACTAGCCGATACAAGAATTATGCAACTTTAGATCAATCCGTAATCTGAGGCCTACAAAAAGCTTCTCCTAAGTCTTTCTTTAAAACTAACTAGTTCCATAGAATCTTCAATTAATAAACCGGTCAAATTTCGAAGGATATCAACCTCTATCAATTAGTTCCCAGAACAAGTAGCAATACCATCAAAAGACTAGCTAACAAGTCAAACCAAGTACAAGCAAGCGGTATCTTGTCATAACCATTTTCTCAGATTGATCTATAGTGAACATTACCATCCTCCTATTGTATTTTTCATAAAAGCAAACTTTTGCCATGCAAAGAGCGAAGAAACTCAACTATGCCAAGTGATCTCCCAAAGAACTTAGAAAGGAAATGTATGTGCCCTCAATAAAGGTGTGCTAATTTTCAACTCTAGAGATATATGATTGAACCCATGGGTGGTTTGGAGCACAAGCTTCAACGTTGACCAACTAAAAGAAACCAAAATGCACCATATGAAGAAGGTCCTTTACAAAAACAGAATTCCCAATTAAGGTTCAGCAAATCTAAATGTCAACCAGTAACAATCAATTCTACCAGTTTTCGTAATCAAACTTCCATACAGAAAGCTTGACTGGTTTCCAGAATTTGGACAACTTTTTAAGTTTTTCCTCACACTTTCTCCCCGATCAGCAGATATCGGAAAACACTAGCTGGAGGATAAACCAGCTGCAAACCTAATAAGTAATTTAGCTTCATCTGGGTCCTGAACTCCCAAAATGAGCCAAAGTCCATATCAAAGACTCGAACTTCATGATAGCAGGACTTAAAGCCCTTACAATGTAAGAGAGGGAAATATCCAGGTCGATGTTGTTGTTGTCGCCTTCTTCCTCCTTGCCATAGAAAGCCTCGCCTTCTTCAAGCTCGGCGCAATTATCCTCCTCCATATCCACAACAACTACGAACCGTACAGACTAAAATGACCTCTAAACCTCCCAAAACCCTGACCACAGTCCACCATCCCTGAAATCCAACATCACTACGGCGATTTCACATCCCCCAATTGAGCAGAACCCCGCAATAGCACCAGAATCCCTCACGACCACCGCCAACCCTCCCAGCTGACCGAACCCCATAAAGGACCGCTAAAATGACTCAACAAAATCCAGTACGCAGTCCCCCTCCGTTGAGGGCCCGAGGCACACAACTGTCGGCGCGATTATCGTAGGCTCCGATAACCAATACCGACTGATCGATCAGTGCCGCCTACAGTTAGCTCGAGCGAGTTCCGACTACGAGTACGCATCAGTCTCCATTTTTCCACAACCCAACCCACCCACCGGTTTTTTTCCGATAATAATTTCCCTTTTGCCATTTCTGCAGGTATTCGTGTGCAACGTGCCACGAGTTCATTGGATAAATATGTGTCTGAATCTTGCATACGTAAAATTTTTAGCATATGAATGGTAAAAAAATTTATTTCTCACTTTGATGATTACTACAGATGAAAATAATAATTATAAAATATAATAGAGATGTTTTATTTTGGCTGAGCTTTCACTTGATTAACTTATTTAAACTCGGGTCTAAATTAATCAAATATAGTAAATTTCTGAAAATATAAAAAAATCATAAAGTTGGGGGTCTTGTTTGCTTTTAGAAAAAAGTATATATATATTCTAAATTTTCTTCCAGTTATTCTAATTTTTTAAAATTTAATTTTCACCTGAAATGCATAAAAATGTTTTTACTAATTTGTTAATTAAAAATATTGCGTTATCAAAAAAAATTGTGTTACACTATATAAAGGTAAAATGAAATTTATTTGAACAATAAATAAAATTTATATGTCAAAAAATAGTTATAAATAATAATTTGAAAAGAAAAGTGAATGATAAGTTAGTAAAAGAGGAAAACTAAAAAATCCAGTACTAGATATCAACCGCATCAGGCATGAATTTATTATTTAATTAAATTAATTAAAAATGTGAACATGTAAACAAAAATTAATTGTAATTAATATTTTGAGTATGTGATTTTTAGCAAATTAAAATGAGAAATAAATAATAGATTTAGGAAAAGAGTTGAGTAGTTCTTTTGTCTATAATGAAAAGTGTAGCAAGAAAGGAGAAAAAAAATACATGTGAAAAAAATTTTAAAAAAAGGGAGAAAAACTGTAGCTTTTTTTTTTATTAATCTTATATTTGTCATAATCTAATTTATATTTTCTCATGCCACTTGATGAGACAGGATTATGTGAGAAATTTCTCCTTCCAAACATCCAATCAAAGCTAGGCTCTAATCAAACCAGTAATCAAAGCTAGGCTCTA
>CM075296.1:4764574-5031990 GCA_037672795.1 Lagerstroemia speciosa
TCATAGATAGGTAAAAATGAACCATACCCACCCAAATTTGGCCCCTGAGACAAATAGATATCATAGCATCATTTCTCAGTCACATATACTGACTTAAGCTTCTTATCATCATAATTTCCATCACAACTCACTCACCAAGATTCTCTGCAGTTACTCCACCTTCAAAATCCTTCTGAAAATGGCCCAGAATATTTTGAATCTTCTCATCCTTCAACAATCGAAAGCTATGTCTCAGTGTTGTAACATACAAAAACAACTGATCAGACCAACAGAACTAGCCGATACAAGAATTATGCAACTTTAGATCAATCCGTATCTGAGGCCTACAAAAAGCTTCTCCTAAGTCTTTCTTTTAAAACTAACTAGTTCCATAGAATCTTCAATTAATAAACCGGTCAAATTTCGAAGGATGTCAACCTCTATCAATTAGTTCCCAGAACAAGTAGCAATACCATCAAAAGACTAGCTAACAAGTCAAACCAAGTACAAGCAAGCGGTATCTTGTCAGAACCATTTTCTCAGATTGATCTATAGTGAACATTACCATCCTCCTATTGTATTTTTCATAAAAGCAAACTTTTGCCATGCAAAGAGCGAAGAAACTCAACTATGCCAAGTGATCTCCCAAAGAACTTAGAAAGGAAATGTATGTGCCCTCAATAAAGGTGTGCTAATTTTCAACTCTAGAGATATATGATTGAACCCATGGGTGGTTTGGAGCACAAGCTTCAACGTTGACCAACTAAAAGAAACCAAAATGCACCATATGAAGAAGGTCCTTTACAAAAACAGAATTCCCAATTAAGGTTCAGCAAATCTAAATGTCAACCAGTAACAATCAATTCTACCAGTTTTCGTAATCAAACTTCCATACAGAAAGCTTGACTGGTTTCCAGAATTTGGACAACTTTTTAAGTTTTCCTCACACTTTTCCCCGATCAGCAGATATCGGAAAACACTAGCTGGAGGATAAACCAGCTGCAAACCTAATAAGTAATTTAGCTTCATCTGGGTCCTGAACTCCCAAAATGAGCCAAAGTCCATATCAAAGACTCGAACTTCATGATAGCAGGACTTAAAGCCTTACAATGTAAGAGAGGGAAATATCCAGGTCGATGTTGTTGTTGTCGCCTTCTTCCTCCTTGCCATAGAAAGCCTCGCCTTCTTCAAGCTCGGCGCAATTATCCTCCTCCATATCACAACAACTACGAACCGTACAGACTAAAATGACCTCTAAACCTCCCAAAAACCTGACCACAGTCCACCATCCCTGAAATCCAACATCACTACGGCGATTTCACATCCCCCAATTGAGCAGAACCCCGCAATAGCACCCAGAATCCCTCACGACCACCGCCCACCCTCCCAGCTGACCGAACCCCATAAAGGACCGCTAAAATGACTCAACAAAATCCAGTACGCAGTCCCCCTCCGTTGAGGGCCCGAGGCACACAACTGTCGGCGCGATTATCGTAGGCTCCGATAACCAATACCGACTGATCGATCAGTGCCGCCTACAGTTAGCTCGAGCGAGTTCCGACTACGAGTACGCATCAGTCTCCATTTTTCCACAACCCACACCCACCCACCGGTTTTTTTCCGATAATAATTTCCCTTTTTGCCATTTCTGCAGGTATTCGTGTGCAACGTGCCACGAGTTCATTGGATAAATATGTGTCTGAATCTTTGCATACGTAAAATTTTTAGCATATTGAATGGTAAAAAAATTTATTTCTCACTTTGATGATTACTACAGATGAAAATAATAATTATAAAATATAATAGAGATGTTTTATTTTGGCTGAGCTTTCACTTGATTAACTTATTTAAACTCGGGTCTAAATTAATCAAAATATAGTAAATTTCTGAAAATATAAAAAAAAATCATAAAAGTTGGGGTCTTGTTTGCTTTTAGAAAAAATGTATATATATATTCTAAATTTTTCTTCCAGTTTTATTCTAATTTTTTAAAATTTAATTTTCACCTGAAATGCATAAAAATGTTTTTTACTAATTTGTTAATTTAAAAATATTGCGTTATCAAAAAAATATTGTGTTACACTATATAAAAGGTTAAAATGAAATTTATTTGAACAATAAATAAAATTTATATGTCAAAAAATAGTTATAAATAATAATTTGAAAAGAAAAGTGAATGATAAGTTAGTAAAAGAGTAGAAAACTAAAAAATCCAGTACTAGATATCAACACGCATCAGGCATGAATTTTATTATTTAATTAAATTAATTTAAAAATGTGAACATGTAAACAAAAATCTTAATTGTAATTAATATTTTGAGTATGTGATTTTTAGCAAATTAAAATGAAAAATAAATAATGATTTAGGAAAAGAGTTGAGTAGTTCTTTTGTCCATAATGAAAAGTGTAGCAAGAAAGGAGAAAAATACATGTGAAAAAAATTTAAAAAAAAAAGGAGAAAAACTGTAGCTTTTTTTTTATTAATCTTATATTTGTCATAATCTAATTTATATTTTCTCATGCCACTTGATGAGACAGGGTTATGTGAGAAATTTCTCCTTCCAAACATCCAATCAAAGCTAGGCTCTAATCAAACCAGTAATCAAAGCTAGGCTCTAATCAAACCAGTATGTCTATGTGGTGATATCAATTGATTAAATCAAACAATCTTTAGGATTGTTCTTTTTCATTTTAATTTTATTAAAAAATCTTAAAAATAATTTAATCTTATTAGCTTGTGAGACCGCGTAAGTACTGTCACATGCTATATCCATTACGCACGAGACTCCCTGTCCTCATCCATCCTGTGCACGAGTCAGGCCCCTCCTGCTCTCTCTTCTACCCGCACCAACTCGTATTTGTGATATAAATTATATTATTATATATTTAAATTTATAATTTATGATTATTAGTACTTTTATCTTAATAAATTACATAATAATTATTAATTTTATCATATTTACATAATATATACTACATTTTATAATCCAGGTCAGACCTGTGCCGTGATCTGTCCTGTATGAGTCGGGGCACAGGTCGACATATTAAGGGTGCGTGCGGTCCGTGTCTAGTTACCCGCTCCGTCCCATTGGCGCCAGAAACTCCGCAGCCCGCACGTGCGACCGTGCGCGCGCATACACCAAACTCCCTCGCCATATACAAAATCAATCAATCAACCATGGCTCTGGCCCACTTTCCGTCACAAAATCAATCAATAATTATCTGTCAATGATTATATTTGTTATTATACGTGACGACAATTCATTGTCTCACTTTTAAGGTTTTAAAAATATCATTGACAGATAAATCAATAATAGTAATAAATAGGTGAAATGGTAAAATCACTTTTAAAACTATAACTAGTTATTTTCTTTTTTTTAATTGTGTATTTTATTTTTTATTCATGATAATTATAAAATATAAAAAAATATGTAAAATAAATAATTTAATTTAATAATTAACAATATATTTAATCATTTCTTGCTTAGTGCGGATTCGCGTATAGTATATTTATGTGTATGACACAGTATCTATGATTCCAATTCCTTATTACTATTAACGATAATTTAATAATTCAAAATTTACTCCCAATGAATTCCATGGGTACAAAATCTCTGTTCAAACCACTTCAATGCATTTGACAAAAACATCTACTAAAAATGCGGAGAAAGTCGACTTCTTCAATTACACTAGATCTTTAGAGATGTTACGTTGATCAGAGTAATATCCAGAGCCGGCTATTCAATTCGCTTAATATATTTACGATTAAACGAGTCGGTCTAAAAATTATATAGCGGGACTGTCTGAATTGCCACTACTGATCTCCTTTTTGTTATGCACATAGAGAATTCCTTTAAGTCTCGACCAATTCACGTTCGACTAGTTTTAGGGATGGATGACAGTATCCGATTTCTATTTATATACCCGACGCCAAGCATGTGTGATTGAAATCAAAACTGAATCCGAGTTAATTTCACGAATATTACCTGAATTTTATTGAAATTTATCGAGAAATCTGGATGGGTTCGTGCTGCCTCTTCGCAGTGCTCGTCGCATCCCCGTAAACAACGAGAGCAAAGGTTTGCTCCTCTCTGACAATTACCGGTTATTAGTTACTAGAAATGCTTCTGTGCTACACATGAAAATAAAATAAAAATACATAAGTGTGAAATATTGATATGTGATCGTATAATTAAATTATTTATTTATAACTTATTACAATTTAATTTGTTTAACATTCACTAACTTATAATAATAAGATGATCAGTTTTCATTAATATATTATGTTAAATTTATCTTTTTTAATTTTACAATTATTTGACGGATTTTTACTATTAAAATTATAGATATTGAGTGTGATATCTATCTTATCTTATACCATTATACGCAAACTTGAGAGGTTTGACCTCTTTTTCGTCTTTCACATTTGTTCTTAATATAACTTACACATTAAAATTTATTATATTTATCTAATTTTCAAATTAAAGACAATAATCTTAGTCATTTTTCTCATTTCATCTCTACGATCCTAATAGTGAAGATTTTTCGTTAACTACTCAAATTCATTTATCTTCATATATATCATTTTAGCAGCAAAAATCATCACATTTTTTAAACAAATAACTTGAAATTGTAAAAAGAAAAAAGTAACTTGACATAGTATATTAATGAAAATTGATAATGTTCTATTTACTACAATACGTTCAAAAATTTTAAATGAAATAAATTATAAATAAATTATATAATTATACTAATTCATCCAAGTATCTCACATTTATTATTTTTATTTTTTTCGTACGTAGCACATATTCATATATAGAAAGATTTAATATTGTAGTTATAGAGTAAGAGAAAAATAACTAAAAATATTATTTTATCATTAATATGTAATTTATATACATGTTATAAATTTTAATATGAAAATTAGATTGATGTCCACTATAGAAAAGTAAAAAAAATATTAAACTTTTTAAACGTCTCGATATAATAATATAGATAATAATAATAATAATTATTATTATTATTATTCCAATATTAGAGTTAATTAATTACCCTCTTCTCCTCTTCCTTCCCATAGGCAAGAAAAAGAATTTTCCTGATTAGGGCTTTGGTTTTCTTGGATTCGATCGTAATCCGCAGCTCTCGACACTCAGACGCTCTTCCCAATCTCAGCTCCTCTCTTCCTCTACTGGGCCTCTGTCAGTCGATTTTCTAGTCGACCCTTCTGCTCCTGCTGGACCCTCTATGCTTCTCCTCCTGCCACGGTAAGTTCTGCGCCGAGCTCGGTCGGGTCTGTTATGCTGTCCGTACAACTGCCTATCTGCGCGTGCATTGGGCCCCTCCTGAGGAATCTTTCTTTTCGTGGGTCTGCTCTCTGCAGCTGAACGGCGGAAATGTCGGATAAATTCTGCTGCTTTGGGTGAATCGAATGGTGTCGTCAGATGGAATTTGATGGATGTTGGGTTCTCCTCTTCTAATTTGGCATTTTGGGTCATCTTTGTTCACTTAATCTGTGCTGCAGTGACGGTATTAGGAGATTCCGTGCAAGAAGTTTTTTTCTTTGGGGGTATGCTGATTGAGAATAGGTTGCGGAATCAGAAGTAAGGTCAGGTTCGGTCATGGATTCTGCACGGGAATCCGGAGGAGTTGGGAGGCCAATACATGTTCCGATGCGGTTTGTGTGGCCTTATGGCGGTAGAAGTGTGTTTCTGTGCGGTTCCTTCAACAGGTGAGGAACTCAGTCTGTGCTAGTAGATCCTACAATTACAAGTTATCCGCTAAGTTGAACTTTGATGGTCGATCTTTCCTTATTTCGTGAAGTTGGTCCGAGCTTCAGCCGATGACTCCAGTTGAGGGTTGCCCAACTGTGTTTCAAGCTATTTGCAGCATTCCCCCGGGGTACCATCAGGTTAGATTGCATTACTCAGAAGGGGCCTATAATAGTTCAGATTTTGAGGGTGAGTCATATAATTAAAAATGGAGTTATATGTCCTAGGTGTGGCAAGAATGAGAAATTCTTAGATATCTGAAGTGTGTGAATGGAACTTGAAGCACTTGGAGATGTAGTAAAATTTACTTGAAAGTGATGGAGGACTTATTTGTCCTATCTGATGTGCAGTACAAGTTCTTTATTGATGGACATTGGAAGCATGATGAACACCAGCCTTATGCAACAAATGAGTATGGGGTTGTGAACACTATCTTCCTTCCAATGGAGCCTAATTCTGTTCCTCGGTCCCCAGCGGGTTCCAATGTGCCAACGCCAGTATCTAACATGGATGTAGACAATGAAGCTCTCCGACGTTTGGTAAGATTTAAGAGCTTTACAATGGTTCATGCTTTGGCTGTATCTCTACTTTTATCATGTTTTGTTAATGTTTCTAGTGTATGGATATATATTTAGATTCTTAAACCGGCAACTAGGATCTTTTCATAGGGAGATTCACTTGGTAGTGTTGTGTGTTTCTTATGGAGCTTGTTACTTCTGATACGTTGCTTAAGGATTTTTGAGTTATGAGCTCTTGTTTGTTCCTAATGCACGTCAAAAACTTGTCTAATGAACGAGTGCAGGTCTTTTATGTTATTGTATCTTGTATGAATAAAAGATTTGGCACTCTGCTGTGAAATTCTGCAGGTTCAGATGTCAGATGGGACGTTGACTGAGACGGTTCCAAGTATATCAGATGCTGATCTCATGCTCTCTCGTCAACGAGTTTCTTCATTCTTGACTTCTCACACTGCTTATGAGTTGCTGCCAGAGTCAGGCAAGGTATGGGTGCTTTATCACATGCTTATTAATTGGAATTCATCTTAATTGTTCGTGGGTACATTGAAGTCAAATTTTGCCTAATTTCAGTCATGTCAAACAGGTGGTTGCACTGGACATAGATTTACCAGTAAAACAAGCATTCCACATTCTGTATGAACAGGTAATTCCTACTTGCCCTTGTCTACTAGATTGTTTTTCAGGCTAAGCTACTGCCCGACTTTGTGTAATTTGATAACAGAACGAGCACAAATTCTCTACTATCTGCCGAGCAGTTTAAGGAATTTTTTCATGTCAGTGAATGTGTCATGAAGCAGTTAATAAGGAGAATTCTATAGCCTTCTGAAAGTTCTATCACCTCACTTTCAAGTTATGAAAGTGGCATTATCTTATCGACATATCAGTAAGTGGGAGAAATAATAATCTCATTGGTACGCTGGATGATGAAACCAGATAACTTCAGGTATTCATGCTATTGACTGTCTGCTGGGAAATAAATTTGGATTTGCATATTTGCTGGATCAATTTTTGCAGGGGATTCCGACAGCTCCACTCTGGGATTTCCGCAAGGGGCAGTTTGTTGGAGTACTAAGTGCAATGGATTTCATCCTAATACTACGAGAGGTAATATGCTCTGATGAATTTAATATTGCTATTCTGTTTTATTAGAGGAATTCCCCAAAGCTTTTTCTTGTTCTATAGGCGGTCCATATCCTCGTGGTTGTTGATCAAAAAATTCTTTAAAAAAAAGGATTAGTGGGATCCATTCTCTCCTTTTCGTGATTACATTTAAAATGTAGGTTTTAACTGAAGCAATATTGTCGCTCTCTCTTTAATTTTGTGTGATGGAACTTTACTAGCTCATGCTTCATCCATGTTCCTGCATTTCTTGTTGTTTGGATGATCAATTTATCCTGAATACGAGTGATTTCTGCAGCACTGTTTTATGAATAGAAATCTTAGAAAGTGTATTATGATTCCCTTCTGCAGCTTGGGAATCATGGATCCAATTTGACAGAGGAGGAGCTTGAAATACACACAATAGCTGCATGGAAAGAGGGTAAAGCATATATGAACAGGCAAATTGATGGGCATGGGAGAGCATTTTCAAGGCCTCTTGTCCATGTGGGTTGATGTGCATTTCTTCATTTTGTTTCTCGATCACTGAATTTTGTCCATTGAGCCTCCATTGCATTATCTCGGTTTATCAATTTATGTAATGCACAGTCCAAGCTATCGTTATAGCTGGGCAAGTGTTAGCCTTGAAATCACGTTTCAAGGAGTCTCTCTCTGCAGTTTGAACTTCAGTAACGTACAGTTGGAGCACGTGGAATTTGTTACAGTGGTTCCCTGTATTATTTAAAAAAGATTTCAAAAAATTTCTTTGATTCTCAGCTCAATATCCTTCGGTTTTAGATTGAAAGAGGATTGCGAAATGGCGTAATCTTCTTGCTGAATTGTGCTGTCATCAATATATTGCAGGCTGGACCATGCGATAACTTGAAAGATGTCGCTTTAAAGATTTTGCAGAACGATGTAGCAACAGTTCCAATTATTCATTCAGTTTCAGAGGATGATTCCTTCCCGCAGCTATTACATATGGCTTCGCTCTCTGGAATTCTAAGATGTAAGCAGTGTCATTATTCTGAAACATTGTTTTCTGTATAATTTCTTTTCCTCTTCCTCCTTCAAGTAACCAGGTTTTATTGTTCCCCTGTGTAGGCATTTGCAGGTCTTTTAGACATTGCTCTAGTTCGTTGCCTGTGCTTCAGCAACCAATTTATGCAATTCAGATTGGAACGTGGGTTCCCAAAATCGGGGAATCTAACAAACGGCCATTGGCTATCCTGAGACCTAGTGCTTCACTTAGTGCAGCATTAAATTTATTGATTCAAGGTTTGTGTTCATATCCTGTGATACATAGTTATTTAACAAATAATTCTAGACAGCCTTCAGAGCTGCTGCATTCAAGGATTTGTTATATTTCTTGCACAGTCAATTTTGATTTCTCATGTCTATGTAGTCTTAGTGGAGAATTTATGACTGCTTCAAATCAGTTTACGAACTCAATTATAACTCTGCCGAAATAAGTATTGTCTAGTTTATTTCTTTATTTTCTTGATAGTTGCAAGGATCTGTCAAACTCATGTCAATCACTTACTGTTTTTCTCACGCAGCACAAGTTAGTTCAATACCCATAGTCGATGACAATGACTCTTTATTGGACATATACTGTCGGAGGTAATTTGCTTTTCCTCTTTCTCGAACTATTTCATGACAGTAGCACAATCTGCATCCTTTGTTGCCTCCTTTTTCTTTCCTTTTCCTTTCGATGGAAAATTATGTTATCACTTTCTGGTTGTTGATGACCATTTAATTACTTCTTTTTGACAGTGATATAACAGCTCTGGCGAAGGACAAGGCCTATACACATATTAATCTCAACGAAATGACTATACATCAGGTTAGTAGGGCAAGACACATATTATTTGGTTTTTGTTCTATCTGCTTGGAGAAGTTAGTGGTTTGGAAATATGAATGTAACATTGCGTAAAAATTTGATTGGCATGGAGAATCAAACTTCAATTGCTTTCTCGATGTTCTGTGACCAGGCTTTGCAGTTGGGTCAAGAACCTTACTCGCCTTACGAGCTGAGGAGGCAGACATGTCAGATGTGTCTTCCTTCTGATTCGCTGCATAAAGTGATGGAGCGATTGGCGAATCCAGGTAGTGGGTCTCTTTACTTTCCATTAACTTTAATTGGATAGAAGGATTGGCATTTGTCTGCTGAACCAAACCCATAAAGCTAGAAATCATTGTTTCAGCTGGCTATGCCATCCCTGTTTTCCTTAGCCTGAAATTTGTTCTGCATATCGTGTATACCCGATATGTTCCTTCTTGTTTGATTTTTGTGAGTTAGATGCCCAAATGGCCCCTAAATCGCATGGACAGGGACAACATATACCCTAAATTTCATTCAAGCATGAAAGAGATAAATCATAAGAAAAACTCTGATCTTCTTACGCATTTCCAAACTTCCCCTCTCCATCAACCCACCCAACTCTTTGCATACCATGGTGGTACTCTCTGGCGTCGTCGATGCCTTTCCTGGCCCTGTCAAACAAAAAAAAAAAAAAAAGGAGCCCTTAGCCACATCCAGCCAAGTTTTTCCTGCTGTGTCCCGTCCCTACTCGGCCTGTTTAGTTTGGGTCCCACAGTCATTGCGGAGGTGGATGGTTAGCTGTGAAAGCACTTCTGGAAATGTATAAAATGGTCTGAGGTGTCCCCATGGTTTATTATTCTTCATCGATTTGATTTTATGGCCAGGTAGTGCATAGTCACACAGCAAAAGCTTAAGTGGTAAATTTGTCGAGGGAGTTGTCCTCATCCTGTACAAAGTAGTGCAATGATAGGTTAATTTTATTCGACTGACTCCTTTATAATAGATCTGCTCCGCCATTTATTGACATCCTCCTCCTTAGCACTTCACTCAAATCTCTTCCTACAGCTCTTCCCGACATCTTTTTCCCCTTTTGATTCTTCCTCAGGTGTCAGGCGAGTCATCATTGTGGAGGCTGGTAGTAAGCGAGTGGAAGGTGTCGTTTCAGTGGGCGACGTCTTCAGGTTCTTGCTCGGTTAGATGGATGAAAATGCTTGCAAGAAAACAATGATGCCATTTGTGCTCGGGTGAATTTGAAGTTACCCCACTGGAAAGCTATACCACGTCCGACTTTATGGCGCACGCCTCCTCGAGCTCCCCGATCAGATCGGCCTCTGCCTGTGCCTGCCTCCTCTTTCAAATTATTTGGCCTAAGATTGACAAGAAAAAAAGGCCTTTGGAAATTTTATCAAAATCAAGTCAAATCACCTTAAAATTTGTCCAGAGACCTCTAGCCCTCCAATGCTGCCGGTCTTCATTCCGATGCTAATTTGTCTTCCCTTTTTTATTTTTGCAATTGTACAACAAGTCTGCCTTCCTCTTGGCATTGTCCTTTGTGTCAGGTTGGAAGTAAGGTAAGGTTGACAATACTATCGTATTTGTAGAGGGAAAAAAGAGTAGTACGGGGGAGGAGGGACTGAATCATTGAAAATGATTACACCATGTCAAGCCTTTGATGTCTATTTGTGACGATCGGATTTTGGGTTTCTTGGATTTCCGTTCAGTTTTGCGAAGATGACAAGAACACTAGCATTTTCGATCAATCACCTAATAGACCTGTGTCCATCTATAGATGCATTCGGATCAGTTGCATTAGCAATGGCGACCACTGAAGCATGTACAAAGAAAGGCATTCTGCTCGATGTTCACAAACCAGATACCAATCTTATAACGATCCCTTGTTCGAGGTTTCGGTGCCACAAAAGAATCGGGCTCGAGGCAGAAGATATCTAAGTATTATAATCTCACAGCATCTGTGACATGATGGAAGGATAGCATTGATCTGTACAAACCATTTTGGGTGTTTTCATCTGCATGAGGTTTGGTAAAGCTCTTATGCGGTGGGGACGAGTCCCAGTATTTGGTTCCCTATCATCCCCATGCAGTGCTGTATCTCGGTGTAGATGGAGAGGTTCTGCGAACAGAGCGGCCTCAAGCTTTTAATGGCCGAGTCGATTATCTCGGCCACCTCAGCCGCAGGGCATTGCTGTTTAGTGCAGCTCTGCAAGGAGAAAGAGCTGTTATTGCAGAAGACAATTAGTAATTTAGTATGAGAAGCAACAAATAGCGAGTTTACTCTGTAAAGTGATTTTCTACTTAGCTAGCTGGACCGTCTTTGACCCATAGAATGAAACTGCAAATGCATGAAAGACTGACCGGCTGATTCGATTTTGGATCTGGCTCCGAAGACGTAATGGTGACTAGAAGTATCGTGAAGTATGAAAAATTGAAAGGCAAACACCGAAGCAGTGAGCAATCAATGAAGCACTTGCCTGAATCATGAGCAATGTGGTGACACAATTTGTTATGAGTTCTGGGGGGATTTTCTTGGTGTTCTCGGCAAATGAATCGGTTGTTGCAAGGTTGAGTCCACTTGGATTGTGGGAACAGGAGGCATCCACTTGATCCAGCGATTCCAAATTAACAACTGAATCTGCTGGCAGAAGAAAATCCCGGGCCGAAAGTTGACTGTTTTACAGAGTCTAAAGCTTCCCCGAGTCCATCTGGATTCTCCGCCTCCTTAAATAAGGATGCTGCTGCCTGAGAAAATGGTTAGTTTGGAGTTGCAGTTAGAATGAGTACGACTTTAGCAAAGATAAAAGAAAAGCTAAGTCATCATCGTTGGCACTTCAATCTATGAACGTAGTGGCGAGTGAGATCGAAATACACTGAAAATCAGAAGCAGCATTGCAGTTATTTGCAATGTAAAAAAAAAAAAAATTCAATCGGGACAAAATACTCAGCAAGCTTAAGATATTAAGCTAACCAGAAGGCTTACACTGCAGCAAGTGGCAAAAATGTCAGTAGTTCTGTGTATGGAGTTCTTATATTCGAGTAATGAGCACTGAGCACAAGCTAACCAGAAGGCTTACACTGCATCAAGTGGCAAAAATGTCAGTAGTTCTGTGTATGGAGCTCTTATATTCGAGTAATGAGCACTGAGCACAAATAGATAATATAAATGTGGAAGTGAAAAGGCAAAGTATTAAGACGTTATTGAAAACAAGATATCAGGGCCAGAAAGCAGGGAAACCTACAAAAGATTGAGTAATGGTCTTACGTCTAAAAGAAAATATACATATGAGATGGAACTGCAAGAAACAGATGGATCCTGCGTATATCAATTAAAGCAGGGAAGCTTCAGAAGAGGAGGTATTTTCAAGAGTTCGACTAAATACCTGTATAGAGGCAACAACCATTGCCCTAGCTTTAACTCTAGAGCTTTCAATTATTTGACTAACACAAGGCCTGGAATTTGCAGGTTTACATTTAGGAGGGTCAATGGAGCTCAGCTGAATGGTAGGGTGAACCACTGTAGTCGAACATTTTGGGCAAACATTCTCTTGATATGAGTTCCTGTGCCTCAAGCAACAAAAAGCTGAAGAAACCTGCCAGGAGAAACATGGATATTATCAGAAGCACTTCTGCAGTATGAGCAAAGACAAATCATACAAGGCGAAAAACTTAAAAGAAAATTCTATGAAAATTCATGCCTGCTGATTAAGATCATTTAACTGCTTGAGTGTAGCAGCATAGTGCTTTTTAAAAGGCTCTGAATCTTTTGGAGCATTTACGACATCTTTCTGTATCATGGACACCTCGTCGTTCATTCGCCTCAGTTGGGATAGGACAGCTTCCTACAGGTTCCAAGACTGAGTTCTCATCAAGTTTTATCTAGGCATCCACACTTTACCATGGAAAACTCATTACCCTATTAAAAGGGGGAATGGAGAGGGAGGGGCAAGCAAGAGGTAAATAGGTTATAGAGAACATGGAAGAAAATTTATAGGCCGAAGAACAAATACGAAAGACGGATGTGTATCAAAATTTAGAGAGGTATCTGAGAGTAAGTGGTTGTGCAGAAACCTTTTTGCCTAGAGTGCGTGTAAGCTCAGATAGAGCTTGAATATCAGCCTCCCTTGCTTGGATTTGTTCACCATCAAAAGCCTGAGAATTTCTCGCCCATGGTAAAGTAGCATTTCCACTACAGGAAAGCCCTACTATGCTTTGTGAATTGCGGTCAGATGAACCCGCCTGCCCAAAAACTATCTTGTATTAAAAATCACAGAGAAATAACTCTGCAACTAGTTAATTCAATGTGTGCGCATAAAACTACCCCGTAAGCCATAAAGGCATAATAGGGCACAAAGTAACTAAGCATTAAAGTTACATGGAAAAGATCACATCCTGCTCATTTCTGAAGAGCCATATAGCATATAAAATTCCTCGTAAAGAATCAGAAACAGCGGCTTGCCTCTGGTAGATTTAATTTCCTTGTGTTGTGAATAGCTGATGGCAATGAATCAGATGGAATATCAATTTTACCTTTCTTGGTCATTAGTACTTCCAAAAACTGGAACATCTTTGGGTCTTTCAATTGCCCAGTTAAATAAAAGCCGTTATTCTCATTTAATTTCCTTGAACTTTGGATGGATCTAGCAAGAGCTTCAGGAATATTGTCCAGCACATTTAAAGGCATACAATCAATATCCTGCAAGAGGAAAGTTACTGAGCAAAAACTGCTAGAAACTAAGGTAAATACGAGAAGCAGGGAGTTAGACAACACCAAACCTTGGAAACACCAACACCAGAGGGGAAAAGATAACCGTGGTTTTCATTTTTCCTAAGAAGGTCTACTTCTCCAAGTGAAATTTCAAATAATACTCCAAGGCAGTACTTTAAAACAAATTAATAGAAAAAGCTAGATAATTGCTCAAATAGAAGGTGCCACTTGCTGAAAAAGAGAAGTGCATGCGTTGATGATAACAAGAATAAATTACCTCCACCCAATGGATCCCTAGATCCAGCTGTTCAAATTGAACGAAACAATTGTTATGATCAACCGTTAACACGTAGCCTCCATGAATTTCTCTGCTTTTTGGGCGAATGACAACTATATGTTGTCCCACTGAGAATGGTTGGGGTAAGTCACTCAGAAGCACCTCTAAAGCTCCAGAACAAAGTGAACTATGATGCATTCTGACAGATTCTCGATGCTGAAGTAACTTCTCCCTTTCCTCTTCCAAGAACCGCTTTGAAAACCTCCGAGGTTTGCCAAGAGAACTGCATTAGAAAAACCCAAGTGAGCAATCCCTGTATCAGCCATTTCTCATGAGGACATAACCACCATTAAGAGAATCCAAATGACTCCTATTAAGAAATAGGTAGGTACCTTCTAATCAATCCCCACTCAACACGGGTTAAACATGGAACATGACACAGCCCAACATGATCCAAGTACTCAGCAAACTCCCTCCTGGCAAACCATGGGTAATCAATAGCACTGTAGAACCACTCAAGGATGCACCATCTCCGTGCTAGGCGTCTAGATAAGATATGACGAAGCTTTTCCTGAAGCAACACATGTTATGAGTACAAGAAACATGAGACATTTGATAGAAAGTGGCTAAGACAGATTCAACCTTAGTATTGGGTGTTACATCATGTAGCCAAGGAACTGGCTCATCTTCTTTAATACTTCCAAGGAATTTGTCATCGCTTCGGCTATTCTTCCGTACCCCATGATTGGACGTACCCTTGGTCAAGTTTATGGAGCTCTTAGACTGTAGCCCGTTTAATTCCATTTTACAAACAGTTCTTGATAGAGTACATTCTGGAGGTTTCTTCATCCTCAATTGCTTAGCTTGTGAGGTATTTTGAGGAGAGAACTGCGCTACCTTTTTAGAACCCTTGGACAACAAAAATAGAGATGTCCATCATAATATAGGAGTGATAAAATCGTAATTCAACTCTAAGAAAAAATGAGACGCCTGTCCTAAAGTAATAAAAAACCCCAAAGTCAGTAAAATCAGATCACAGTATAATCTAGAATATATAAGTTTCACAAAACTAGTATTCTAATCAGTTCATCACTCCAACTGGAGGCAAAGTACCTTCATGTGGTCTGTTAGGGGTGGATTCTCACTCAAATTTCACAAATAGACATTCTAGCCCAGCCAATGACAACAGAAAAATCCAGATACAACTGCATTAACTCCATGGTATCTACACTGCATTGGCATACAATAGACATTTTCCAATGGAAGATTCTAAGCCCAACTTCATCTTCTTCGGTTCAGTAGTACTGGAACACAAAGATGCATCAGCTTTGGGAATCTGCAACTAACAAAGAAGAATGTGACCACAAATTCCGTTGTAAATCAGCTTGAAAGGTTAACAATGAAGACTATAGTAGTTGAAGTAATTATGATAATTCTTCAGTAATGGAGCAGCTGATTTACTTAATGCAAAGGGAAAATGCAGATTCCATAAATCTAGACTGATAATTATAGAACGCTCACTATACCAATCTATTCTCAAATGACTATCCTGGTAAAATTCCATGTCATATTTCTTAAGTTCAACTGTTAAATATATCCTTACTCTAAATGGAGAGGGGCTCTGTTTCCTCTTCTGTGTTCCAGAATTAAAATGATGGACTTTCTCTTTTAGTTCATCATGAGCATTAATTTCATAGTCCACTGCTTCAGATGTCTCTGGAGGATTGACTTCTGTTGGAACCAGAGATTAACCTTCAATTTTGACTACTTGACAGTATCAACTTTCTCTATCTCTTCCTTGATTTGCATAGATAAATCTAGGCCAAGGAAAAAAAAATCATATTATTGTAACATTACAAAGGAAACAAGTCCACTAGTTTGTGTCCTAGGAAATGGTTTCCCAAGCTTACCGGTAGCAGTCAACTATTCGGTGAACTAGGTAAGCCAAGAGTCACTAAATCATTTTTTTTGCTTTTATTTCTTCCTAAAAATAGTATCAAAGTCTAACATGTAAATAAAATGTATTGATAAATGAATATTTTATTGTGAGATAAACTAGACATTTAAATGTGAAGGATCGCGGTTTAGTATAACAGAATCTTTGTACTACTTCCTCTTTTTTCAGGTCAAAGTACAAAATCTCTACTCATTTACCAACTTCAGATTTACATATCAAATTGTAATAAAATATTATTGATAAAAAGCAGGGTCACCAGAGTGAGACTAAAAAACCGGAGAGAAGATAACCAAGGACAAATAGAAAGAGAGATCATCCTAATCAGAAAATAGTGAATATTTCTGAACAGTTACAACATAACATAAATGTCTTACTAGCTTTGGCGTCTGATGCTGGCATCATCAGTGATAGGTCAGCCAAGGTTTTAACGGCATCAAAGGTCGAGTCTCTTTCTGCAAAATTTGACGAGCTAAATGATTCTGAACTAGTGATAGCATAGATAAGAAACAAAAAAGTAGAATCATATTATTCACTTTTTCTTATCTATACATTTTATTTCAAAATAATGGCTGTAGGCACAAGAATGGAATGCAGGGCCACTGCATACAGTATCAGTGACATTACCTTCTCCAAGCAGAACTTTTTTACCCTTCTTTCTCAAACTCTTATGAGGAGACCTTGCACTTCTGAAACTCGAAACCCTGCTTTCCAGCTTTTTCTTGAAAACATGGACCTCTTCCCCTTCCTCCATTGCACTGCAAGCTTCATTTATGTCATCTAAGTGAGCAGTCTCCTTAACTTCTAAAATATTTATCATGTGTTTTTTTCTTTTCTTCAGAACTCCAATACCAGTGCCTTCTGAGCTCCCCAGACTTAATTTACAACCCCCCTCAAGCTCACTGTCATGAGGCTTAATGCTGGTTGATTCTGATCCAGCATGCTACGATCATAAAGAGTTAACGCATAAAACAATTGGAAATAATTAACTAGATGAACAATCTGTCAGCACAGGAGGATTACCGTCCCATTACCATTCCTAATGCATGATACCTTGGCTTGCACTGGTTTTCTCTTCAGAGTTTGAGAAAGATGGGGCGAACCATCTCTTTGTGAGGCTTTAGTCAGGGCTACTGCTATGCTACAAGCGACATCCAAATCATCACCAGTGTTTGTATTTTGCTTAAAACCTTGCTTATGTGGTGAAATGAACTTCTCCCCAAAATCTCTGTCATATGTATATGAAACAGGGATCCGAGGAGTCCTCCTCCCAACAACCCGTGTCTTACTTCCTAATTTAAAGAAAAGAGTTAAAAGGGGAGTATTTTGATCCCGTTGGCATGAAAAAGGTTGTCTTCCTCGTTATACCAATAGAAAGAAACAAACAACCAAGAATAATGGCAAAAGCAAAAAGGCTGTTGGGGCATTGCCACCTCCCAGCCAGCACTTCTCTTCAAAATAAAAGTAAATATCCATTTCATTGAAATTAGAAAGGGGCTTAGGGGTCATAAAGTGGAAGCATTTAATACCAGAGCACCTCTTCTTCAACAAAGATAGGCAGCCGTGATCAGAAATATCCCAAGTCTGACTTTGGAAGATCTGGAAGGTTCCTGTCGATGTCTTTAAAATTATTCTGTGGTAATCTTGCATGAGTGCACTTTTGAGTTTTTCTACATGCACCTGCTCTGTCACTGCTGCCTTGTTCACTGTGACTTCTTTCCTGACAATATTTGGAAAAAAGAAAAAAAAACACTCATTAAAACCATTCTCTGTAACAACTAAGCACAAACAAAACATGACTAAAAAAATTCCTTGTTAATTTGAAACCAACTTCGGCAGTATACACAGGGATTTTGGTTTGGACATATAAACCAAAATACATTGCTTGCCAGCAACAGCCTTCTTCATTAATAGAAAAATCCTAAATAGACAATTTAATAGATTACAAAGTTGTAATGATTGACCACCCACTCACAGAGAATGAGCCTCTTGAAGATTGAGTTGAATAATCATGATCCAATATCAGTACGGTAGGGTCTCAGAATTTCCTCACCTTTCTAGTATTTGCAACAGTCTTATCTTGTAATGTTTCTTATCCCCGTGAAAAACTTAACTGACTGATGTTTTATGCACAATCAGTTTTCTGCATTGACCACAACCAATCTTCTGAGAAAAGCAGCACATTTAATTGATAATTTTCATGTCAATCTTTTGTGAACAGCATATTCACGAACACTAAAGGCTATTTGACACAGTTGTGATGAAGAAATCCAAGATACCAACTGTTTTTTACAAATTGGTCATGCAAGTACAGAGCAAATTTTCATGCATTGCAAGTTGCAACTTCCTACCAGCGTATAAAATGCAATTTTTTATGGACATGCGCGGTGCATCAATCTACTAATGCCAACTATCACTAATTTATAAACTAAAAGTCTAATAAGTTCCATGGTGTTTAGTGGTAAGTGTGAAACACAGGCCATGCATCCCACCGTACTTGGTAAGATTAATAACTTGTGAAAGTAGATCTGTCTGGCATTCTTGCATTTCATCAAGGCGCAAAATTTCACTGTCAATCCTCTTAATCACTACATATGTTCCTTATCACAATATTGAGCAAATAAGAAGAAAAACCAACTAAGGGCAACTTCTGACTTGGACAAAAAAATAAAAACACTATATCAAGACAGCACACTGACTTATCTAGTTTCTGTCCTACCATCATTGCATAATGGTCAGTCATCATTGCTACTAGACCTACAGCAGAAGCAGCGCCCTCGGGAAGAGACAAGTAGGCCTGTAAAATATCAACCTTAAATAATATGGAAGACAAGAACAAAACACCAAAATTATCATCAATTTAGCCTGTTAAGATTCATAACTGGAAAATTATGGAACCACGGACCCTATTGATATTGAAAAGAGCCTCAATCATATCGGCAGTTCTATATTGTACTGTAGTTGCTACCTACATATCACAGAAAAAAGCTAGAGGCGTTAATAAATTAAACTTCAATAATTTCAATCTTTACATAACTTCAAATTGAGCTCAATTTATTATCAATAAGGGAATTCACATTATATCTATATATACACATATGGACACAAACATCAATCCCAGCAAGCTAAAAATAGCTCAACCAGCACGACCACCAATGAATTAAAGCTGAACTATTAATATCACAAAGCAGTACCAACCTTCTTCCAATTTTTCCCATATTTGCGGTATGCCTCATAGAAGCACTCAAGCTCTTCATTGCTCCACTCAGGACCCAACATATCAAACAATTTCCTCTTCTGCGCATATTATTGAATTGCAAAAATCAGAGAACTTTTAAAATAATAATTTTTTACCCATTCATTAAATTTGAACAAGTTATGTTTTTTATCAAAAACAGCAGTTATAGTCCTCAACATCATGCATGACATCAGACAAATAAACTGCAGAAGATATGTGTTAATTATGGTGCATTTTCATGTGCTCCTAGCTTTTGACAGAAGTTGTGCTGTATCAATATCTACAACAAAAGAAATGGACAAACAGAATCCCCGAATAGTGTGCTTTTAATTTTATCCCCTAAACTCTTTTCTTATTATTGTTTGATCCAAAAATACCAGGAACAGGTATCAGCCCTTCCATCACAGAAGCATCAATTTTTCAGTAATTTATCAACTACATGGTGCTATTACAAACGGGATATCAAGATCAAAGTAGCACAAGTAAATTGATTGTTGTGATCTTTGTCGCAGCACATCTGCTTCCAAAGCTCAGCTATAAAATGTCAAAAAAGTTCTATTTTCTTATAGAACTCAATTATGTTTACAAGTATGATAATTTTTTTGGGTGAAAATAGCAAATTTTGAGATATTAACAAATCATAATCAGCCATTAGTAATGTCCTTTCCTTCTTTTTGAGGGCTATTTCCAAATAAACCTTCAAGACACTTGACAGCTGAAAAGTGAAAACCATTTTGCACTCTTCCCGAGATCCTGAAAGTAGTATCCAGATATTCTTATCTTTCCTTTTTTTCCCAATCACTTGAAACTACCCAATGTTAAAAAATCGAGAGCATGAAAGTGCCTAAAAACATGTACACAGTGAAATTTTGTCGAAGTGATTAGCAGCAAACCTTTTCCAACATAAGAGCAATTTTTTTAGCACATATTGAATTGAGACTTGCATGTGGACAACCTACCCATGTCAATTCTTGTACCACATAGCTAATATATGGTTGGATAACAATATTTAGAAACATTTTCAGAATAACCATATATTTCAACAATCAGTTATTAGAGATTTTCTTTTAGTATAAAGAGTTACAAAATTTTGCCAAAATGTACGAAACCAAGAACTCACTCGCTTCAAATTTTTTGTTGCCTCTTCTTCAGCTTTTTCTAGAGGAACATCATTTGCAGAAGGAATCCGCCTATTAGCACTCCTAGATTTTTTTGATGGAGCCATATGTAACTTCCTTGCCCCTGTGCACAATAAAAAAATTACGCTTCAAACATTTCTCGCATGAGAGATGTTAATTATAGATAGCAAACAAAAGGGATGAAATAGAGAGGAATCAACACATGAGATAATACCTCTCTCCTGGCACAAATTTGTGATAGTATTAAATCATATGAAATCTCTCAAAAAATCAAAAGCATAAAAAAGAGTCTGGTCAGGTGCAGGCATAACTAGTTGGACAAAGCAGATATCCTCCTTGCCCACTGAATCCTGGATTCTAACTTCGATTAGCAGTTTGAATTTTCCTTGCATGAGAAGGTAGTTTAAGAAAATCAATCAGATGCTGACCTGATTCGGCCAAGCTGGTAAATGAATAAAGAAGGCCATGATAACATGTGTTGAATCCAAAAACTCCTCCATCCCCCTCTATGGCTTGTCTAGAGAAAACCCCATTCTTCTCATTCAACAAACAGACACCAAGTGAGATTAGGTGCAGATATTTAAATTCATGGGATAAGCCCTCGTGGAATGTCCATGGGCTAAAATAAAACTCATGGTAACTGACTCTTCAGTTCAACAAATTGTCTCAGCATGCATTGAAGTTTGAGGGAGGGAAATTTGCTGCCCACAGTCTTCAGGACCCTCTAGATGGCACACCACAACATAAATCAAGCCCATGTACATATCATCTTCCATACAATTGCTGGAAGTTCTTAGAGATATGCATACATATACATATGTGCAGAAACCCACCAATAAGATAATTCTGAGGAGAGGAGCAAAGGACCTTATCTAGAATGACAATCAAAGTGGCAAATGGCCGAGAAAGAACATCAAAGCCTGAGCAAATGCATGACAAGATATTAGTAAATCCACAAAAATTAAAAAAGAATAGTCCATGATAGCTTAATTTCCGTACATAATCTCCATTCCGGATTCTTCGACAGCTTAAATGACAAAGAGAGGGAAACGTGTCGTCCAGAGGCTAAAGTGAGGTGCACCTGACCGAGTACTCACTTGATAAAAAAAAATTTTTAAAAATAAAGAAGTAGCAGCCGCCATAACCATCAATTGCTTCCGGAAAGAACAAATAGAAACGTCACATTGGACGACATTCCGACAAGAAAGATGCTACGCAGGATTTCCATTCCAGACCTCTCCACAGAATGGATTCACAATCCGAAATTCGCTTCTGAAAACTATCATCACCACAAAGGAAACGAGAACGCATTCCAATTGGGAGAACCGAACCTGGAAGACTCCCTACACCGATTGGCGGTTACTTCCATACCAAATCCGAAGCAGAGCAGCACACTGAGTAGAAGAGAAGAAGGCCGCGACACTGACCGGTCAAAGCGAGGGTTCGGAATCTCCGGGGACCATGCTAGAAAGCTCCCGGAACGGGTCGGCTGCAGAGATCAAGCAAAAAGCTGATGGTTGAGGAGCTGGAGAAGAGTGTCATGTAGAAGCGACGATTGGAGTGTTGAAGGGAGCAATAGGCAAAAATATTGTTATTTTTAAAATAAATTCGTAAAAAATGATACTTTTTAACTATTTTTTAGAATACTATTTTTAAAACGTTAAATATATTTGTGTTTTTATTAGCAGTGAAAATGCAAACATATTTCACATTTTCAGTTTAACTGTATTTTCCCTTTTAAGTGATTATGTACATTGAAAATACTAACATAGTTGGCGCTTTCTATTGAAGTAAAAATGCTAACATAGTTAGCGTTTTTCGTTAAATTCAGTTTCAAAACGCTACACACTCGTAAGCCTTCGCTAAAATTTTTATAAAATTTTTAAATTAAAGTTTATGAGTATCGCCACTTGAATGGTAATTTATGTAACGAATTCTAACGTGCAATTCTTTTAGTTTTGCTACCGAATGTGTTGGACTACAATATAAGATGTGGGCTACACTGAATTTGGGTGGTTTCCAACGTATAACACATTTGAATTCGTTATATAAACTACCATTCATGTATCAAAATCTATAAAATTTGCTTTCAAAATTTTATAAAAATTTTAGACATATAAAAATCTAAAAGATATTTATAAAACGATATTATAATGTATTATACACTTAACATTTACTCTTAATATTGTCCAACCGTTAAACTATGTTGAACAGAAAACGTCAACATAGTTAGCGTTTTCAGTGTAATTATGTTACTCATTTGGCGTTATAAGTTGAACGGAGTTGGTGTTTTCACCTTTTTTAAAAACACTAACTTAGTTGGCATTTTAAAAATGGTACTCCGAAAAATGGTTAAAAAAGTATTATGTTTTATGAATTTGTTCTAAAAATAACGGTATTTTTGCCCAATGCTCAATGTTGAAGAGGTGTGAACTGACTGTTGGGGGACATAGCCGCGAAATGTACAAATATTTCGGGGCTGAAATGGAAACTCGAGTTTTAAAATTCTGAAGACTCGTCACATAGTCCCTGTATTTTTTGAATCTTGCATCGGTGCCGCTTACTTCTTGAGAATTTCCACTTTAGTCCTTCCGCTTGTACTATCTGCAGTATTGGCTCCGCCAGACATTTTCATCTTCGGAAAAGGCCCATTTTGGGCCTAGTTGCTTTTCTACTTGTAGTCCAAAACTTTATTTTCGAACGGATTAGTCCTTAATCTTCTATACTTTTGTTGTTCGTAGTCATTTTATTTCACCTATATCTATATTATTACATGCAAATATTTGAGAAATTTAATTTTTTATATTTTTATATTTGTTCTTAATCTAATTTATATATTAAAATTTATGTCATATATATGATTTCTTTTTTTGATCATCAAAGAGAGTTTATATTCATCATCAGTTCATGTAATACATTCTTCAGAGTATTGAAGTTGGTAAGAGGGACAATATACCCCATTCCTACATAGATCATGGGCTAGTGAGTTGTTTGCTCTAGGGACCCAAAAAATTTCCCAAGTGACAAAAGAGGGTATACAAGAAGTGATGTCAAGGAGCGCGGCTCGGGATTCCCATTTTGGCTGTTGCTTCCCTCCCGCTGCTAGCACGATCTGCTGGGCATCAGAAAAGATTGAAATACTTCTCCACTTGTGGTGCATCGCTATTCTTGTGGCAGTTAGGACTGCAAGTGCTTCAGCTTGATTTGGAGAGATTGCATCCACCCTTTGGGTCCAATGAGCCATTTCCTTTCCATTGTCAAAAGCAATCCCTGCAACACAGTTATTATCAAAGGACCAAGCAGCATCCACATAGATATGTATTGTCGTATTGGTTTGGGGAGCTGGTTGTAGATTGTATCTAGGTGATACCAGTGAATCAGAGTGTGTGGCACCAGTAGTCAGGTTAGGAGTTGCAGAAGTTTTTGTCTCGTCATTGTAGTTAATCATTTTTGCATGCTCTAAGAATTTATTATTTACCAAATTCAAGAATTTTTCCAGGTCTGGCAATTCATCAGAGAAAAGTGCTTTGTTTCTGAGATTCCACAGCTCATAGAGTAAGATGGTGCTGAAGAGGGTGAAACTCAGCTTTTCACCATTATCTGATGGAAAATCTTTTGGATCTATAACAAAGTTAATTAACTCTATCATATCTAATGCTGGAATATTACAGACCTTCCATTGCGATTCCCTCCAAGGGATCCTGAGGAATAAACAATCAGTGAAGAGATGAGTAGCAGAAGCAGTGGCGGCTTTACAAAGAGGACATGACTCCTCCTCCTTGTTTGCCCAAGGGAGGCATCCCTTTGCCATTCTCCACAGATGGAGTTTTAATCTGTTATGTATTTTCAGCTTCCAGAGTTTTGTCCAAAGAGGTTCATTACCTGTACTAAATCTATACTCTTGATCTTTTAGGTAGAAAGACTTTACTGAGTGAGTCCCTTTTTCGTCCGGGATCCAGATGAATTCATCCTCCTTGTTGTGCAAAGGGATATATATGCTAGTTATATTTTTTATTGTTTCAGCACTAAACAAGGTATTTAATTTGTCTAAGTTCCAAGTTTTGGTGTCTGGACAGATTAGATCTTTTACTTTTAGGGAATGGTCGATGGAATCAGAAGATGATTTGGGAATAGGCGTGAAATCTGTGTTTAGGGGGATCCATGGGTCTAATCAGACCCGAGTGGAGATGCCGTTGCCAATTTGTATGCAAGAATGTTTATGTAATGTTTGGTTGCAGCTTTGGAGATCTTTCCAAATATTTGAAGGACTGGCTTTAGGTCTGGAGTTTCGATTTAGCAGCGTGCCATATTTTCGAGTGAAGGATGTGGCAGCTAAGCTCTGCTTGTTCGTTGAGAGGAACCAGGAAGTCTTTGATAGCATGGCTTTATTTAAGTCAGAGGACAATCTAAAACCTAGTCCCCCATATTTCTTTGGCTGACAGATTTTCTGCCAGCTGACTGGTGTGAAATATCGTCCATTTCTTTCTTGTTTGTTCCACCAGAAGTCTCTAATTGTTCTATCCATATCTTTACAGATCTTAGAGGGAATTCTGAAAGTTGCCATCTGGTAAGTTAATAGTGAGTTCAGAATAGATTGAACAAGTGTTGTTCTACCAGCCCAGGATAGGTTTTTGGCCCTCCAGGTGGTTAGCTTATTTTGTATTTTATTGATCAAAAAGCGAAAGGAGTCTGTTTTTTTCCTATTAATGAATAGAGGGTTTCCTAGGTATTTGATTTCCTTATTGAGTTTTTTAAGATTTAGAGCCTGCTTAATTTCACTTTTAGCACTTCCACGCACGAATTTTGAAAAGAGTATTCCTGACTTTTGAGTGTTTATTTCAAGTCCACTCCATGAGTTAAATAGATCGAGGATGATTTTATAGTTTCTGGCTTCAGATTTGTTTGCTCTAAAGAAAATCATCAGATCATCTGCGAACATGAGATGACTAATAGGAATGTTATTTCTTGAGATCTTTATTCCTCTTATAAAGTTGTACTGTTCAGCTACATTAATCATTCTAGTTAGTATTTCCATGGCTAGAATAAAAAGGTAGGGTGAAAGAGGGTCCCCTTGTCTAAGTCCTCTAGAGGCTGTGAAGAAATTCGATGGACTACCATTGACTAGTACAGAGTATGAAGGGGTAGTTATGCATTGTAAGATCCAGTTAATGAAGGTATTGTTGAAACCTAGATTAGTTAAGATACTTTTAATGAAAGACCATTCGATACGATCAAAAGCCTTAGAGAAGTCGATTTTTAAACATGTCCATCCTTTCTTAGATTTTGAAGTGTTCATTGTATGTAGAATTTCTTGAGCCAAGACACTGTTTTCGTTTATCCATCTCCCTTCAATAAAAGCTGTTTGATTAGGAGATATTATTTTGTGTAAGACTTTTTTTAATTTATTAGTTAGTATTTTAGAGATTATTTTATAACAGGTGTTTGTTAAGCTAATCGGTCTGTAATCAGCGAATTTGTTTGCTTCTGGTTTCTTAGGGATCAAAGTGATAAAGGTAGTATTCCATTCTTTAAGGAGGAAACCATTTATGAAGAAACTTTGCACCGCTTGTATTAGGTCTGTCTTTATAGTAGTCCAGTTCTCCTTATAAAACAGAGCTGGCATTCCATCTGGACCAGGGGATTTCAATGAGTTCATCATTCTTATTGTCGACTCTATCTCAGCTGCTGAGGGGATTTCTTGTATAAGCTTGTTTTCGTCTTCTGTTATAACAGGTTGAACTAAATGTTCTAGATCGTCAGGGAATTGGGGATTAGTAGTGGTAAATAAACTTTGGAAATTTTGGGTAAAATAGTTACTGATTTCTTCATGGCTATAGATCCAGTGGTTTCTATCACTTTTTATTGCTGCAATTGAGTTTTGCTTCCTTCTTATGATTGTTGAGAGGTGAAAGAATTTTGAGTTTGCATCTCCCTCTTTGAGCCACATTTCCCGAGATTTTTGTTTCCAAATTAAGTCTTTTCTTTTTAAGTGTTCTTGCAGTTGGGTCTGTAAGAGGCTTTCTTCTTTTAAATTACTTTCTGTAGGTTCACTACGTTGGATGGATTCAATTTTCAATAATGTCTTCTTTATCTGTTCATCACAGTTTTTAAAGTGATTTACATTCCAGTCCTTTAGGGCTGTTTTTGCATATTTTAATTTCCTTGTAAATCTGTAGCTCTTGAGCCTAATATTTGTTTATTCCATGCTTGTTTTATGACATCTTTGCAGGTCGGGTCTCTTGTCCAGGCTTGTATAAATCGAAAAGGATATGGTCTTTTGATTTTATCTAAGTTTAGGCTGAGGAGGATCGGATTGTGATCTGAGCATGAAGCTGTGAGATGGAGAACTCCAGCATTAGGGAATATTATTCTCCAAGATTCGTTTGCTAGTGCCCTATCTAGGCGTTGCTTTATGTGGTTTAACCCCTGTCTTTTATTTCTCCAAGTGAACTTATTTCCATTAAAACCTAGATCTATCGTGCCAGTGTCATTTATAAAGTTTGCAAGATAGTTCCGACTACTAGCACCTATACTCCTTCCTCCAAATTTCTCATCTGAATTCAATATTTCATTTAGATCTCCTACCATAACCCAGGGCTTATCAGTGTTATTTACCATGTTTGTGAGGTCAAGCCAGAAAGCAGGTTTATCAGATGCATGGGGAGGTCCATATGCACAAGTCAAGATCCAGTCATATGGCAGTATAGCATGATGGATGGACAAGTGTATATAATATTTACTGTAATCAAGAATAGTTACCTCAATTGAGTCGTGCCAGAGCAAGCATAAGCCTCCAGCTCTTCCTTCTGCATCCACTATGTGCATCCTGGTGAAACCACAGTTCTTTGCCACCCTTTCACATTTCTGGGAAGTCATCTTTGTTTCTGACAAAAAAACCAGGTACGGTTTGTGTATTTGGAGGAGATGCTTTAGAGTGCGGACTGTAGGGTCTCCTCCCAGTCCCCTACAGTTCCATGAGAGGATGCTCATGGTGACTGGGGGGCATGATTAGGCCCGCCACCCTAGCCATCATGTTCTCTGGAGGATCAGATAAGTTATCCTCCAATGGAGGTTCAACATCTCTTGGAGAGCTAAAGAAGGGTGGACCTAATAATTGGGGAGAGTCGGATTGGGGGTTGGAGGAGGAAACAGGAAAAGCAATTCTGTGCTGAAGCAAGTCATTTTTGAGATCATCCTTTACCATTTTCCCAATTTCTGAGGCGAATTTCCCGAGAATGGCAGAGTAGGTGGTGCTCATGGAGTTTTCAAGCTTTCTTTTTTTATGCAGGAAAAAGCTGTCTGGGATATTCAGATACTCACAGGATGATTCAGAGGTGTTGGGTGGCTGAAGAGATGAGGATTTCCTTGTGACAAATTTTTTGCGATTGGCAGGGGGAGATTCTGCACTAGGGAATTCAAGGATCCTACTCTTGAGTGGAGAATCCACTTCCAAGTCTGATATAACAGTCTGGGGCTCCTTTTGGGCCTGGAAGATGAAAGATAGATTTTTGACTGGTGAGTCTGTGATGTCTGCCCATGATTTTAGCTTTCCTACTTGCCCTTCTTTCGCAGGTTGCTCTTTTCTGGTTGAGGAGTCTACAGCATCTCCGGACGCAGACTGTGAATCGATTTGGAGGGGTGCAGTTTGAGTTCTTAGGGGGGTAATGGTAGGGAAGGGGACTTCAGAATTGGATTCATATCTCATCCACGGGCCTGGCTTCAAAGGAGATTCGGTTTCAGCATACTGGCAGATTTTGATATCATGTCCAATCCTTCCACAGTTGTAACAAAAGATGGCCAATTTTTCGTATTTGAAGTAGATCCAGGTATGAGTATTGCTTTTTTTGGGGAAGGATATGAAACCAGGGTATAAAGGCTTATCAGCTTGAACGCGGATTAGCACTCTAGGAGTCTGGAAGACAGTGGGGAGCAGATTGGACCGGGAATCGTATTCTATGACCTCCCCTACCTTTGAAGCAGCTATCTGTATGCATTTCCGATTTGAGTTCTCCGGGGGGAGGCCGCAGATTCGGACCCAGAACAACACTGAGTTAAACTCAAGACTCTCCAGAGATTTACCCAAGGACCATTTTTCGAAAAGGAGATGGTGACCCCGTACTGACCACGCACCTCCCTTAAGCACTCTTTCCAGATCGGAAATATCAGAGAACAAGCAAATGAGGGCGTCTTTGATCTGACCTGAGGGTCGAATATTGAAGTCACTCCTTGTGGTCCAGATCCTGTTGAGGTGTCCGATAATCGTCTTGAAACTAGGGTTTCTACAACCGTGGGTCTTGAAGATTAAGGCGTTCTCTAAGGCTTGCATGGACTCTTCATCTTCACACGGAAGTTCGACAACCTCGACCTCCTCCATTTTGTTCGTCTGCAGGACCAAGGTCTCCTGAAGAGGCGATTCCTTTGGTTTCGACTTTCTGAGAGGCGTTGGACGGAGCGAAAGGGTGAGGAGCTGGGATTGTGACTATTGTTCGTCTCCTCGGGGATCAGGGGAAGGGAAGAGGCCTGAGGAGAAGAAGCTTTCTGGATACGAAACCACTTTGTTGAGTATTGTTCATTAATTGATTGGATGGTTTCTGGAAAAAATCTCCAGGATAAAGATTCACCCACTGAAGGGGTACTGACACCTCCACTCGGGGAGACTCGTTTTTTAGAGAGAGGGGAGAGAATTACTTTTCTGGAGAGAGAAGACATTCTTGTCCTGCGCGTCATATATATGATTTCTATATTAGCGGTAGAATAATAATTTTAGTCACTTTCCTTTCACTTCATATCTAAGATCTTAATGATCAAAATCTTTGATTAACTGTTCAAATTTTCTCATATCATTCAATATCTACTATTTTAACAGAAAAACCCGTGATGTAATTGTAAAATCGAAAAGATAAAATTGATATAGTATACTAATAAAAAAATATGATGATTTACTTATTACTGTAAGTTAATGAATTTTAAATTGATTAACTTGTAACAAATTATAAATAAATAATTTAATTATACAATTTTACAGTAATATTTTATATATTTATATATTTATTATTTTTCTTTTTATACATAGCACTGATCCATCTATAGTTAATAAAATAATGTCAAAATTTTTTTTAAAAAAATTTGTCCCCGGCTAAAAATTTGGATATTTATGTTGAAATCTCACCCCAACTTTACAGAGAAATATCTTCAAAATGCCTTGTTATTCCTTTTTTTAAAAAAAATTCCTGATTTATTTAAATTATATATCAACTTTGAATTTCGATTTCAAAGATTTTTATCAATTCAGTTCAGTGATAGTAATTTTAGATATTATACTCATTTTCATTAACTTTAAATTCTTCTATAATCAATCGGTCATATAAAAATTAAATTTATGAAATGTGGGAACTCTATGTAATTAACTCCTATATCTGCATATCCTCTCGATTTTTTTAATTATTTTTAAATTTGGATGAAATTATGAAACTTAATTATTATGTTGAAAATTGCAAATAAGCATTAAAATTTCAGATTAAAAAAAATGTAAAACTAACCTAATTCCAGGATGCATTGGATTTTACCCTTATATGGTGGATTAACCTAACTCTAGGATGAATCAATCAGCTTAGTTATTGATTGGGGGAGTATTACTTTTTAGTGGGTCAATGTGACACAACACATACCAACATGAGTTATTAAAAAGGTTCGATATCTCTTTTCCTTAAACAAGATCAAGGGTTTCGGGTCATATAAACAAAAAAAAAATTCATGCAAGAAGAGTTTTACCACTAAGTGAACGGCATCAGTCAGAATCCATTGGAGTTTTGAATATCACGTGGCGTGCACTTAAAAACGATTCAAACATGAATTATTTAGAATCCGTTGAACTTCTGAATATCATGTCTGGACGGTTTGGTGTATTTTTTTCTTTCGAGTGAGATTTCGTATTTGTATCATGTGGATTGATCAAATTCGAACGTAAAATTAGATGGGACTTCGGAATATCAGACCGTGCATTTATCAAATAAACCTAAACTTTCAATTTAACAAATAGATTTTTTTTAATTGATCACAGATAACACCCACCGAATGTCTTCCCGTGTCACTAAAAACGAAACGCTTGTTCAACGGTGGTAGGTGAGAATCCAAATAGCGAGGCCCATAAGTCGAGGAGATTAAGGAACCTTTCTGGTCGAATCAAGACAGTTGTTGGACCAAATTGCAATGTGGGTTTGCGGTGGATATGAAAATGGGCTTTGCCGGGGTCTCCCCGAGAAGCACGGCATTTTTTCCGCCGAACACCGGCTCCGTCCGCCCTTCAAGCCTTCGACCGCCGGGAGGAGCCACCGTACATGGGTCGCCATCCACATGCCGGTTACTAGGTGATGAGTTCAGTAGTAAGTAAATAAATAAATAAATAAAATGATATGTTTAAATAAAACTAGAGAACTATCCGTGTTACACAAAATAAATATTGTCGAATATAATTAAAAAGATAAAAAAAAAATCTACGATGTTACATGGATCGACAGAACTGCCCTTTTTTTTAATGAGAAAAGTACTGAAAATGTTAGCGCAAATGCTAAGTGAAATGGAGAGGCTATGTTCTATATGAGAAGAAGTGCAAAACAATTTTTAAAATCAGTTTTTAAGATCGGGAGTAAACACAGATAAGAAGGAAAAACAAGAAATGAGAAATTAGGAAGTGAGAAAGTAGTGCAATCAACTTGCTAAAAGACAATACTATCATTCAAATTTATGACTTTTCATTTGAAATCTTGTAAAATGAATGCATGGGATAGATTTGATGGGAGGTATTGAAGGGCAATTTTGGATCTTCAGAAAAGAGATCAAAATTGTCGTATTCTCCCTTAAAGTAATAGAGATAAAAGAACTCAACCTGAGTTAATTAAAATGGTTCGACGTCTCTTTCCCTTACACTTTGGGTTCAAATCTTTTGAGTAGAGAAAATTTATATCGTGAGAGTTTCACCTCTCCATCAGGCGATTGGATTCGAATTTCAATTAGTTACGTTTATTAGATTTCTAAGTATCGTGTGATATATATACACACACATACATAAAAGAAAAGAAAGGGAGGTTAGCCTAGACCCCATCAGCTGCACAGTGCGGCCAGTCTTCTTTGTTTGACCGTACCAAGTATATCATATAACAATACTAATGTGATATTACAGATTAATAATATTTTATTTTTTAAAAGTTTTTTTTATAAATTTCCAAAAATAAAAATTAATCCTAACAAGTAACTGATTTTATTAGTTTATAATATTATATTAATATTACCACTTAGTATAATTGTTATAAGCAATATCCTCTTTAAAAAAAGGAGAGACCAGAGAGACAATTGTCCCCTCGACCGGTCAACTAAAATTGACCATCCAAAGTGCGCCACGTGTCTCGCAATAACCTGGTTGGACGGTGGTCAAATCTCGTGAACCGTCCGATTGACCACGCAAAATCTTGCCCTTTACCTGGGCCTTGGCAACCTCGTCCGTCGGTTCTTTCTTAGAAGATTTTTAGAGCCTAATTACAAATTTACCTACATATATAAATTTTTAATTACGTAACTTATTTCACATTCTTCTTTGAATTTATAGTTTTCCTTTATTTCACATTTTTTTAACTTAATGTGTTAGTAAATATATCTTTATGTGTGTGCATATATATTGAATACAAAAGGGAAGGAGAAACATGAAAAAGCAAAGTTGAAAATAAAAAATTTTAAGGTAAAATGAGTTTTTTTTTATTCGATTAGGTAAAGAATGTCTTTTTTCCATGTGATCATGAACAATACAAGTATTCCTACTTCTGACTAATCCTAGTTCAAAATTCTTTTTAGGAAAAAAATTAAAAGCATAATTAGATAATTAAATGACGAAAGAATGTGATGGAATAAACAAATAATTATTAGATTAGTAAATTCGGTGACCCCCTTCGTCATTACATTACCAGTGTCCACCGACCTGAGGTTGATCTAATAGTTCCCTCATTAGGTCCCGAATAGGTCACTAGGTCTCAAATGGATGATCTCGAGATCAATCGCTAGGTTAGGAGAGTCGATAAAAATTTTTTAGATATCCCGGCCTGACTGTAGATTAATATCGATGGTCCTTTTAACTGGTCGGGATGTTGGATGGTGCAAACGAAAAAAAAAGTGACAGTGCGTGAAATCGGTCGAGTCCAACAGAAGAAGTTTGCAACAAAAGCAAGAAATCCAAAATTAGATTCCTCAACTTGGCCACCTTGTCAAATCGAATGGATCGATTTCAAGGACAAATCTCTGGCCTTTTTTTCCCTTCCATCCATTCTTTTCCTTTTCTCCCTTCTTTTGTTTTTTTTTTTTTAAAATTTAATTTATTTTTTTGGTGGGTTCTCCACTGCATCTGCAAACAACTTGCTCAGATCTTTTTGTTTGAGTCTATTTATTACCAAAAAATGCATTGATTAGGTAAAGCCGACTGTTTTAGTGTTTGTCTATCGTTTTCACCTTGATGTGCCATTTTTGTTTGGTCTACATACATTATTACTTTTAATCCATGCAAAAAAAATTTTCTCCGCTTATAAAACTCGAACTCAGATTTTGCATAAATGAAAGGGATGTTTGACCATTCCGACTAGGGGTGTGCATGAGTATGAATAGGTTCTAGATAGATCTAAATGAAAATATAGTAAGTTTCGGGTAATGAGTGAAGGAACCGGTGGTTTTCGGTTCTAGCACACGGGGTATCTAGGATCGGAAGTGGAACCTCTTAATTTATTCGCGCGATTAATTTTGATCGTTTATAATCTTCTGGTTTAAACTTCGACTGACGAACCATTTAAACCGTTGTATTCCTGACTTGATGAACTTTTATTTGATACAATAATTATACATGTTTGATGAATTTTTAATGCCCAAAGTATCATTATAACTTAAAATCGGTAATGAATAGTACTTAAATATAATACGAATATACTTAAAAGTATACATATTTTATTATGATGAAAAATTATATGAAATAATAATAATCGTGAAAACATATTGAAATAATTCATATTTTCGAGATAAAAAATAAACATGTTCCAATATGGTACCCGAAACGTATGATATATTACAGGTTTTAGGCAGGATCTGATTCCAAGGTTCAACAGGGTAAGTTCCGGGTTCAGAAACTAGGAACCGATCTTATATAGAATAGGGTCTTGATAGTATGAAAAAATACAAGGTACCCGACCCCGCATACCCCTAATTTCAACTGAATGAAGTCGGCTTGTACATAGTTTATCATAAACTGCGTACAACAATTAGAGAGAAACTTAACCCAAGCATTAGCTCCAGCGGATAGGACGTGCGTATGACTAGTGTGAAAATCCACGAGGTCAGAGGTTCGAATTTTGTAACCTTGGTGAGGCCACCGACACATATGCTTTGCACGTGGACAAAGTCCTCGTTATTAAAAAAAATAATTAGAGAGAAACTTGATACAGTTCGATCCGTTCCCGTAAATTCTTGCATAAACTAAGGCCTGGTGTGTAATCTAGTTAATTAAGAATTTGTTTGTTTGGTAATGGCACCCAAAAAAAACATCATGGCTTCCCTTTTCTCGTGAGGATCGACGGTGCAAGGTTGAATTATTCTTAGCACGTGCCTAAATTGGGCAAGAAACAAGGTCCTCTGTTCTATGGTCGGTCAACATCCTAAGCAGCTATATATGAACTCTATATCTATATATATATATATATAAATATACACGCACATTCATTTACGAGAGAGATTCATGAACTCAAAGTGATAGAAGACAGAGGTGAATAATAGATACGGAAAATTCAACTGTAATTCAAATTAATGAACTCTTAATTTAAATTGAGATTAAGATAATTGTACCGCCAAGAGCACTCGTCCAGTGGTTCAGATATTCATGATAATTATTTTTTAACCAATAAAAGAAAGAAAAATGAGATTGAAGTTGTAAAATTACTCTTAAAAGTTATTTCATGCCATAACTACCTCTATTTTTTTTTTATGAATAATGTATTTTCCTTTTATTTTTGTGATACATTCGATAAAGTTAACAATATTGTAAAAAATTAATACTCAATCTAAAATCACACCAAATAACATTGTAAAATGAAATAAAAATGATTTTATATTTAAATATATATAATTAATAATTCCGTACATAATACGTATCAATGTCTAGTATATGCATATATATATTAGAATTTTATCAATTATAAGTTATTTTTTGGAGAGGATATTAATCTTTTATCTCTTTTCTTTAAATAAAATAAAATCACCATTTCTGTGTTTTTGTTGATTTGACGGTTGATTTGGTATTCTATGTTCTCGCTAATTCGTCGCAGTCGTAATTACTTACTTGGTATTCTATATTTGACTCTGTTCCTCGTCGGGTTTGGATTCATGTCTCTTCTAAAGAGTTTTGGTCAGTTTTCTGTTTTGAAGAATTACAGTGCTGGGTGCTGCAAGAGCGAATGTTGTGTGTAACAGGTACACCGCGTGACAGTGTTGATATGATATAACAAGTTAATAAGATTCAGTTATTTTTATAATATTTTTAATAACTATTTATTTTCTCCGCTCACAAAATTCAAATATATTATTCATATTTTTTTAAAAAGGAGTCGAACTAGATCAATGAATGCATTTTTTTTTGGGTATTAAGGGATGCTGTAAGACTAGTATAAGAATAGGAAAATAAATAGAAATAAATAGACGCACAACTCTCTCAATCGAATAATCAGGGCCAAATAACACTCCGGAGTTTATCATGCATTGTGCGCTTGTTGACTTGCGTACGAGACCATCGGGACTAATTAAAAAAAAAAGACTGAACTCAAAATCTTTTGATTATTAGTCGAAATCTTTTAACGTCACACTAAAACACATCATCTAATTAATGCATGCTTAGATTGGGGAGGAATGCGTCGCAGCCCCCGCTAGTTGGACCCGGATATCTCGGTTATTAAAAAAATAATTTAATGCATTTTTAGATTGGGGACATGCATATTTAGATTTGGTTTTGCACGGAATGGTCTACTGCATCAGATAATTGCATGCAGGACCACGTGGTTTGATTAAATTGCACATTCACCATGTAACTTTGAAGAGATCAATTCTTTGCCCTTCCTTAGCGTGTTCAAGTCACGTCCACTGAACATTAATGCCCTAACTGATTGTGCTTACCTTACTAGTAAATGGTCAACAACTAAGCTTAATAATGTTTCATTATTTAAGAGATTATTTATTTATTTATTAAAAATATATTAAAAGAAATTATGTAAGGAAATAAATACCATATGGTTCATCTCGTCTCGAACCATAAATAATTGCTAATCCTTCCGGCCTTCCCATACATACTGGCCTATCCTATTTTTCCGAGGCCTAATTGTTTTTGACCCCGTGATGAGTTTATTTGGAAATAATATTTTATAATAATAATTTAAATTCGAGAAATTATTTAAGAGAAAGAGTGGATCAGCTACGACCACCGATTCCGAGCCGGTTACGAATTTTAAACACGGGGGTTGGAAGTGTCCGTCACAAGTGTGGAAGCACGTCTCCCGAGGGGGGCCACCCGCTGACCGTAATCAACATCATTATTTCTTGGTGATGTTAATCGTAAGTAATTATCATTAAATTCATTACCCAAAAAAAGAAAAATTCTCTTAGACCGATTAATTAATTATACTAGACGTAAATTCGTGTTACGTACGTAATTATTAAATATGTAATTGATGATGAAATTGTATTTTTTATTTTGCACTATTCCGTATATTTTACAATTCTTTATTAATTTCTATAACTCTTTTAATTTTTATATAATTTATCGTGAATGAAAAATTAAATTTATAATAATAAAAAAATTAAACAGTAGTTGGTGATAATTATATTGTTAACGTGATTTTACACTTTCGCCCCTTTTATCAATCTTTTTGGTTTGCTTACCGTGGGGTAGTTTTGAAATTTTAAAAGTGAGACTAACTACCTTTGTAGTCCCACATAATAATAGGTAGAAGATGAAGTACCGTTCTGCCAATACTTATAAAAATATTATTATTATCGTTATTTATTGGACTTATAAAAATTGGGGTCATGTTAAACAGTCTTCGAATTAGGCATTTCTCCGTGTTTAGACGAGGGTAATAACTGATTACCAATCGGATACTCTCTTCTGCACTTAAACTTGACGGGATATGAGTTCACATATAATATGCTTTGAAATCACGAGAATTTTCACTGAACGAAGAGTCATTAAATGAAGGATAACTTCAAGGCTGTAAATCATCGAGCAGTTGAAATCGCCAATTAAATTACTGTTGGGAGATCATCACTGCTGCCATCATTTTTCGCTAATAAAAAAAATGAGATTACCAATTAAACACAGTAATCTATAGTATGAGAATTGCGAAGAGGCAGTGCAGTGCATCCGAGGAAAGGTATTCGATCAATTAACGTTCGTATTTATTTCGATTCAATGAATCTCATTCGAGTGGGAGAGAAGTATACGTATCGAGTCCGTATATGGAGGGGGCTTGTTGGCACCTCTGGATGGATCAGGGAGATTCCGTATGGCTGTTGGCTCTTAACTGCCCATTTACTCAATTAATTAATTGCAATTTTTTTTTGCTTTTCCTTTTTGATTTTTAATTTCCAAAAACCATTTATTTATTATTACTATTTCACTTTCCCTCAAGATTGTTTTGAAAAATTTTTCATTTATTTTAATTTTTGCCCCTTTCTCCCTCAACTTTTCTTTCCTTACCTTCTCTTCCACTACATCATCAGCTCCGCTCCTTTCCTCGAGTTGTTGATCCGCTTGCTGGTCTCGATCCAGCCTCCTGATGTGCCCATAAGGTTCCCAGATAAGTCGTCCCCGGGGGGAGAGGGAAGCAGCGATTTCCATGAGAATTCGCTGGTGGGTTCGTCTGATTCTGAGGGAAGATTTCTAAAGGTTGAAGCTTGGGATAGGTTTCTATGACTCGGGAGCTCTGATACTGAGCTGGGCGTTCGATTCGGGTTCGGTTTGATTTGCGGGGGTTCCTGATATGGGTGGGTGTTTTCCTTGTTTTGGATCGTCCAACAGCAAGGAGGGCAGTGGGGGAGTGAAGAAGGAAGTGAACAGTAAGAAGGACTCTTCTTCAGTCAAAGACGGGTCTGCTGCTATTCAGTCTCATAACCATGTGAGCAGAGTCAGCTCAGGTAAAACACCAATAGACAAAAAAATGAAAACTGTTCTTTTTGTCTGGAAATCATTGCGGGTTGCTCTGCGTTCTTTAATTTGTTGGATTACGGGAGGTTACGTAGTAATTTCGAGTTTTCTGGGTCTCGTCCTGAATGTTCTGATGTATGGCTGGTTGTTAAAGGCAGCTATTCCTTTGATCTGATGCGTTCTTGTTTCATCTGATACTGAATTGGGGTTATTTTTGTTTCTTCACTGACCCTTGATTGATGAATTGGGGACATATACTTGTCATGTCAAGTCGTGCCAATGCCCTTGTAGGTTCCAGTATGGGGTTCTACAATTTCGTAGTTGATGTGTTCCTTATTGGTTCTTTATTGCTTATAGTTGTTCCAGTAAATTTAGGGTAATTGAGGCACTGAGTGCCAATCAAGTGAAAATTCTGAAGTTTACTGAAGCAAGCAAAGGATGTCAGGTCAAAGTGAAGTTCTTTCTCAATGACCTTTTTGTAATTTGAGGTTGGATAATGATATCTGCTTAGAAAATTTTGGCATTGAATTGAGGATTAATTGGGGAAATATGAAATCTGGGGCTATGAGAGTACCTGTCAGGCTAATTGAAAGGGAGGGGATAAGTTACTGAAGGTTATCTGGGCAACTTAAAGCAATTTTAGTTGGAGGCAAAAAAGGAAAACTAGACATTGTAGCAATTTCTTCCTTCATGGTGGCTTTCAAGCTCTCATCTAATTTAAAGCCTCAGATTGAACAGTGAAAATCTATTTAATAAGGTTTTATAGTGAGGGCACAGTTTGATTGAAGCTCCCCCAACCCCCAAAGAAATAATTTTATGGAGTTTGAATTGGCTAGACTATAACACAATATGAGCTAATGTTGATTTTTCTCTCTGTCATCATTGAGGGAGATGCAATGTTTCCAAGATACTAATGTTGGCCCTTGAGATTTGAATCTGCCTGAAATCCTACTTTTCTTGGTCATTGTTCTAAATAGTGTCTCATCCATGTGACTCAACTATTTCCCAGACAAATCAAAATCTCGTGGTGGTTCAGATCCAAAGAAGGAAGTCTCTGTTCCGAAAGAGGGACCCACTGCCCATATTGCAGCCCAGACATTCACTTTTCGAGAGCTTGCTGCTGCCACAAAGAACTTCGGCCTGAATGCCTGTTGGGTGAAGGAGGATTTGGCCGTGTATACAAAGGCCGACTGGAGAGCACTGGGCAGGTAACTTATCACATTAAGGAATGTTTTCTGTCCACCGAACTTATATCTTTTTGCTGCCATTTCCTGTGGCAACTGATGCAGAGAAGGAAAACTTGGGATTTATAGGATGTTTATGGGATAATATTTTCTTATAGATATATTCTCGGTTCCATAATGTGTGTTTGTACTTTAAATTTTTCTTGGGCATAATTATGAACCAGAAGCAGTGTAATCTTAAGTAGACATTTTGGCCAGTTTGGATGTCATGTTGATTACCGAAATTGTCTGCTCGATAAAGTAATTATATTTTTCCTTTCTCTATCTAAATATTTCTGTTCTAGATTATGAGTCACTGGTTTGGACGATTTTGGTATTTTTGTACTTCAACCATCTGCTGTTGTCAAATAAATTTTCTGTCATATAGGTGGTGGCTGTTAAGCAGCTGGATCGGAATGGACTTCAAGGAAACAGAGAATTTCTGGTGGAAGTTCTCATGCTTAGCTTACTTCACCACATCAACCTTGTCAACTTGATAGGTTACTGTGCTGATGGGGACCAAAGACTCCTTGTTTACGAGTTTATGCCACTTGGATCATTGGAGGATCACTTGCATGGTAAGTATAGATTTTGGAATAAAAATGATCGAGATTTACTTGTGCTAGGGGATGAACTGGGGTTTCCGTTCTCTTCTTCTATGTTGTTGGAGATTCCAGTTTCATGGACTGCGTGAGACAGGGATGACTTAATTGCTGACAGGGTCTTCTCTGTTGGAATCTGATTCATTTGCTGCCTGAGATGTGTGATGGATTGAACATATGATTGCTAATTGTGCTAGTAGTGGTCTTGAGGTTGCTGGGTTATCTACGACTGTAGCAGAGGCTATTATTCTCAAATTAGTTCCAGCAGTATCAGGAAATTGCCAAAAAAAGTTATGATTTTAATTCTATATAGTGCAGTCTATTGGCAAGATAGGAAGAGATCCAGAATTTCAGATCATTGACTATGTGGAGTGAGAAAGGCCTATGGTTCACCTAAATGATGGTGCATATTGTTGCACATATTTATAAAAGAGAGGAGAAACATATCTTTACAGGGCATCATGTGACATTCTTCGGCTGGTTTTAGTATGATAGAATAGAATGGAAAGGACACGGAAAATCCTATTTCACTAAGATATGAAGTTGCAATTGGATGATAGATCAGATAATTATATTAATCTCATTGTTTCTTGTGCTGCCGAGCGATTGAATTGGTTGCGATATGATGCAGCCAACAGCAAAGAAATACTAGAGCTCATGGGATATGATGGAAAACAAATGAACCTACGGAGAGTTAAATTCGTCTCTTCTATTTATTATGCTGCTTTGCATGCATTCATCTGGTAGTCAGTGCTTTCAACTTGAATAGGAACATACGCTGAATAAAATTTATGTATGGTTTCATGTTTTTGGCCGATCATATCAGAAAAAAAGAGAAATTTTACTGTCATCTTATGTTGGAGCAGCATCATTTATTAGTGATTATTAATTCATCTTCTTAACCCACCTTCCCTGTGTAATTTATTTTCCCTCAGTTATGGAATTTTGTAACTCGAGGAATCATATCATTTGATTGTTTTTTCAAACAAAAAAAGAACTGTAGTGAACTTCTTGCACACCACCTTATTCTCACAGAAGTTGGCTTCTTTTCAGACCTTCCACCAGACAAGGAGCCGCTGGATTGGAACACAAGGATGAAGATAGCAGCAGGAGCGGCAAAAGGCTTGGAGTACTTGCATGACAAGGCGAACCCACCAGTAATATACAGGGATCTCAAATCATCCAACATCCTTCTCGATGAAGGCTACCACCCGAAACTTTCAGACTTTGGACTTGCAAAGCTGGGACCAGTAGGCGACAAAACTCATGTCTCTACTCGGGTTATGGGGACATACGGGTACTGTGCTCCAGAATATGCCATGACGGGTCAGCTGACCCTGAAGTCCGACGTATACAGCTTTGGGGTTGTCTTTTTGGAGCTGATCACAGGGCGCAAGGCAATTGATAACACAAGGGCCCCCGGAGAACATAATCTTGTTGCTTGGGTAGGTATTTCTAGTTCTTACACATACACTCACTCCCTCTTTCTCAAACGCTATGAATTCAAACACAAATCCAGCAGTTTGTTGGAACAGGCTCAACCACGTTAGCCAGATCAACTGGTTGAGCCAGGAATAGTATCTCTCTCAAGTCCATCTTAGCGCCTTGATAGGCAAAGACCAGAATGGCCAAGTGCTTGATCATTTGCAATTTTCAAGCTATCAGTTCTATTGCAAAAGATTTTTATCAGTCATAATAAGTCAAATTGTGAACACATTGACAGCATTCAAATATATATTTTGGTATTGCATGTGTTGCTTTATTATCCTATCAATATCATATTCCACATGTCGGGGAGCTCGGGGTACTAAGTTCATGTTTGAAAATTGATAACATCAAAGGGGTTAGCTATCAGTCAGTCAAACTTTTGATTTACCCATTCTCCTGATTGGTTCATCAAACTGATAAAGTAGCATGCGGTGCTGATTAAGTGTTGAACTCCTTGGTAAAGCACCTATGCATGGTCACATCCCTCCACGGTTGAATAATGTGGGGTTGGGATATTTAACCAGACTGTGTATCACCTTGTAAACATCTGCTTGATACATGGGTAATAATCTTTATGGCTTTCTTGGGGACGTATCAGCGATAATTAAGAAGGTAGTTGCATCTCTTAATTTCTGCTGTTTGTTTTATGCTGTTGAACATGGTTATCTGTAGGCAAGGCCGCTTTTCAAAGACCGGAGGAAGTTCCCAAAAATGGCAGATCCATTATTGCAGGGGCGATACCCAGTGAGAGGACTCTACCAGGCCCTTGCTGTCGCAGCCATGTGCCTACAGGAGCAGGCAGCCACGAGGCCTTTAATTGGAGATGTCGTGACTGCTCTCACATATCTCGCATCACAAACCTACGATCCGGCTGCAGCTGCAGCCCAGAATAACAGGGTAGGCCCATCAACTCCGAGGCGTAGAGATGACAGGAGAAGCCTGGCGGATGGTGGGATGGACAGCCCGGAAAGTGGGACGCGCCATGGATCTCCCTCGACTCATAGGAACTCACCGGATTTCAGGAGACGGGACCATGGGCGCAATCTGAGCAGTGCAGGGACTGAGATGGGGAAGAGCGATCAGGGAGGGGGCTCGGGGAGGAAGTGGGATCTCGATGAGTCGGAGTCGCAGAGGAACAGTCCCGGAAGTGCAGGAAGGGCAAGGGAGACAATGCTGAGGAACCGGGACCTCGACCGGGAGAGGGCAGTTGCTGAGGCCAAAGTGTGGGGGGAGAACTGGAGGGAGAGGAAGCGGGCAGGCACGGTGGGAAGCTTCGACTCTACAAATGAGTGAAGGGAGGGAATAGAGGTATTGGCCTGGTTCTCTGTGTCCGACTATTTCGACTGTTGGCTTGTCTGGAATTGGGATTCCTCTTCTGGCTTAGTTGCAACCTCAGCAGGAGAGATTTCAGAGTCTTGGTGGGAAGGATGGGGGAGCAGATATGATGCAGAGTATCAGTTAATCTTGGGCTGTTAAAAAGTCTTTGATTTGTAATTAGGGAATCTATTGAATGTGACGATGTTTGGAGGAGAGTGAGTTTGGGAGTTGAAATCTTTCCCCCCCTTTTTGTTTGTAACCCAGCAGTGTTTCTTCTTCTGCTTCTGCTTTCTTCTTCTCTGTATATGATCGAATCTCCAATTAGTTTGCCAATTGAGATTTCATCCGTCCCCACAAATTCAGTTGTTTCTATAGCATTTGTTGATTGGAGTAGCTTGCTTAGTTTCCCTACCCGAGCTTATCGACCATGGGTATCTGTTAATGGTTCAACGGTCAATGGAGAAGGCTAGAATCCATCATCAAACAGAACAGCAGTTTTACATTATGCTTACTGAATGGAGACAGTCCCAGTCTCACCATGAATCCGTCGCACCCTTCATTGGACAGTTCCTTTAGTTCTGCTCTGCCCATACTGTATCTTCAACTGAGACACGGGATATTACTGTCAGATTTTATATCGGTCATATAAGATGATCACAATAGGTTTATAAACTAATTAGGTACTACCATCTAGTAACTTAAGCTTTTAGGTAGAAATGAGCTCAGTGTCATGTAAAGTTAATTATCAAATAACAAAATATATAAACGCTGGATCACACGACACCAACTGACGTAAACCCAGATCCGTCTCCAAGAGCACCCTTCATGACGTAAATCAGGCGGTCCTGCGAGCAGTCCGCTGACAATAACATAATATTTAATACTTTCATTATTTCATCTTTCCCGGGAGACGCTTCACCCCCTCTCAATATTCTTAATACTGGTCACGTTAGACCATTCTATTTTTGGCAGAGAAAAACAAAGCACATTCCATTCCAATTTATTCCCTTGAACTAAACTTAAGCTTAGTTACTATAATGTTACGGAGATTTGCTCGGAAGAGCGAGCGGGAAGACTACCGACAAGGGCGAAAGTATAGATGGCAGAGACAGAGAGAGAGAGAGAGAGGGAGGGAGGGTTCTTCCTCCTCCATTGACAGCTGGGTCGAGGGATTGAGAAGCCGTCTGTAACTCCATGCTGCTACGTGTCACGGCTTCCTCACTCGCAACCGGAGCAACTGATCTGGCGGTGGCGGTGGCGCTGTATTATCCTCAGCTCTGCGGCTTCAAGAAGAGGGAGAAGAAGAAGAAGAAGAAGAAGATTCCTCCGCTTACTTTGCACTTTACCCGAATGAGATGAGAACTCTTGGTTCCGACCCACCGCCCGGCCCGTTCGGTCTCCTCGGCGGGCTCCTCGACGGCCTCTGCTCCTTTTTGTATTCCTGGTCAGTGAGCTCCCTGCTTATTCTTCGTACTGATTACTTCGTTCCAAAGTTTCACCACATCATCATCATCATCATCTTCTTTCTTTTTCCTCGTAATATTTTGCTCCACTCCAGCTTGTACGCCTGCTGCTGTTGCTGGCTGATCAATGACTGCATCGGGCGCCCAGATCGGCCGCCGCCTCTGGACCCTGGCCCTCCACCTCCTCCGGCCGGGTTCCTCCACTTGAACAACCGCCTGGCCCTCCCTTAGTCCTTCCTCCTGGGCCTGGGTTCGGTCCACCCGGTCCATATGGTCCTCCCGGGCCTGGTTTTGCCCAATCCGGTGGGCCTTGGGGCCCGGGACCGCGGCCTTGGTGATTTACGGTCGGATGCACATCGGAGCTGTCTCTGGGCCAATATCTTTTTTTTTTTTTGCTGATCTACGTGTCTACTTGGTGACGATCACCTTCACTCGATTGAAGTGTTGAATTTTGTGAAACTTCTTCTTCTTCTTAATGAAAGTCGAAGTGATGAATGAAAGTTCCAACGACATGTTTTCAGTCGATTGCTTGTGCTAGATGGTATGCTTCTAGCAACGATGCTAATTGATAACTTTAAGGTTGGACGAGTCGGTGCCCAGGAATCGAACGAACAACTACCAGCGCGACGGCGAATTCCACGGTAAGCACTCGAGCAACCGATGCATGAACTGTTCATGCTGCGCAGGTCGATCCGACCATCTGTGTATATCATCCATACATGTTTCGACCTGTTAACTAATATGACTTATCGTTGCCTCAATCATGCAATTGTCCCGATGAGACGCGAATACATGTATTTTTCTTTTTGTTTGGGCCCCACTTGCTCGGTACTTTTTTAAAGGTGTCTCATCTCCTTTCTCGAAAAATGATAACATTCTCCATTAAAAATTATCTTAATTCATAAAATTTGAATCGGGACTTCTAGTTAAGGTGAAGAGGAATAGGGATGGAATTCTCTCAATTAATACATAGGTGCTCGGACTCAAACTGAGTTGATTAGTGACCCATTGAATTTCTGAATACCATCGATATCTGAAAAAAAAAAAAAAAACGTATGGGTTCGGCCAGTCCTATTATGGATAACAATTAACGTCATCTTCGCACTACGCGGCCACCATCAATTGCCAATTTTATACTCAAATATCATACTTAGACATAAAGTTGGCGATCAGGGTAAAAAAATAAAAACGAACAAAACGAGAAAAAACAAACGTGGCACGTGGGTGAATTTGATTTGTCCAGGTGGTTCATCGATCAGAGATCGAATATGGCGTGGCACGAAGCGATGGTCAAAAGTCATATTATGTTCGTCTCGATACCTTATGAATTAAGACAAATTGTTCGCTCAAACACGAGAACAGCTTGGTGGGCAATGGTGAGTAACACGTGTTTCATCGTGTTTATGCTCCATGGCACCGTCCTCTGTAATGTCAAGGAGTAGTAAGCGTGTGGACAAAGTAGATCGTGTGGTGAGAAGCAATGTAAAAGATTGCAAAGAGGATGACTTGATATGGATCCACACTGTGTCGGCACGATACACGTGTCCCGACTCCCTCGTGGGGAACCCGCAAGTCGAGTCGGGTCATCTCTTCCCTGACCCTCTGAAAGGATGCAAGGGGTCGGGCTACCCAATGGGACACTGACTCCTCCCGACCAATGTCTTGCCTCCCAAGGGATACAGACCCACCCGATCAGATGTCAGATGTCGGTCGAGGGCCGGCTCGCGCCCATGCGCTTAGTGCGGGGAGACCTAGTATCATCAACCTTCCATACACTTGCTGTTCAAGACTAGGTAACACACATCAATGACCTTCTTAGCATTTCTATACTCTTCTCATGTCTCTTTCTCCTATTACTCTTTACTCAAATCATCCTCTTATTTAAATATCCAAAGGTCATTCTAAAAAACCACCCCGGACTCGGTTTTTTGTAGGTCTTTGACCACTCAAGTAGTCTATCCGTCTCTAGTAGCAGGAAGTCCACTCTAGAGTCACCTAGAAATTTGTCAACCTGATAAATTACTCGAAGGATCCACCACTCGAAAGACCTATAAGAATTATTTTTTTTATTCGAACCACTGGTTTTCAGAAGTTCAACAGACCATGATTGATTCGGTCCGAGTCAAGAGGGCCCATTCGGAGTAAATCTCTCATAAGGTGAATTTCTCCATTCATAATGTTTGAATTCAGGATCTTACTTAAGAGAAAGATAGATGCCCTATCATGACTACTTTAAGTGGCATTTCGTGAGGAAGAGGATATAGTACAGTTGGTAAAGTTTTCGCCCAGTAATCCATAGGAAATGTGGCGTTTCATTGAAGATGGCCTTGCCTTTTTATCGCCATCCAAACTCGAGTTTCCATTGACCACGAACACCGGTTTATTTTTGCAATTCAAACATCACCTAACATTCTTAATAGCTCAAGGGAATGTCAGCTTTCATATGTTCAGTTCATCTGATATTTTTGTAATTGAATGCAAAAGTGTGAAAATCATATAATGATGATAATTGAATCGCCACCATTACCATCCTTAGTGCGGTAAAAAGTGATTTTTTAGCCGACATCTTTTACGTGCTCAAGCAGCTTCGATGTATATGAAATATGTTATGTAGACATATTTCTGCGTATGCATAAATTCCTGCAGACGGACTGAAGACAACCTCAAACACACGATCAGGATATCGCGAAATCCAAACACGAACATAGCCGAAAGTTTCTGATCCAGAAACGTGACGCGACTGAGGAGACACGCAGGTTGAAGTTGCTTTTGTGCGCTGGAGCTGGGGCAGGCAGATCGAGTGGCCACAGAATCCTAGAAACCTGAGACTGATGACTCAGCACCCCAGGAACCTGCCTGTAAGGATATGCCACGTGGCAGTCCAATCCGAAACACCGTCAGCTTCCCAGCGCACGACTAGGAAGGAGGGGCGCTTGTGGACCAGAGTGGCTTGATTGAGACATCCCCTTTTATTTTGGTTCAGCAAAATTTGAGTGATAATCTTCTGTGGTTGTCCAGTGATTTAAAAGCCAATTTAATACAATTTGGTAAATTTAATATTTCAGTTCAAATTCTTTATACACATATGTTAAAAATATCCACAAGAAATGCGCTCTTCGGACCTTCTTGAGTTCTATTGAATATTCTAGTAGTGTCACGCTGATGAATTAATGCTGAAAACTAATTACTCAGTTTATTTAATATATTTACATTTAAATATGAATATTTGGAACGTCGTACGGTAGGGTGATCGGATCGCGAAGCATGGATGGGAGGAGAGACGGATCCGATGAATGATGAATCATCAGGGTGTCAGCTCCAGTGCGATCGAGAACACTAGCCTTATCTGTGAGAGATTCGAAATCCTCGAGAGAGTTACAAACTGCATTTCATTAGCCGAATCATTTCAAGAAAGTTTTTTTTACTTTTTTTAAGGATCGCAGTCGGTTGTCGTATCGGACTTTATCTTTACGGAACAACTCAATTATAGATCATCGAGGTTTCTTTCTGTATTTTATTGAATATAGAACAAATTTTTATATGCTATATAATATTAATAATAATTTTAATAAGAGTTTCGATTTATTTACTCAATAATAATAACTTTATCTTTTTAAATAGTATTTGATAAATTTTGTTGTGCGTAATACGGATCATTCGCTAGTACATACATATCAGTACAAATAAAATATACTATAAGATGACCCGTGCTACACATGAAATTATCAACTATATATTATATAAAAATTTAAGGTGACCAAAAAAATAATATAATGATTAAAGTAGTAGAATTTAATGTTTGAGTGGATGAAAAATCAGTAATTTAAATTAAATAAAAATGAAATAGGACGGTACTAAGATAACTGTAGAAGCATCTATCCTCTATAGTTGGATGAGGTTAGTCGCCCGTGCAATCATTGACTCGGTGAAAGGAGCCGCATGCTAAACAGAACAAATAATATTAAATTTAAATATGTGATTTATTTTAACTTAAAATTATATTAATTGGAGTTTATTAAATTTATAAAGATCAGGTGGAATGCGATGAAAAGTGTGCGTGATTTGTTCTACTACTATTCCATTTATGCTAATTAAATCAATTTCTATAAAGTGTTTTTGTTATTTATCATGAATAACTGGGTATTTAATTTAAAGTTGGATCTAGAAATTCAAACTTTTGAATTTGGGGGCGAAGCGAAACTTGAAATTTTCTGCGGCTGAAACTGTGGCGATATCATCGAGTGACACGTGGCAGGCCCTATGGCCCACTATTTTCAATCCTCTGCCGCCGGACCCACAGAAAAGCGCGTAGTCTCCCATTTGGACTTTAACTCTCTCTCTCTCTCGCTCGCTCATATATAGAAACACGCCCCCGCCCCCGCCCCTTCGCTTCTCCCACCCCACCTGCCAATCTTCCTCCTCAAACCATCCGAAAGCTCCAACAGCCGTTCTCTCTTCTTGCATGCTCTCTTCAATATCGGGCTGAATCGGAAGACCCGTATCCGATTTTCTATTTTTTGGGGCCAAAAATCCAATTTTCCTCGATTTTTGATACCTTTATCCTCGATTCGTGGTCCTCGAGAGAAGAAGGGCGATTCTTTCATCTGAATTTGCTGCGGAGTTCGAGTTCTTGTTGAACGAGAGAAGTGATGGAGGTCTCCGTGATCGGTAGCTCGCAGGCTAAGGTTGCGAAGACAGATTTAGCGTACAGGGTTCTTGGGTCCTGCAATTCTAGGAGAATTGACGATGTTTTCTCGACAAAGTCGAGGGTTTGCTTCGATCAGGCCGGCACCAGACTGAGAAGATCCGGGATCGGTCTGACCCTTAGAGCAGTTCGAGCCGAGCAGGGCCGACAGGAAGGGCTTTCGGGCCATTCATCGCCTGCTCCTGCTTCATCAAGATCTCGACCTGTAAGTTTTGCTCTCCCTCTTTTCCCCTTCGTGCCCCTGTTCCTTCTCGTTTCGCCATTTCCATGCCTGGAATATTGGATAATTCTGCATAAAATCAGGAATCCCTGGAGAAAACTGTTCTTGGTGGAGAATTTTCCTGGGAAGTTGTTTTTTATGTTGGCTTGTCTGGGTTAGGGGAATTCGTTTTCATATATATGGATATAGATTCATTTTGGCATATTAACCTACCAGCATCATCTGAACCTGAAAGAGTATTCAGCAGAATGCTCGGAAAACATTTCCCGGAAATTGATGTGCAACGTTCCAATCCCGGATTATTTCAGTTAATGTATTAATCTTGATTTGGTTGTCGTACTAATGGATCAGTAGAGGTGCAGGTAGTTAAGCTCAGAGTTTAGTTGGTCAAGTTCATGCTGGTATAAGCTCAAGGAGCTTAGTATATGCATAACCTATCTGGGGATTGAATAAGTTGTCTCAATTTTGTGTAGAAATTTTTTTTTTCATGCTCACGGTTAGTTCATTCTCAAATATGATCCTCCTGTTTCTCTAACATGTTGGATATCCCTGATCCGATGTAAGAGGAGGAAATGTTTGTCGTCTTGATGAAGTATATCTTTGGTTTCTATGAAGTTTGTGTGCTGTTCACACTAATGTTTAATTTCTTTTGCCTCTCAGCTAGATTATGAACTTCCATTTCTGTGATATCCGATGCCAAACCTGGGTTTAATTGATTTCTTATATGCTTCTTTGTAGAACGATGCAGTGAGAATATATGTTGGGCTGCCCTTGGATGCAGTGTCTGAGACCAACGTCATAAATCACGCAAGGGCCATTTCTGCTGGATTAAAAGCGCTGAAACTGTTAGGAGTGGAAGGTGTGGAGCTCCCTGTGTGGTGGGGAATTGCCGAGAGAGAAGGCAGGGGAAGCTACAACTTCTCAGGCTACCTCAATCTCGTGGAAATGGTTCAGAAAGCAGGCCTCAAGCTTCATGTCTCGCTCTGTTTCCATGCTTCGAAGCAGCCCAAAGTCCCCCTTCCGGAATGGGTCACTCGGATCGGAGAAAATGAGCCGAGCATATATTTCACCGATCGGTCAGGGCTTCGTTGTAAGGATTGCCTGTCTCTTGCTGCTGATGAACTCCCAGTCTTAGAAGGGAAGACTCCAATTGAGGTTTACCGGGACTTCTGCGAGAGCTTTAAGTCTTCATTCTCTCAGTTCTTCAACTCCACGATCACGGTAAGAACTTTTTTCAGCTTGGAACAGTCAAATTGCTGGTATTATTGGGGCAAAGCGGCTTTCTTGTTAGTGTTGACCCAATTCCTTCTTGTCCGGATGTCAGTGGTGGACTGAAAAGCATATGGCCAGTATGAACCAGGAAAATTCAGCTGGTTCACCCTCTGAACCTTACTGATATTTCCCAAAATATTTGATTTTTTAGAATGATTTTTTCTCTTACAATAAGATAAATCAGTAGTTGTAGGGCCTGGCAGGTTGACCTTCTCGGATATCTATTTTGCAGGGAATCTCGATGGGGCTGGGACCGAGTGGTGAGCTCCGTTATCCTTCTGATCAGGGCCAGTCAAGGAGGAGCAAAATCCCCGGGGCCGGAGAGTTCCAGTGCTATGACAAGAACCTGCTAGGGCTGCTGAAGCAGCATGCCGAAACTCATGGAAATCCCTTGTGGGGGCTCGGCGGGCCCCACGATGCACCAAGCTACGACCAGCCCCCAAACTTGAATGGTTTCTTCAAGGACCATGGAGGATCATGGGAGACCCCCTATGGAGACTTCTTCCTTACATGGTACTCGAGAGAGCTGGCATCGCATGGAGCCCGCCTCCTCTCGCTTGCATCCTTGGTCTTTGCTGATACCGGTGTAGCAGTCTATGGGAAGGTCCCACTCGTGCACCCATGGTTCAGGTCGCGGGCTCATCCATCGGAACTTACCGCAGGGTTCTATAACACGGAAAACAGAGATGGTTATGAACCCATAGCAGAAGTTTTTGCGCAAAGTTCATGTGAAGTAATCCTGCCTGGGATGGACCTCTTGGATGAAGACTTCCCTGGGGATACGCTTTCGAGCCCTCGATCTCTGCTAAGGCAGGTTTGGGGAGCCTTTAGACGACATGGGGTTGTTGTCTCGGGGCAGAACTCATCTGCTAATGGAGTTCCAAGGGGAGGATTCGAGCAGATCAAGGAGAACTTGTCAGGTTCTGAAGGTTCGGTGAGCTTGTTCATCTACGAGAGAATGGGGGCTCACTTCTTCTCTCCCGAGCATTTCCCTTCATTCACTGCCTTTGTTCGGAGCATCAGTCAGCCTCAGATGGAATTGGATGACCTTCCCGACGAGCAGGAAGTTGGGGTCCAGGAATCCCTCCCGGCAGCAACTGAGTCGGGTGCTCATATGCAGGTGGCTTGATTAGTAGTAGAACGAGACTTAGGTCGAGTATGTATATTTACATGGGGATTATTATGTTCGGCATAAGTTTGAATTCCCGGGCTTATTAACGGGAGGATTGTAACGTTGGGACGAATTGAGTTGAGATGCTTGTATAAAGGGTGTGCTATTGGAAGTATAGCATGGTGCTCTGTATAAAAGGGTATGCTCATGAGGCAGAGATACAAGAAGAGTGGCAGAACTGAGACTGGTTTAGTTTCGAGTCACAATGAAAACAATTAGGGAATGAGCTTGAATTTTAATAAAGGAAGAAAAACAGATGAATATTACAATAAAAACAACATTACTACACTTAAAACTACAACAACAAATGGACAAGATTGGCTCCCTCTCAGGTAAAAACACTTATGTACAGAGAAGAAAATAAAAACCACAACACAGGCTCCTAGGTGACTATGTTGAGAACTCCATATGATCTTCCTATCCGAACGGCTCTGTTACTTTTTCTGTCTTGTTCATTGAGTTCCAGAAGGACCTGAAGCCCGAAATCACAAGAAGCATCTTTCATATTGTACTCTAGGGGTGCAGCAGTTCAGAAATAGAACCTTCAAATCCTACCAGAAGATAGCGAGAGATCTTAGAAAGCCACCGTAGTAATGTAGAACAGAAACAAAGTTGCAGGTTTCCGTTAATAATCAAATCATCAGCATTTCCTTATCCAAAATTTTCGATATGTACGAATCTGGGTCAAAACATTTTCCATTCGAACTTGATCAGCCAAGTGATACCTTACTTGCAAGCAATTTTGGTGTTGAAGCTACTGAGACAGATGGCAAACGCCTAGTCCATCGTGAAGAGATCCTCCCCCACCTTCCCGAAGTGGAGGATGATCTTTTCGTGCTGTGAGCGGGCTGATCCGTTCTCATGGGAAGCCATCAGCTGGAAGTTCTTCACAGAAGCTAGAGTCACTCCCCCATGGAATTTCAGCGCCAGCACTGGAGCTGCTCGTGCCACCTGGGAGCCTTGTTTCTCAGCACCAGAGCTCCATTCTTCTGACTGGTCATTGGCCCCGATAGAAGACTTTCTGCATTGTTTGGTTTCATTCTGAAGGAGGGAAGTGAGGGGAAAAGGGCCACGTCGCTGAGGGAGATCTCAGTTGGGGTCGGTGCACTCCTACCAGGTTCAATTGCTAATGCGGGATACATTGCATTCTCCTTGGACCCCTGCTTATACAATTGTATTTTAAATGCCGATCCGAATGATATGCATTTGGCAGCAATCTAACTACTGAGTTGAAACTATTAAACAATTCTTTGTGAAATTTATGGAATTCGACTCGGTACCGGGTGCCCAGGACATTCAATTCATATGAGAGAGGGGCCACGGTGTAGTTGCTAGATGGGAATTTGGGAGTGACGTTTCAAATTCACAAGCCTGGTGGAACGCCTCTTCGTCATATAGGCCTCTGCATGAGGCGGTTGAGCATCAAAGACCGTGAACTTTGTTCCAAGAAAATTAGACCTTTGCAATGTGAAACAAGAAATATATAGCAGATTTCAAACTTAAAGCGATAAGTTAAACGGAAATATTACAGATTCATCAATATAATGAGGGTCTCATGCTTCCCAGATCAGTTTATCAAGTGGATAGAGGCATGTATCACATCCCCTTGGTACTCTATACCTTTCAATGGTTTCCGCACGGGTTGCTTCAAAGGTGCAAAAGGGATTCGGCAGGGTTCTTCAAAGGTGCAAAAGGGATTAGGCAGGGAGATCCACTATCACCCTACCTTTTTGTCTTGACAAGGGAGACCTTAACCCAGATGCTCAATGCTGCTGCTAGAGAGGGAAAGATAGGATATCACCCACGCTGCAAAGCCTTGGAGCTAACCCATTTGAGCTTTTCAGATGACCTACTTATTTTTTGTGATGGGTCTGAAGCCTCCTTTACAGCTGTGAGAGAAGCAGTACACTAATTTTACCAACTATCAGGGCTGCAACTAAATGAGGAGAAGATGGAGTTCTTCAGTTCTGGTCTCACAGATGCATCAATACAAAGCATACATGACCCATTTGCTTCAAAAATAACATGCTCCCAGTAAGATACCTAGGCTTGCCCTTAATCTCGACAAAGCTTGCCACTAGAGATTGCAGGACCCTGACTGATAAGATCACATCGAGAATACAAAGCTGGACTTCAAAATTCTTGTCCTATGCAGGAAGAGTGCAACTGATCTCCTCGGTGTTGCAAAGCATGACGAACTACTGGTGCCCCCATTTTGTGCTGCCAAAGAAGGTTATTAAGATGGTAAATAGCATATGTTGTGCTTTTATGTGGAAAGGAGACCCATCGAATGCAAGAGGAGCCAAAGTTGCATGGTCAGAAGTATGTCTACCTAAAAGGGAAGGGGGCCTAGGAATAAAAAATCTCCAAACATGGAATGAAGCATGCTGCTTGAAAAATCTCTGGCTGGTACTCATCCAATCCTTATGGGCAGCTTGGCTAGAGAAATACCTAACTAAAGGGAGAAGCATCTGGATAGTACAACCCACCCAGTCATCTTCATGGATTTGGAGGAAAATTTTAAAACTGCGAAGCATTCCCAGACGACACATCACTTGCAAAGTTGGGTCAGGAGAAAACATCTACTTTTGGCATGACACTTGGGCCACCACTATTGGCCCCTTGTCCTCCTATTGGTCAAGAGGTTTCAAAACCTTCCCCTCAATTGGATCTAATGCAAAGTTGTCGATGGTCTACAAAAAAAACGATACCTAGGGGTGGCCAAGATGCACGGATTAGGAAGCTACCATCGAAGCTTCCGTGATCCCATCCATCTTGGATCAATATTGCTGGAACGACAATCCTAATTTCACTATTGCTAGAGCATGGGCAGAAATCAGACCGCGTAGGGTGGAGGTTGACTGGTATGGACTGCTATGGTTCAAAGGACACATACCAAAAGTGTCTACCATTGTGGGGCTTGCCCTGCTAAATAGCATAGCCACAAAAGACAGAATTTCTCAATGGAACACTCACATCAACCCCCAATGTGTCTTTTGTGTCAATTGTATGGAATCAAGGGATCACCTCTTCTTCGGTTGCTCGGAGACAAAAGAAATATGGGAAGAACTGCAACAACTTCTCCAGCAAAGACACTCTCCAAATGGATGGCAAGAAGAAGTTCGAGAAGCCATCCGTCAGTGATATGTAAATTAATTTTCACATGCTAGTCTATTGTATATAGCTTGAGAGAAACAATAGGATTTTCAACTCTAGAAGCGAGCCAAATTTTGTCATCAAAGATAAGGATAGTCACGCTCGTCAGGCTTAGACTGGTAACACTACCCAAGATTGAAGCCAAAATGGCAACTAGTACCTTAGTCTCATCTTTGGACCTTGAGGGACCTTTTGTGAAGTCATTTTCTATAGATTGATGACATGAAATAGATCTTACAATTATTAAAAAAAAATGTGTACTACAGATGTGGCAAGATTTGGACCTGAGTTTCCCGACGTAAGACCAGCTGCCTTTTGTCATATCATCGACATGGAGGGAGATTATGTAGTCTGTGCAAGTTGGGCACCTATATTTGCGAGCAGTCAAAAGGAACTTTCCATCATCCATCAAAGCTGCCATAAGATCAGATAGATGGAAGTATGTTTAGGAAGTGTTTCAATTCCTGCACTTTCATCCTACATGGATAGTAAATCACACTCCCATTCCCATACTAATTTGTAGTGGGAGGAAAGCAAAGAAAAACTGCAAAAATTCTCCCAGCTATCCAAAAGCAATAGGGCCCAGTTAAGGAGAACTGGAATGCTCCTCATGTGAAAGGAAAAGAAAAGGAGAGGATGTCATTGAAGCCTGATACTTCTGAGAATTTATCTCTGACTGCAAATTAATGCTTACCATTTGTTAAACCAAGGTAGAGACAGTAGGATTGGTTTGATTGGTTGTGTCTAATGAAGCATTGCATGAAGAAATCCCCAGGTCCAGGGTGCAAATGCAAATACCGAAGAGCAACATATTAACATTAGGCTCCAAAACTAGTAAAAGGCACACATTTATAGGTCGGATGCAAAATGGAATACTGAAATTCTCAATAATGGTGATGCATCTTGGGGGCGATGTTGCAACCAGCCACTATAGGACCACAACCAAGAAGGCAATTTTATCATAAATGCAAACAATCCAGGAAATAGAACCAAATGGTACCTCTCAATAGAGGCCCAAAATAGAACCTGTTACCTCCTAAGAGTCTCTCATTTCAGTCCAAGCAACATCACATTACAACTGGCTGACGAATCAACTTATTTCAAGGGACAAAGACAACAGCTGGAACAGCACACCAAGATTGGGCATCACAGCAATCTTGCTGATACGTAAAACACTGTCTTGATTAAAAAAAAACTTGAGGAAAAAAAAGATACGTAAAAAACTGTCAATTTGCTTCAACTCAAGTACTGGGCGCCTTCCATCCGATAACATCACTCTAGCTGAATGTAAACCATTCACATGAAACCACTTCTTTAATGTGTAGCATTTCATTACAAATCATGTTCAAGATCAAACAGGTCAATAGCTGGGCAGGACTGTACAACATCTTTTCTCAAACTAATTTCACAACTTATAATTGTGTTTCCCATGTTGCACCGTCAATGTTGGAGGGTCGAAAGTACATATTTTTCATGTAATTTTATATCATTTAATAAAAGATTAAATGTGACCCGAAATCTCTTAAATAGAAATGTTAACGAGTATATATCTAGCACAAGAAAGCAAAGTAGCCCATAATCTTCATATGGGGCTGGCAACTATGTATATGTTGCATTACAACTCGATTGGATGCCCTCACAGAATTTTATTATCTTGATTGGAAAAAACTCGATCTTGGGTTTCAGGTGATAGAGTTAATGTGACCTGACTCGGATTGAACTACCTCAATCAAAGTAGCCCCGGTAGTGTTAACTTGCACGTGTACATTTTTTTTAATAATTCGTGTACATATTTAAAATTACCACAAACCCTTTGAATGAATAGAATTTCTTCCCATCTCCCTTTTTTTATGGGAAAACAAACTTGAGGGAGTGAATCGCCCAATCTAGAAAGTGTAGGGGCCTATTTAACCCGACCAAGTACTCGGAGGACTACCTGTCCACGCTCCGCAACTCCGAGGGTAGAAGAGTAATTTTCCACAACACACGCACGCAAATCGGACAAACTCAACCCGGGGAAAGGACAGGGCTAACCCTGCGGCCAATCACTGCCCCGGACGTTTCGATACAAACTACGCTCACAAACCTCAAGCTCCCCACTTCCCCTACTTAACCTTCTCCCAGTCTTCTTCCCTGCAACGCGCTTATCGTTTCCACCTCCCCTCTCTCTTTGTGAACCATCTCCTCCGCCTCAGATCTCCCTCAGGCTTGAAGCTTTCTCGGCATTTCCCAGATGGCCTCCATGACCGGAACGTCTGCTCGATTGAGTTCTGTTTCTTGCAATCTGAAGCATGCCCAGGTGAGTTACTCATCTTTGATGCTGTCGGGCTCTGATGGGGTTTATTTGATTTGATTCGGTCTTTTTGTTTCTTTTTTGGTTGTTCAAATGACCTTTTTCATGATCTCGACGTTTTCTGCATTCATTCTCGTTGGTTGCTTCAGATGTGTCCCGGCTTAGCTCAATATTTAGCCGTGTTTGGGATTTGTATTTGGCGGATCTGTTCCGACATTTCTGCTTAAGATACTGTGAAACGCATTGATACCTTCTTCAGAGAACGGAGTTGGTGCGGTTGTCCAGCATTAAAACACGAAACTAGAGCCTGGTCGTGCTGAGCCTATCAGGGGCTATTCCAGCGGGATGCATATTTTTGAGAATGTCTGAATTCTGGAAAAGAAAAATCGATTTTTTCTTTCAGCAAAGTTGGTCGCCATGTCTGCTGTGTAAGAGGATCGGGTTGCTCTAATGTTCAAAATTGAAATCTTGACAGAGTTGTGCTGAAAGCACTAATGCCATTTTTGGTGAATGGAAATGAAACAAATAGAATGAAATAACCATGCAAATTTTTTCACCCAAAAAGAAAAATAACCGTACAAAATCTGCAATCTTTTGGCAATTCCTTTCATTTTAGTTTTCATTCTTTCATACCGAATGCCATTTAAAAGATTTTTGTTGTTGCCATTCAAAATCTATCATTGGTTTACAACCAGCAGCTGTGCCAGTTCATCTGATTCCCCGAACTAGGCATTATGTTGTTTTTTCAGAAACTTGTGTGGAACAACTATAAACTTATTGCTAAATGTTATTGTTTTACCAGTGGGTGGCCTTTGAAAGTTAGTATGAACCGTTTGGCAATCGTGAAATAGCCATGTTGTGAAAACAATAGCCTTCACTTTGTCTGTGATGTATGACCTAGCTGATCAGCAATGGATGAATAGGCTTTTCGGTTTTTGCTTGTCATAGCTGGAAAGGTTTTTGCACATTTTGTTATTGAGCCAAACGGTTCCATTGTCTTGGGCAGGTGACTGGTTCCAGAATATTCAACTCCAAATCAGCCTTCTTTCCAGTTACTGGAAGAAGCTTGCCATCCCTTAAATCGCGTCGTTTCCAGGTTTCATGTGCGGTATGAATCCTTCTTCACTGTGTCTCATGACATGAGCAATTTAACCAACTCTGCTTCGTGAATTGTTGTTCTTCATTTCACCCTTCTTTTCTTCATTGTCTTTTCTGGAACGATCATCTTTCTTGCATCCATATTATCCTGAGCAGAGTAACAAGAAAGTTAAGCGCATTTACATATCTTCCTGGACAGGCCAAACCAGAGACAGTGAACAAGGTGTGTGAGATAGTGAGGAAGCAGCTGGCACTTCCTGATGATTCTGCTGTGTCTGGAGAGTCGAAGTTTGCTGCACTTGGAGCTGACTCTCTTGACACGGTACTTCCTCTATATGATACAGTTGCCTTTTTTCCCAGTTAGAACATGGCTTGCGTATTCTTGTTGACCTTTAGATCCTTGGGTTCTAAATTTTGATAAGTTTCTGTTCTCGTCAGTGCAATGTAGAAGAAAACAGCTGCCACTTTCCCCTTCTTGGCTTGCTTATTATTCCTCTTCCCTCTGTCTTAGGTTGAGATTGTTATGGGGCTGGAAGAGGAATTCGGGATCAGTGTGGAGGAAGAGAGTGCTCAGAGCATCACTACCGTCCAGGAAGCTGCAGACATGATCGAGAAGCTAATGGAGAAGGGTGCTTAGGAATCATTTTCCGTGTTTTACGTTTTATCATCTACTTAGAGGGATGAAGAAAGTTTACATTCAAGAGTTGTAGTACCTTTCTTTTCAAAACTGTTTTTAAGTGTGTAAGCTGGTCTTCTGCCCAGGAGCTGTCTTTACAATGCCAAAACTTTGTTTGGCAGAGGACATATCAGAGTTAGAATAAACACACACTACCATGCGTCTCTCTGCAAGTCAGAAGTTGTTCATCTTATGCTTGGTGTTTAATGTTTCTGCTTTAAGGAACACGAGCAGATCAGGTGAGTGAAGAAATCCGGAATGTGTGATTTCCTTGATAAAGCAATCGGAAACCTTTTTAGCTCTGAAACTCTTCAGCGTCGCATGAATAGAAAGCGTACACTGTTGAGGACTTGGGGAATTCATTGTACATATTCGTGTGAGCAACTCTTAAGGGAGCTCGATGTGGAGCTGCCATCGATGTATGCAAGGGGCTGAGGGTACGGTTGAAAAGCCTATCTTTCGCATCCTCTGCTAACTTTTCTATTAGATTTAGTTTTGAACTTGAATAGGGAATCTCATGCTGCCTTTGTAGGGGCTCCAGTTCCTGCAACTCATTGAACCTTGTGTGGGCCACTCCTCTCGTATTTTTTGTTGTTTCGATTTCAGATGGGTAAATGCCTTCGAGTTCGATATATCCCTCTCGGATTTTTCCTGTTAGAGTGTGACAAAGAAAACAGCAATCTGCGAGAAGCTTAACTTGCAATACCCCATCATTCTCTCGGACTCGGTATTGGCTGCAGAGCCACCATAGCCTTTGCAACACCTTCCATGACCCTAACCGGAAAAGGGGACCATTATTGTTTGTCTTGGCTATTCAAAACTCCAAAACTCCAAGATCATCAAAGAGATCAAGCTAAAGGAAGAGATAGAAAGTGTCATGTAATTTATGGCTACTGAGGTCATCTTTCCCCCCAAAAGACAGCAAATACATATATACACAAACTCATGATTAAGCCATCACAAGCCATTTGAACTTTGCTGCCTTCTTCTGCCCAAATTCACACCGGGCTATTCGTGGTTTGGGAAACTTGAACACGCCATGCGTAAATTTTAATGTACAATGAGTTGATGCTCATTGCCATGCCAAAACCCAGCACTGATGCAATCAGTAGTGCATAAACTGCCTTCAGATGAAGCTGCAAACCGAAATGTTCTCATCAGAGGTAGAAAAACAGAAATGATCTTGAACAAGGTGATGATGTTACATCGAATCCATGTAAAAAAGCACGCTGAAAAGCTCATTATGTTGAAGGCCCACAAGGGTTGATCGATATTTCACCCGAGATGTACCGGGCACAGTTGGATGCTAATTAGCTCAGATGCCTGAACGTAGTGAGATTATCAAAATCCGTGTTGAAAGTCATATAGCTAGAAACGATGCTGTTACTACTGCTATATGTGTGTAGGTACTCACAAAAGAATAGAATAGGTGTACGGTGAGGGCCACCAATGCAAACTCCAGCGCTGCATAAGTCCATATGTATTCCTTAATTGCTGCAAAGACCCAAGAAAGTAAGAATGTGGTCTGAGGTTCTTCATTATTGGACAGGGTTCGATGTAAGCAAAACACTTCACCTTGAAGAACTGCAAAAACTGATGACAGGACACCCAGTATAAGAGAAAACGGGGCAGCGATGATAATTGCTTGAGAGTTCATATCATGAAGCTACAAAAAGGTGAAAAGTAGATAATTAGCATAAAATAGTAAAAACTCCAGGAGAGGGTAAAGGGTGCTAAAATCATTTTGGTTTTATTTATTTCATTGTGTCTAGAGCATTTGATATCTTGAACTCATCTTGCATGCCTGATCTTAAGAACCAAGAGTGTCAAGGGGACAAAAGAACTCTGTACAGCTAACCATGGAATATGGTAATGAAAGACATACCAAGAGCTGCTCCAGGAAGAAGAAATAGCATATTGTGCTGATCAGCAGGAGCACCACAAAATCCTGCCATGCACTGCAGAATATCAAATTACAAATTACCCCTCCATAAGAACACGTATTTTCCTGCCTAATGGTTGCCAATATTTCTTTACATGCCTAAATGAGTTCAAATGCAAAGTAATGCCAATGAAACAACCTTATTGATTGTGAAGTCACGCTCTGTCGATTTTGATCCTGTCTGGTGTCTCTTTGCGCAGAGCTCACAATCCGAAGCAAGGTCACAGGCAAGTTTGAAACCTCTTGCCCACAAACATCACAGATCTTGTTTCCTTTTGTGCTGAACCACCGAACTGCACATTCTTCGTGGAGAAGTCGGAGAGCTCCCTTACAGCTGCACTCCATCTTCAGAGTGTTTCCTTCCTGACACACATCTAAGCAAATCCTGCACACTGCCTCCTCTTCAGGGATCTCCTCATCCTCATCTTCCAGCGGAGCGGGAGTGATTTGATCTGATCCTCCTAAAATGACGTTTCATCACTTATGTGATTAAATTAGAAACTGATAAAGAAGGTTCAATGCTAACACGACCTTTTATCCTTGTAAACTAGGGTATAAATGTTCATTCTGAGAAGGCTGATCTATCCTGCAGATTAATATACTCTCATACTACCTAACCATTGCAATAGAAGAAAATTGACAGCACTAAGATTAGAATTATTTGGTAAAGAAGAGGCTGGGGAGGGTTTATGGAGGCGGTCACATCCTGTATCTCACCAAATTTTTATAGTCAGTAGGTCCTTCCTCGAGTTCTTGTCTAATTTTTCACAAATAAAAGTTTGCCACTAACCTTTCAAAGACGTGTAAATCTTCGATGTCACAAATTATGGATTGTTTGGTATAGCTAAATTATTTTCAACCAAAATTCAGTGGAAAACCAAAAACAAACACTGAAATACTTGGAAACCAAGCCTGAGAAACAAATGCAGTGAAACCGAATGATGCCGATACTAGATATAGTGCACATGCAGTGAACGAGTGGATTGCATACCCTGAGCAGAACTGGCTGGAGAATGTTCTTTATGGGTTGCGAAGGAGACAGATCGTACGATAACCATATTTCTTCCTGGCACAGAAAGCGACCTTGGGACGGAAGAATTAACAGAACTTTTCTGCAAGGAGTTTACCCCAACCACATTAAACTTTATCCATAAGAAATAACAAAAAAAAAAAAAAAGAACTAAAGTAGACACATGAAAATGAAACCATTTGAAACTGTAAATATTTAGACTTATAGGTGTGCTAACTACAGTTCTTCAAATGGTTAGCTTCACAGTTCATATCAATTCAACTTTATCGTCTTGTCTCCGGGGTCTCGTACAGGAATTGACTAGAAGATACATGAATTCTATAGAAGTTTAAATCATGCCCAGTGATTAGTTTAGCTCAGAATCCAATCCTATTGTAAACAGAATCCTTCAACTTCTAGTGACATTACAAACCGGTCTAAATTCATCTACAACTATCTCCATACATAATAAATTTTGATGCAAATATACTATGGCGTGGATTTATTCCAGAGACAGCCAGATCATGAGTACTCACAGAAGGTTTATGTCGTTCACCGGGCATTCTTGCTGAAATAGGCATAGAAACAAAAGGAGACAGGTTTGACGCGGGCGAAACAGGGAGTGAAGCACATCTCTTCCAAGAAAGCGCGGTCGTGATATCAGCCACAGAAGGGCTTCCAGGTGCTGTCTTCAGGTCTGAACCAAGAAGGCAGCTTTTCTCGCACTCGGGTATCGTGACAGTTTTCTTCTTGAAACTCAATCCTCTCAAGAATCCGCCTGGTGATAAGCTACTCACAGTGGGACTCTGCAATGCCTTACTGCTACGAGAACCAGAAAAAGCGGGCCGTGGTGGGATTTGAAGAGAGAGATCGTGCCGCCTTCCGCTGGATCCAGGGCCTGAAATGTCTGAATTTGTGGGCTCCATAGGTTGAGAATCCGACTGCATTTCATAAACATTGAACTTTTGAGTGATCGATGACAAGCTTTTGTCATAATACTTATGCTTGCAGTATAGGCGTCTGATATGGATTATGAAGAAACGTTATGTTTAACAGAAGAATTAATGGAATCTTTCTAACTGACAAACTTTTCCTCGCTCTGTCTCCCATACTTTTCTCTCCCTTCTGTATATAACTCTCTGTAATATCCTTGAGGATATAGCATTTGGACATGAAAAGTTAAAGAACAAAATATAACAGAGGAAAAAATTGCATCTTCAAGAAGGAATTGCCATGTTTTGCCTTCATAACATCTACAGAAACATCCATCCAATGATCTCAGAATAACCATATTGGAATTTATGTTAAAAAATCTTATTCCCACATTAAGGAACATAAAAACCCAGGGCTTTCGGAATGCTGCAGTCACTAATTAGCTAGCAACTAAAGGAACTTGCAGATTTTAATAAATCTTCACCTTATGATTTAAACCCTGCCACAACAATAAAGAGGCTAAGAGGAAAAAAAATGCATCATTGTTGGATGTACAGGAACCACTGCTGGGCAGATCCCTTTGATAGCCAATCCTTTTGAAAGTATACAGCCATAGCATCTAAATTTGCAAGTGTCATGGGAGGAGCAGGGTTCGGGGGCAAACGCCTATGAAAAGATAGCTGGGATTTAAGAAAAAATCTCTTCGATTCATTTATGGTTTGTTTGAAAAAACCTTATGGGGAGCCAAGAAATGCATCCTACAGCCGCTCGGATTCAAAGCTCAAATCAACTAATTGCCAGGAGCCGCCATTCTCTCATCAGAACAGCAGCAGAGAGGAACCACAGATGCCGCCAAGAAAGATACCGTCTGATTCTTGAGCCGAGGATAAAAGATCGAAAATTGGGGAATCAAGAAAGCGCCGGATTACTTGGACTAGCGTACCTGAGGAGAAGCATCTGCAACTCCACCGGAAGAAGCTGGAGTCCCCGGCTGCCGCATGTTGCGAGATTCAGACCCCGGAGAATTGGTTGGTGCCCGGATGGATTCGAGAACCAGAAAAAGGTTGGTCCAATTTGCCCAGTGGGTGCAGTGTATTTTCTTGATAATTTAATGCATCTTTCCACTTAGGTCATCCGAGGGTAATACTAATTATTTCTGAGGAAGCCATTTTCAAGATTTGGAAGACAGGCAGTGGTCACGGGGGAAGGAAGGAAGACCAGCGGTCGCTCGGAAGGTGAATGGAAGATTGTCATGGTGGGTCCCCCGTTCCCCCCGTTCCCATTTTTCCACCTGCACTAACTATCTCATCATACAGAGCCGACCAGCTAATGCGACATTCGGAGCTTAGGAAACGGAATTCTACAATGTAAGGTGGCGTTTGGTTCAACTTTTCATGGAAAATATGTCTTTTACATTGTCTTTGACAATACTTAGTTACAATTGGTGGTATAATTTAATTTCAATGGGTCTTCAAATCTTTCCCAGATCTCCTCTCCTTCCCAGTAAAGTAAATGGAGAGTTAAAGGTGTGTATTTTGAGTTTACATGCTGCAATGGGGACCCACGGCTGCCACTCCTTTAAAATTACTAAAAAAAACTCTGTTCTCTCTCTTATTCACATACACCAATAGAAAGAAATATTTGGTATTTTAATAAATCTTCATAAATATAATATTATATTTAATCCAATTTCCCAATAATCTTTAATATTTACCAAATATAATAATTTCATATTACAACTCACCTTTCCTATAAAATAATAATATTTCATGTAATTTAACTTTACCCCGTAATCTAAAAATACTTGAATCAAATGCCCTCAAGTGAAATCACGCACTAGCATTTATCAATTTACAGTTTGTTTACAGAAATGAAATAGATAAGTAACAACATAGGTAAAGAAGGAATAGTGCAATAAGTAAAATTAAATAAAGAATGAAAATGTTATTATTTAGTTAAAATGTTGGGAATTAAGTGATATAGAATATGATATATTAAGATAAAAGATAAAATTGTTCCTAATATATATTAAAAATATATCAAAATACAAAACATACAGAAAAATAATTAAAAATTAATTAAAAAACTATCGTCTTTTACCTAACTCCCGAGCCCTCACCTTGACTGCTAACCCACCGAACCCCCACTAAGCCACCACACCGAGCCTCGTGCCACCCGGACCCCCGAACCATCCCTCCACCTGAGCAACTAGTTGAGAGAGAATTTCTGTCTCTTCTCCATTGATGAAGGGGCATGGGAAGGCTCGGAAGGTTTAGGGAGGCTCGGGTATGTCGTCAGCAGGCTAACAATGGTGGCGGAGAGTCGATGTAATGGCAGATACAGGCGGAAGAAGCAATGGTGGAAGATGAAAATTTGATAAATAATCGATAGCAAATATGTAAATAACCCAATAAAGGAAATCGAGTCGGGAGTGACGGTCAAATTCAACCATTGATACTGGAGTGCGAGAAGAGAAAGAAAGTGTCAAATGAAGAGAGAAATATTGAAAACATAGTAATTACCTCACGGTTACTTGGGTATTTGTAAGGATACCAGAGGGTTACTATGATAATTATTGGAGTCAACTATTGACTGGTTGTCATTTATTACTCTAAGGGAAGAGTGAGTAGTTTTAATCTGTTTTTTGTTTTAAAAACTACCATTTATCCTAATTTGACCGTATAATATTTTTAATCCCTTTATTGACCATATGATAGTTTATCTCACTATTCGCAGAATGTCTTTCTACAGTTGTATTTTAGTACATTTTATCATTCAGAAGCTTTGGTCTGTAAAAATGATGGCAGTTCTGTTGATTTGTTCAATTCGCACATAACAACAATTTATCTGTTTCAATTATATTCAACAATATTCACCTTTAATGGATGGTAAAGATATGCTTAATATATAGTAAAATAGAAAGTCTTGTATTTTGCGAAAATACTACGCGGCAGTATTAACGCGGTGTCATAAACCAATAAGATTTGGTTATTTTTGAGATTTTACCAGAAAAATCTTAAAATGGTCAAATTTATACACAATACTCTCACAGTAAATTCAGTTCTACCATCACCTGTTTATCTTTCTTTATTGCATAGTAATGCCAGCTAATAAGATCAAGCCAAAATTTTAAGACATCTTATAATTGGTGGCACGCAGTAGCACTGTTATATAGAAGAGTTTCTCCGGTTTCCCTACCAACAGCCATCCGAGATGCTCACGTGAGAGTCACGTGACTAACCGTACATGTGAAACCAACGACCGTGCTTCCCTACTGATCAAAAGAAAGAAAGAAAGAAAAAAAAAAGGGGCATGCTTCCCATCTAATCCACTGCCAACCTACACGGATTTTAGGCGGAGAGCACTAAATTATGGAGTCCTGCATTGATGTGGGGCCGAGCTGACCTATTTCCACCAAAAACACGGTCATTTTACATGGAATGTTCGGGACGACTCTACTCGTCTCTCCTCAGCTTCGAGCTTTGAATGCTTGTTCTCATAAAATGGGAAGGATACTTGTACTTCTCCTTATCATCAGGTCAAACCTCTCGAGATTAATGAATTGAATAAACCCTCTACGGAAATAAGCAGATGAGTGTAGGCGAGGACAGATCCAAAAGTTCTAGGCGGGCAACCCAGTACCAAGTCAAATGATGAATTTAAGGAGAGCGAAATAAGGTGATAATTTATAAAAAAAGAAAGTACATAGAAAAAATTAGTAAAATTTATCTGAAAATTTTGAAGGTTTTTTTTCGAGTTTAAGAGGCGATCGCCTCACGTCCCCTAAATCCATCGTTTGAGTGCAAGGAAAAGGAAGTTGAATGCGTGAAGCTTCGTGGAGCCCGTTAAGCTTCCACCTGGAAAGTTTTTCTTCCGTGCTCGTTGAGAGGTGTACGACCGATTGCGAGGTTGATTTTCCCCCCTTCAAACACTCGGAATTATTAACCACGATTTTCATGTTTTTTTTTTTATGACATGACCGAATATCTTTTTTTTTTTGGTTTCCCACCCGGTGTCCGGTACCCGAAAACTAGCCGACTAATCCGGATTCGGGGTACTGTCGGGCGGTTTCCCGGGGACCCCTCCCAAGAAGGTCTGCTGCGTTCACAGGGGCTCGAACCCGGCACCTCTGCTTAAGCGACACAAGCCCCTTCCACTTGCGCCAACCTTCGTTGGTATGACATGACCGAATATCAATTTATATTATAACCTGCTCTTGTACGACGATAAATTTTCCTCGGCCCATAAGACACGGACATGACATGGAACTTACGTGAGGTGTGCTTTTCGATGACGAGATTTTAAAGTCGGACTTTCCAAATTTAATTAGAGGTTACCTTCATTCATGAATATTTTTTTGGGATAAACTTAGATATCAGAACAATGGTAGAATTATCACTTCCGTATTTGGGTTTATCGAACGGTCCGCTTGCGGACCTGGTGAGATGTGAGCTCGACCCATTTCAGATTCGAAATTTAAGCTGGTCAAACGTTCAATTTTCTCAAAATTTTTGTTTCTTATTTTTTCGATGGGGAAAAAGGTACTTCTGATTATCAATTTTTCGTACTTTTACCATTTTCATCATATGCATTTATTTTTTGTTATTCATGTTATCAGCTTTTTAAGTTTTTCATACTTTAGTCCTGTTACTTTCTCCATCCAAAAAGTATATTTCATCCAAAGATTATTTTTCAAAAAAAATGCATTTCAAAAAAAGCATATTCATTCTCTTATTAAGAAAATGCTGGTTACTAACAGGTATCTCTGCTAAAATTAGGATTCATTTTTCTCAGAATGAGTCATGATTTTATAATGATAATCACCAGTTATCAATTTTCAATCGTAAATGTTTCTCAATTTTGACAGGAATGTGGCCATCGTAAAACTCTAATGATATTTTTCATTTTCATTTTTTTTTCCTTTTTCTTTATTTCTTGAAAAATATTTTTTGTTGAAAAATAATTTTTGGGTGAAATATGCTTTTTTTTAACGGAAAAAATAACGGTAGGATCAAAGTGATAAAAGTTCAAAAAGTTGAGGATACAAATAATAAAAAATAAAGGTTTAGAATGAAAATAATAAAAGCATAAAATATTAAGAATTAAAAGTGTTATTTATCGTTTTCCACGTGGAATAGTGTTCTCCATCGATCATCATCTTCTACTTCTGCATTGAGACAGTGTAACGGACCAGGAGCCTAACAACGCAAGGCCCATCAATCATCGTCTTCTACATCGAGGCAGTGTGCATGATGCCGGGTTGAGGTTGTTCGGTTGAGATTCGTTGAATCTTTTATTTGACAAATTATTTAGGAGGGATTTAAAAATATATCTTATCATGCTAAATTTATACAAAACTTAATTTTCTTGTTTCTTCAATTTCGTGTAATTTGGAGGGATAAGGAGGAGAGAGTCTTGCATATAACGAGTGTACCGTGTGGTAGTGTCGATATGATGTCGCAAACTAATCAAATTTAATTATTTATAGTTATTTTTTAGGATCTTATCGAGAAAATCTTAAAATAGATGGATCTTATTAGTTTGAGATATTAGGTAATAAGCACCGTCTCGTCGTATATCACTGTTACACACAATCCTCTCTCGACAGAGAAAGTCATTCAGTGAGCGGTCATACTACATAAGCGATACTGATTTGTTATATTCATCCAATTAGAACTTGACAAGTAATTTATAATTATACAATTATAGTTATTAAATCCTTAAAAATATAAAAAATTTAATAAAAGATCAATCCTAAAAGAAAAAATATATAAATGATAGGAAACTATTAAAAAATTATAATAAATGGTGAACCTTAAAGTGAAAAATATATAAGTGATGAATCCTGATTGGATAGACATACCACGTCTGTGTCGCCTATGTGGTATGACCGCTCCATCAAAGACTTTCGCCTCTCGACAAGGAGGAATGGAATGGCAAAATTTATGACAAAACTATTATACGGTGAAATGAGAGCAAAATATGTTATCAAGGCACGAGAAATGACAAAATGGTAAAATTAACTTTTTTTATTCCCCATATTCTTTCTCTAATAGTAATACTCAAATAAGGAATAAGAAGGGAAGGCCTATGTCCATGTCCACTCCCCTCCATGAACCCTTTTTCCAGTCCATTTTGATCTTTTTACTACTTTTCATGTACAGTTGGCATGCAAAGTTCAATGGACCCTAACCTATTCAAGTTTGAGTTGGGCTTACTCAATAAGAACATAAATAAATAAATATCACTGTATTAAATTCTTATTATCAGGATAAGTGATATGAGTTCGTGGATCTTCCTGATAAATCGGGGCACCTTCCTTGTACTGCTTGGAGACGTGCGGCATAATGCTATTAGCATGTCAATGCAATTATTATCTCTAAAATAATATTAGATTCAGTTTTTGGAATAATATTTTGTCGGTGGTTGTCTAATGTTTTGCAACAAAGCCCATTCATTCTTCGAGGCATTGCATCTGAATTTGGACCAATAAAAAAAATTGTTCTTCGGTAGCACATAGAGAGAGCAATATGTGTAATAAATATATCACATGACAGTATTAATATGGTATTATAAATCAATAAGATTTAACCGTTTAAATATTTTTAATAAAACCTAAAAATAAAATTGATTGTAGAAAGAGTTCAACTTTCCCAAAATATGGTTAAAAACATGGAGAACAAGAATTTTTCCTGTCTTCAGTGTACCGACATATAAAAATTTATTAGATGCGTAATAATTTAGATTTAAGTCCGTTTGATGTATTAAATAATAGAACTTTTTCGATCATAAATTTTCTTTGTCCGAAGAACTCCAACTGAGCCAGGCTGATATGGAAAACATATAATAATATGAAAGCCATGGCTTGGTTAGAGTACAATAGCAGCCCATGTTTCTAAATTAGGATGCATGCATGAAACCCTAATTTTGGGGAATTTCTTCCTTTCAAAATAAGTTTCAAATCGGTCGGTTTAATGATTAAGGGTTCAGGAGATTAACCCAACAGCTAAGTTCCACGATTCCTGTCGATCTTGCCTGGTCGCTTTCAAGTATAAAAGGTCCCTCTAGGGCTTGGTTCCTCGTACAACTACAAAGCTCTCTCCTCTATCACATTTCGTAATCTCGGAGAAGTTTTCCTCTTTTTTTGAGAATATTAACAATGACGATGACGACAACGATGGATCGTTGGAGAGCAGTCTTCCTTCTTGCCGTCTTGCTCGTGTTCTTCTGCATCTCAACAGCCACGGCCGGAAATGATAACTCGGGCAAGCATGAAGGTCATGAAAACAGAGATGGCAATATGCTGAAGATGAAGTTCTACCACCAGAGCTGCCCACTTGCTGAGGAAATTGTTAGGAACATTACATGGGGCAGAGTCGAAGCCGACCGAACCTTGGCCGCTAAGATCCTCAGGCTTCACTTCCACGACTGTTTCGTCCGGGTTTTCCTTACTCGAACTTGTTCTAATACAGCACAATATGCTCGATCAGGGTTTACTCGACGGTGCCGGTGCTTGTACACGTTTCACAGGGGTGTGATGCATCGATTCTACTGGATACTGTCGGTGGCAATGCTACGGAGAAAGACGCGGGTCCGAACAGATCCCTCTCGGGATTCGATGTCATTGACGAGATCAAGTTGGCGCTTGAAGAGAACTGTCCCGACACGGTGTCATGCGCCGTTATCTTAGCGCTAGCAACTCGAGATGCGGTTTTCTATCAGGTAACTCTCGATCTATGGTACCAAGATATCTTAAGTTCGACTCTAGTGAGAATCTCTTGTGCCCCTTTATACCTATATATCAAACTATCCTCTTCTAGAACTTTTCTTGTTTTCAAATTCTATCTGCTTTTAAACCTATAACCTTTTAATAATCGAAAGTCTGTGTCTGAAAATCGGTGATTGAGCAGTTTGGAGAACCGATGTGGGATGTATTCACTGGAAGGAGAGACGGGACAGTGTCACTGGCCTCAGAAGCTCTGACCAAAATTCCATCGGGGGCATCGAACTTCACCGCTCTCCGGCAGCAATTCTCAGACAATGGCCTCGATGTCCTGGACCTTGTCGCCTTGTCGGGTAAATCGTCTGTCTCGAATCTAAATTAGTCGGTATATTTATTAAATTTTTAAAGCTAATTTTTCATTTTTTATTCGTGTTCAGGTGCCCACACTATTGGGACGGTGCGCTGCGTCGTGATCTCGAGAAGGCTCTTCAACTTCACCGGGAAGGGCGAAACCGACCCCTCGCTCAACCCGGACTACGCGGAGCAACTGAAGGAGGAGTGCAAGAACCCTCCCAATGACCCAGCCACCACGAGGGTCGAGATGGACCCGGGGAGCTCTCTCTCTCCTTCGACAGCCACTACTTCGTCGCCCTGAACGAAAGCCGAGGCCTCTTCCAGTCGGACGCGGCCCTGCTCACAGACCCTACGTCGGCTTCCTACGCCGAGATCTTCCGGAGTTTCCCGGTTTTCATGGCTCAGTTTGGCGAGTCCATGAAGAAGATGGGGAGTATAGGAGTTCTGACCGGAGATGGGGGAGAGATCAGGGAGAAATGTCGAAAGGTGAATTAGATTTGCCTTAACCAATGTGTTGATTATCAAGTTTATGTCTTGTTGTTTTTGCTTAATAATTAATTTTCTTTTCTAGCATGTACGTTTTAATATTCAAAAATCTGATAAATCATATAACTGATTCAGAAATCTGATAAATCATATACCTGTCATTTATGGTTTTATTAATCTGAGAAGAAGAAATATTAAGCCACTTAAATCAATCTGTATAGAGTACCATTAGTCAAGTTGTTTAAGTTGTATGGAATCAGGATATTTCCTTTTAAGCTTAAAAGAGAGTATGATGAATAGGAAATAAAGGGTATGATAAATTTCACCGGTGAGAATCTGACCCTGGATCTCTTGGTCCCGATCGAGAGCAGTACTGACTGTACCACCTTTTTTCTCTTTTCAACTCCTTTTTCATTTACAATTATATCCCTAATCTTTCCATTAGAAAGCGAGTCCGAAGTACTAATGCATTACAAACTATTAAAATTTTAAATATGAAATGGTAAACTCTCAAAAAAAAAGTTGACTTTGGAAATAATTAAGCCCGAAATTGAAGTTTAATTTAGACTCCGACCGGTTTACGATCGAGTCCACTTAGCTCATTAAGTTAAGTGTTGGATTTTCACAATTAATGTTGGATTTTAGACATATAAATATATTACATAGAAGAAATTTATTCACACACATCAAAATATAGAGATAGGTTGTCGGTATACCTTTAATTATCCAAGATTGTTGTACAGGATCGAATCAAGTACGAAGTATCTTCAATGCACCAGTGATGGATCCTCACTGCGTCGTCGAGTGAGAGCTGAACATGATTCACAGCACAAAAATCCCTAGGAGAAGTAACACGACCTTTTGAATTTAGAGAGAACACTTTCTAATCGAGTCAGGTTCGGATTAAGTCGATCGAATCCCCATGAGCGGGTCATATTTTCTTACATCAAGAGCACAACTCTTTTAATTGTGAATTTCTCCCGTACACGAGAATCGAATTTGAGAACTTATCTAAAAGAGAAGGAATTACCGAATTATATGAATCGAGTGACATCACTAAATGAATACTAATCCTAAAGGACAAGTCTGAGAATAATCCTCATGATTTCACTGCAAGATTAGGATTACAGAATTACTTATTTACAAGAAAATGAAAAAAAAAAGACAACTAATTTTCTTTAATTTATGTCGAAGTATTTAGGGTTTCTTAAATTTTTATAGGATTTTATTTAGGTTCCAGCTATTTTTAATTTTTTTTATAAAAGCTTAAATTGTTTTATATAATTCTGTTTTTTACAACCCAATTTATTTCACATGGACCTGCTCATATAATTAATTCTTATTGACTTGTAATATTACCCTGCACAACTTATGTTGTATCCCCTTGACGTACAAGACTTTCTGTACGGTATTACTGTGTGATTTGTTTATATGATAATATTAATAAATAAAATTTAATAATATTTGTAATTTCTTATAGAATTTTAAAAAATAAAAATAATTATAGAACTAACTAATTTTTGTCGATCACATCGTTTTGTGAAATACTTTCCCTCGTCTAAAGGGACGCCGCGGTCCAGAGAAGCTGCAAGTAATTTTACATATATACCCTTTGCTTAATCCCTTTCATCCTCCTTCCCATGCAACTGTCAACGTCGACGTTCGGTTCCGTCGTCCGCCGCCTCGATGGCGAACGAAGAAGACACAAAGGAAGAACCAAAAGTAAGTTTATTTTCTTAAAAAAATAAAATTACAGGAAGAATTCTTAATTCAACGTACCATGCCTTATTTTTTCTCTTTTCTCTAAATTAATTCAGTAATATAAGAAAACCATTTCAATTCTTTTTCCATTCACAGGCAGTGATAGCGGAATTCAAAGTCTCCATGCATTGCAATGCGTGCGAGAGATCCGTCGCGAAGACCATCGCCAAGATCAAAGGTTCCCCTCCTCTTCTTTCCTTCAGCGAATTCTCATCAACCATACGTGCACGACTAGTACACCGATGATATATATATATATTCACGTTTGATCTTTGAAGGGGTGGAGAAGTTCAAGACGGACATGAACAGGCATGTCGTGGAGGTGACGGGCATGATTGACCCGGAGAAGGTGTCGAGGAAACTGAAGAAGAAGACGGGAAAGAGGGTGGAGGTGCTCGGGAAGAAGAAGGTCGGTGGTGATGCCAAGAAGGACGCGGCCGACGCCAGTGACGTGGATTCAGGAAATGGTTCGGTGGTTGCAATGCACGAGCAGAATGCTGATGCGAGGCTGGAGCTCGGGGATTGTTGCGTGGAGAAGGAGATGCTCGTGATGTTCAGCGATGAGAACCCTAATGCCTGTTGTACGATGTAAAATGCACGTTATAGGGAGGGAAGAGAGCAATGTGTGAGAGGACGACCTGCCCTAGATTGATTTAGAGGGCCATGATTTATAGGGAAAAGAGTTCGAGTTACGATTGAGGATTAAAATGTCAATTAACATGGACGAAATGCACTTGTCTGTTCTTAACAACGCTCCATGCTGGGAGAAAGTGTTGCATGTTTAATTAGTTCTTACTCACCACGTCACTATAAATAACACCATCTACGATTTTTTTTCCTCGAGAACCATCTATCCAAGTACGTTTCTTAATGTGTGTCTTAATCTATTTTAGACATTTTCTATTTCATTTTCTCAATCATTTTAGATGTCGTACGCTAAAAAATAGATGAAATGAAATTCACTAATCTTATCAGTCTCTAGTAATCACAGGACTTGACAGCAACATATATGCAGAGATGAATTTGAAGTTAAGGATTTGATTATGCAGAATCTCATCTTGCAAATGAAGTTGCAAAATTTAAGTAAGATTTGACAGGCAACCTTCTACTGATCATTCTAACTGCACGACGAAAGAAGTCAAACAACGGGGGCATCTTAAATGATCGGCAAAGAAACTAAGGAATGCCTCAAAATATCGATGGAGGATGAGATCTTCTTAACGGGGAATGGGATCTCAGTGTATAGAGAGAGCGAGTGTCTCAGCTCACTAACTGAAGATGATACCCGATGTAGCAGGCGAAAGTACAAAGAGTTGTGAGGGTGAGATTATTTCGCACTTCCACTACAAGAATTCTTCATGTCCTTCTCGCCGGAAAGAAGAGAGATGTGGATCAAGATTCTCACCTCACTTCATCTTTGCTTCTGTAAAGAGAACATGGCGATTGACTCGGGGATCATACTTCCGGAACTCGAGCTTATCCAGAATCTTTCGTGGATTCTTCTTCTTGACATAGAAGAAACCGGTCCCAGCAGCTGAGACAAGCCTAATGAACACGGAGGCAGCCTTCTTCTTCTTGCTACCCATTTTCTTAATCTTCAGCTGCGTAAAAGCAAGACATGTTAGCCAGGTGTGCACAAGAAAAAAGATGAACATGAAAACATAAATGAACAACATTGTGAAATGTTCAACACGAACATGTAAGCCCGGTAAGTTCCATACACTGATATAAACAATGCACTGCAAAGTTCTGCCGCGGCTGAGAAATCTCAATACAGATCGTATAAAAAGCGCAGAGAAATCGAAGGAATATCTTTCCACAGCCGAACTCTTCAACCCAAACTGATAGATTTCTGGTCACACAATTGTCGATCAACCTGATTCATATGCCATGAAAATGCTTTTAGTTGGGTCCCGTGAGAACGGGGATCAGAAAACTAATTATCATAGTTTTGTAGCCAGTGTAGTTCATTGTTTTGTAAATCAATCACAGCCTCATTGCCCAGCCATACTGACTTTGCTACTGTCCCATGGAAAGCCTATGGATCAGCGAACCGATTATCAAAGTTGAAATCTTTCCCTATGTCTGAATGCTAAGGCACCCGACCGCCCAGAGATGAAACATCTCGAAGAGCCCACAGCTACAGCGGAGGGAGATCAAGTGACCACTAACATCTCCCAAGGTTCTTGCCACTCCTTGAGGCTTAAGCAGAACAATCGCCATCGTAGAAACAAATCTTCGCAAATCAATCAACCCACTCGATAATTAGGTTTAAAAACATCCGCAGAATTTACAAAACCTGAAATTTGAAGCATCACCTCTTTCACTTCAGCTTCGGTAGTGACGAAAGAGCGGCTGAGGAAGAGCAGAAGAAGCTGAAGTTGGAGATCACCCAAGCAGCAGCTTAGCTATCAACTTAGCACCAAACCGCCACCAACCACGCAAGCAAAGATTGTGGAGGAGAGGAGAAGGGTTTCAGGGAAGACGACAAATGGGCCTTCAAAATGTTAAAATTGGGGGCCCATAGGATAATTTATATGGGCCTTTAATCAAGTTGGGCCTAGCTCAATTTTCCCTTTTTACAGAAATCAGAAAAAACTGCAAGGACAAATATGCCCATGCCCCAAACGGTTATTACGATTTAGTCTCCTGCCCCGTTTCTCCTGTTTGTTTCAACTTTTCAGTATCACGGTGCCCTAACAGAACATTTTATCTTCTTCAGCTACCCTTTCTCCTGAGGATTCAACTGCGCGGTAAGGTAAGCGTTCTTCATTGAGCCCTGTTTGATCCGAAGATCGCGATTTTTCTGTTCATTTTCGGATCAATTGTTCGATCCAGTCACTGCGACTGGTAATTCGCTGAGCTGCGCTGGCATTTCTACCCCTTTTTCGATTCCATTCTAGACCTCGTCGGAGGCCGTATTAGTATAATCCTTCTGGTCTGTGATTCACATTTGTATCGATTCGCCCATCTGCGATGCGTGGCAGAGATGGCGAGTCACGTGGACGAATCAGGACAGCCAATCCCGACGTCGTCTGTGCTGATGGCCTCGTCGAAGCATATAGGGACGAGGTGCCATACGGAGAATGTGGACTTCCTCAAGTGCAAGAAGAAGGATCCCAATCCCGAGAAGTGTCTTGACAAAGGCCGGGAAGTCACTCGCTGCGTGCTTGGCCTGTACGCAAATTCTGCATCCATTCTTGTTCTTCAGAATTGCGTATGTTGTGCATTTGCTCGCTGTTTGGTTATAAAATGCTCTGGGAGAACGAGAAACTTACTGATGATCTTGCCGTCTTGATTGGTAAAGTAACGTTTGCCAGTATGTTTGTAAAAGAGTAGTTTTCCTGTTGTAATACAAAATGTTTTTGGGGATGAAAGCATGATACTGAACTGGTTAAAAGAACGCATCCTTGGACATGTTCTCTCGCGTACAATGATTGGACAGATGAAAACAATTTTTCCTCTATTTGGGTTACCTGGTGGGAGAGGCAAGGGCTGAAAACAATTCCTTTTAAATGGTAATTTGTCACTGAGAGAGACGCTGATATCAGAATGCAGGCATATCGAGGTTAACAGATCCGGGATCCATTTTACTATTTGGATAATTGTTCAGCACCTCTGAATTTTGAATTTTAAAAGGTTCTTCAGCTTCTTTCATTTCATTCATTTATGTGGCGGGATTAATTTCAAGCACATGTCATGTTTGATGCTTGGAAGTGAAGTGATTTGATTTGTTTTTGTGAAGTGTAAACAAGTCACTCTAATGAATTTTCGTTTTGCAGTTAGCCATGAGGTCTACTCTCATCCTTTCCCATTATTAGGAATACGTCCATTCTCCATGATACTTTGAACTTGACTATCAGAAATAGACTTTCAAAAAGCTTGAAATTAATGAAGTGCCGTCTCAATATCTTGCTAACAGCAGCACCTATGGCAGTGGTCGAAGCAACTTTTCCCTGCTCAAATGTCTTAGTTGATTATTTGAAAGTTTTCTGTCTTGGGACTTGCTTAGATTCTGTTGTTTGTATATGTTTGAGTCCATAATATTTTTTATTGTGGATCGTAATGGACGTCTACTGGTCTCAGCAAGATTGACGTAAAGATGCTGTCTTAGAATAGCCATTATTCTTAACCCACAGAAATAACTTAGGGAGCATTCTATGTTACTAGTTAAAATTACACCTGTAAACCAGTGAAAAGTTCTCCAATATGTTTGATAGCAATATTTTATAGTACTCATCACTGTGGAGGATTAATGTGCCTTCTGAAGTACAAGTTCAATTATAAATATCCTCATTGTTACTCTGCATCTTCTTAAAATGGTGTCAATTAGGATATTGTTTAGATCTCCTCTCACTACTACATTTATGTTAAGAATCAGTATTTCAATACATTAACTTCTTCTGTCAAGTCAAGACTTTTTGATCATGTCATTCATGCTTTTCTATTTCATTTCCCATTGCGTCACGTGTCTCGTGGTTTGTTCTTCTAGTCCCTCCCCAGTTCAACGCTATGTGGTTGTCCATATGAGCTTTGTGAAGAAGTCCACATTTTCATGGATCCACCCCAAAACATATATAGGCTTTTGCATATACTCATATCTACGATAAAAATGATTTGAGTCAATTATTAATTAGAAATATGTATGCATATATGTAGGTCAGTTCCAAGAAAACATCAGAGTTTCTATTACGATTGAAAGTTTCTTTGCAGCGAACAATTGCATTTTTGCACTTAAACAACATTCTTATTGAATAAGATCCTCTTCCTTTCTTTCTTGTGGTTGCTCAGGCTGAAAGATCTTCACCAGAGATGCAACAAGCAGATGGATGATTATGTGAATTGCATGTATTACTACACCAACGAGTTTGACATGTGCCGCAAAGAACAGGAAGCGTTTGAGAAAGCCTGCCCATTGGAATGATTCTTCATTAGGTTAGTGAACCGGGCAATCTCTTAATAATTCCGTACAGCTCCAAAATGAGCATGTGCCTCAAATTCTTGGAGAGGTTACAGTTTTCACTGTTGAGCTTGTTGCCCCCTTTTGTATTGTTCGAGACTTGAATTGCCCTTTCTGAAATTCTCTGCGCAAAGACATTGCCCTCTTTGATGAAAGGGCTTCAACTTCCATCTGACATTGGTAGTCCGATAATCTGCGACTCAACCTCACTATTATTTTTTTGCAATCTAGTCTCATGCAGTGATGATTAGGGGTAAACTGTGCCTACTGGATTCTTGTGTAAATTCTGGGTCGAGCTGGAGAATGCCACGGAAGGATTGCGAGCATAGTAGGAAATTGTCTTCGGTTGTTGTTCTGTTATTAATCCTTTGGACAAGGCAAATCAGTCAGAATACTCACCAAACGTAGCAGAAGGATTCGTTGTTTCTTTCAGTCCGTCCACTTTTGTTTAGGCTAAAGGTTGGCTACGACAGATGTACTGAATGAATCAATGCAAGAGCTTGCATGCATTGGTACTCTCGGACTTTGTCTCGTTCACCATCTGTATCTCTGGATACCGACTCCGCGAACCTAATAATTGTCCCTAATTCTTTAGCTAGGGCAAAAAGATTTCAGGGTCTCGATGACAGCTCGAGGATCTTGAAGTCAGTAGCCTGTCAAGACAATAGCCATCTCAAATGGAAGAGCTATGTGCTGATTTGTGATAGCGTATGATCTTTGGCAGGATCAATGCCGGAAATGGACCACCTCCAAAAGGGTCAAAGCTTATCTTAACATCTTCTGGGCTCGACTAGCAGGATGTTATGACATCTTCTTCCCCGAAGCACAAACAATAGCCCGCAAACCACGTGTGTCGAGTAAGTCAGGCGAACCTGATGGGTTTGAGGACTGTAAAACTCCCACTCTCAAGAAAACACCCCTTGGCATTTGCGGATAGGGACTGGGAGTCGAGCTAGGGGGTTTGGGACCTCCAGTGCCCTTCCTACCAACTGGGTTGTTCCCTCAAGGGCTTGATGCCCTTGCACTCACTATATGATGTTCGCATGTTAATCTTACGAAGACTGGGGACGTACTCTAAATGGATTGCTCGATGACTCGCAGCATTCGTTAGCTAGGTATTTCTTGGCACCGAGTTCGGATGTCGTGTCAGACCCGGAAGAAACCATCTCTTGTATGCATTCATTATTTGTCTTCTTGGAGCCAACCGAAATTAAGAAAACACTCACCCATCCACAAACAGCTAAGCCTACAATTGAGGCATATGGGCAAATTGCTGGATCTTTCGAAGCATAAAATCCAGACAAGTTGCGATTTACTTACGGCTGCTAAACCGAGCCGAGTCACGCCCAGCTCAAACACCATTTTTTTAATCCAACCCTCTTTCATACACTAACCATTTCCCTTTGTCTCCACGCTAATAATGTCTCGCTTCCCTATTGGAAAAATATAATAATCTGATACATAAAAATTTAATCGATTTGAACTAATTTAGATCTGAGTAATATTAGTCCACTGTAGGGATCAAAAATTTTTTTCATTTATAATACTCGAATTCAAAATCCTCTTTAAGAGGAGGAGGAATCAGACAATCTTAACTAATCTGTGTTGGGAAAGACATATATATATATATATATATATGTAAGAAATGTTGGCTCATCGACAGAAGAAGCAGCCCATAATAATGAAAAACAGTTTTCTTTGGAATCAAAACCAAACGTGATCGAATTGCCCCGTCCCGGCAGCTTCTCTTAGCCTTTCTTACTTCCACCCACTGCTGGTCTCTTGGGCCTCTGGTGACTCTCCAAGGACATCACAATATTGATCCCGTAGTGTTGTTGGATTAGTTGCAGGACATGATTGACCAAGAAAGAAATATCAATAAAGCCAGACCAAGGCTTCACTCCGATCAAGAATCGAGCTTTGGATCGAGATTGCAACAGGAACAGATAAAAGATTCGATGTTTAGGCCGATAGGGTTTTGCCCGGTAGAGGAAAACCGAGAGGGATGATGATTTTACTCCGAGGAGAATCAAGAACCATCTTTAGCGGTGTGTAACGTCAACTTCTAGAATCAGATATTTACCGAAGTCAGCAACATCTCATAGAACGATCCGCAGCATGCTCCATGACTCGATCGGTCAAGTACGCGGTAGCCATGGAGGATGATTTAGAGACAGGACATTGGCTTATCTTTCTTGTATTTTTGTTAGAGAAGTTCACTGGCAGCAACAGGTTGCAGCCTGAAGAGGACCACATGCACACTGAACCACTTCCAGCAGAGTTCTAGAGAGAACTCCTGTTCTCTTCTCTTCCATTGAATTTATTCTTTTTCCTTTTCCCTCCGGTGGCTTAGAAGTTCAACATGATAGGTGCGGTATCCATACTCTCTCGTATTCCAGGGTGCAGTGTCGATGCGAAGACAGTGAGCTTGCTAGTCGAGATGTCAAAAATTAGGTCCATATTCACTCGAAAGTCTAAACACGACCTGTTGTGTCATCCGAAGCTGTTTGCTTTTCTTAACATTGCTAGTGAATTAGGATCCCATAATTTCCACGTCAGTGACAGCTTCAGCCCACATGCTAAAAGAGAAATATATATATATATATATATGTGTGTGAAAATATGCTAAAATTCATCGCTAGTACTTGAATTTATCCGAAAGCTCAATGAACACTGACCAATATAAGTTCCGGCGAGTTGACGAGAGGGTGAAAGTCTCATTTTTCTTAACCGAAAAGATTCAAATCTAAATCTTATTTAGAGAAAGATGTATCGAACGATGGTTTCGTAGTACGTTGAATTTGGAGCCGTTGATTAGTAGTGGCTGAAGCCACAACCCAACCCTAGTCGCCCACCTCGGAAGTGGATGATCTCAGGCTGTAGTTTTCACTCCCCTAATCAATCAATTGGATGAGACAAAGTTCATAAGTATCTATCTAGCTGCCTTATCAATATATGGATCTGTTAAAACGTGATTGAACTTCACTTCTTTTTTTTCTTTTTTTTTTTTTTGCCAAGAATTCAAATCATGCAAAAAGGGAAATCAAATTTCACGGTCGAGAGTTCCTCCTTAATGAACCGATCCAGTTCTAGTCAGAATCCGAATAAGAGACGGACATAGAAAAGAAAAATATCTAGCTGCTCTCCTGTTTCATTCTCTCACCCTGTCCCTCCATATGTATGAGAGATTTCTTAAGTGATCTTATTTCACCACGTGCTGTGAGAAAATTTTAATTAAAATGTGACAAGTAAGTAAATTAGTATTAATCACCGGAACAGTTCTCACAATTATTACTAATTAAAGTAATTTGATTGGTTTTTCCTTGTACAAGAAATAAGATTTTTTCCTCCATATATACAGTCATCTTCTTCGAGCCATTTCCATGCTGCCATCCAACTCCAGCTTTGTTTCCCTTTCTTTTCTTCTTCTTCTTCTTCCTTTTTCATTCTTAGAGAAATAAGGAAATGGCTATCGAACAGCACGAAGACATCGAAAACGGCCAGGAGGATGTGCAGAAGCCTCTCCTCCTCCCTCACAAGGAGGCGGCGAACAAGAAAATCCCGACCCACAAAGATGGTGAGACTGGTGACGAGAACGGGTCCATCGCCATGGTCCTCCTCAGCACCTCCGTAGCAGTTTGCGGCTCGTTCGAGTTCGGCTCCTGCGTAAGTTCGCAACCCCGAAAAACCTCTCTGAAAGCTCACCCTGCTTCTTCACCCTTGAGAATTCTGCGCCAGTTCATGGAGCTACCTGTGCATCAATATATTATGTAATAGTACTGATACGATATTACGGTCTAATAAAATTTATTTTAAAAATTTTTTAATTCAAATCTGAAAAAAAAAAAAGAAAAGCTCGATTTAATTAACCATAACATCACATCGACACTAACATCAGGCTCCTGTTTTTTTTTTCCTTTATGGCGACACTCTGAAAAGACGAGATTGTCCTTGTAATGGCTTGTGCCATGTCTCCATGCTTAGCTGCACGTCTGGCTTCGTAACCCTTGAGTTTATTGGTTCATCAAAGACTAAAAATGTATTTTCATTGCTTTTTTTCCCCCTCTCTCTTTGCCAAAGAAGATAGGTTTTTGTTTTAGCTTTGGGTGATTGTTTTGGGCAGGTTGGATACTCTGCTCCTACTCAATCTGCAATCAGGGAAGATCTCAACCTCTCTCTTTCGCAGGTAGAACTTCTCTGCAAAAATTTTCCGTAGATTTATCAGAAGAACCATTCTCCTATGCACTTACCCGTATACACCTCCGGCGTATTCGTGCAGTACTCGATGTTCGGTTCGATATTAACAATCGGTGCGATGCTCGGTGCTGTAACCAGTGGTCGGATAGCAGACTTTCTCGGTCGAAAAGGGGTACCGAATACAAATCTTCTTTCATCCCGTATCGAATTCAGCTTTCAGGATCAGTAGTCGTATTGAACTGTCTCCGAGCCGCGATGATCCCTTAACCTTCGTGTGCATTCAGGCGATGAGATTGTCGGCGGGTTTCTGCATCGCCGGGTGGCTGGCCGTCTACTTCGCCAATGTACATTCCGTTACCCCGTCGTAGATTGTTTGCAGCATTCAGAATAAGATGAAAACTTGCAGCGATTTTTCGCTCGTACCTGAGCCGGGAAAGGATTACAAAACGAAAAAGTTCTGTTTTTTTCTCTGCAGGGAGCTATGTCACTGGACATTGGAAGGTACTCCACGGGATATGGAATCGGTGTTTTCTCTTACGTGGTAAAACACTCGAACGAAATCCTCTTTCAGTGTCTGTCTATTCGCTAATCTTCGAGACATCTGATAAGTTCCAGCCGGTCATCGATAAAACAGGTCCCGATATTTATCGCTGAAATCGCACCGAAAAATCTCCGAGGAGGGCTCACTACGCTGAACCAGGTTCGAGGATTACATAAATTATTCACACGGCGGTCAAGGTCTCCCTTTTTCTCATATTTCTTGCTGCTGTTCTTGTGCAGCTCATGATTGTCTCTGGTTCATCTGTCGCATTCTTGATCGGAACCATCATAAACTGGAGAACGCTGGCCCTCACAGGTAAGATTCGATGATTCGATCTTTGTTTCCAAACGGAACCAGAAAATTTTTCAATGTCAGTTTGATTTGTTGCTTGTGCTCCAAGTAACTAACCGTACTGATTAAGTTGAGCTCTTGAAGGAATCGTTCCCTGCATCGTCCTGCTCGCTGGTTCGTTCTTCATACCAGAATCCCCAAGATGGCTCGTAAGCAAGATAATCGTATCTCTACAAGTAAAACTAAAAGCTAGAGCTGTCCTGGTTAGAAGTTCGATTATGGCATTCTTTTCTTTCAGGCAAAGGTTGGCCGGGAGAAAGAGTTTGAATCGGCATTGCAGATGCTTCGTGGCGAGGATGCAGATGTCTCTTACGAAGCCGAAGAGATCCAAGTAAAGAAGAAGGCAACATCTCTTTTGTCAAATCCGAAAATTTCTTCTTCTGCTAAGATCGATTCCTTCTCTGTTTCCTAACGACAGGTCTACGTCAGGACACTGCAAAATCTGCCGAAAGCTAGGCTGCTCGATCTGTTCCAAAGCAAGCACGTTCGATCCATCACTGTAAGTAGACTTCTCATCCTCAGATGCTTTACCCGACAAATGTTGCTCGATTCAGACAGTTTCAAGCTTGTCCTCCAGATCGGTGTCGGGCTGATGATCTTCCAACAGTTCGGAGGCATCAACGGGATAGGCTTCTACGCAAGTGAAACCTTCGCCTCAGCTGGTAAATTTCGGCACCCCGCCCCCAGATTCAGTACCTTCTTCATACCTGTTAGCTAGATTATTTCTTCGAGTTGCAGGTCCGTCTTCGGAGAAAATCGGAACAATTGCTTATGCTTGTGTTCAGGTAATTCATTTTCCTCGAAGATAGATCCTCAAAAATTTGATCTGATCTGGATCGACTCCTGACTTAATCCGTGGAACCATACCTGCTCCGTTTACAGGTTCCAATAACAGTTCTGGGAGCAGTTCTGATGGATAAGTTGGGACGAAGGCCGCTCATAATGGTGCATAATTCTCTCTTCTCGTCCATATTTCAAGCCAAAAATCGAAATTTGCCCAATGTGTTCTGCAGTGATCACTGATTAAAGAAACTCATCTAACCGTGAAGGTATCGGCTTTCGGGACGTTCTTGGGCTCATTCTTGACAGGATTCTCATTCTACATGAAGGTAACGGATATGATCAGTTTGCCTTCTATCAGTAAACATTTCCATCCGAATTCCGGTCATTACTGTTATTTTCTTGACTTCCTTTGGATTAGGCCAATGATTCGATCTCTGAGATCGTTCCACTTCTCACAGTTGCTGGAGTTCTGGTAATTAACCGATCCGTGGAATGAAATTTCTCGAAAAGTCTCCATTCCCTTTGCCCAGTGCAAGTAATCTTATCTCTTCTTTTAATGTATTCAGATCTTTATAGCAGCATTCTCGATCGGTATGGGAGCAGTCCCATGGGTGATAATGTCTGAGGTACATTGACAGAACACGGTTCCTCGACTGCTCCCAGTTACAACCCGAGAGGATCATAATCGAAACCTTTTTGTCGTAACAGATATTCCCGATCGACATCAAGGGGGTCGCTGGGAGCCTGGTGGTGCTGGTGAACTGGCTAGGGGCCTGGGCAGTTTCCTACACATTCAACTTCCTCATGAGCTGGAGTTCCTCCGGTAGATCGACCGATCGATTATACAAGTTCTGATGCTTCTGCAGGTTAATGTATACTCAGTAATGTCGAACCTAACACATCGGTCCCACTTGTTGTTTGCTTGTGCAGGGACGTTCTTCCTGTACTCGGGAATCTCGCTGCTGACAATACTGTTCGTGGCGAAGGTTGTCCCGGAGACTAAAGGCAAGACGCTGGAGGAGATCCAGGCTTCCATCAATAATAACAAGTCGGAGAGGAGAGGGCTGGCACAGACACTGCACTGAACATGTTTTTTTTCCTTGTTGAGATCCGAAAATAAGGTTGCAGCTGCTCTAGTCTTGTATACCGTCGGTCGCCCGTGGGAATGCTTAGGTTCGATCTCCTGGAGGGACCATAGTACACTGGATCATCAGAATCGAAGTCAGCTTATCGCTCGGATCTTCGAGATACCGAGAGCTAGCCCCCCTAGTGCGGCCAAAGGTCCTTACATGGGGTGTGGAGATGCAGAGTTCTCATTCGTCTTTGTCGAGATTTTTCATTTATGTCCACAGATCGAATCTAACAGTTTGCATTGCTATGGATAGATCTACCGCATCGAGTCGGTTCTCGGAGGAATAATAATGTTCACAGTTTGCTGTAATCTTTTTTCTACGGAACATTGCCAAAATTCATTACTGAAAACCGGACCTGCAGGATACTCGCCAGAGTACTTAAAACTGGTCTCATCGTACCTAGCCCGGGCCAGGCTATCGGGCCGGTCCTAAAACTGCCATCCCTAGGTTACCGGACTTTGCCTTACTAAGTTTTTGGGTGAAAACGGGGTCCACCCTCTTGTAACGGACTCGTTTAAGAGCTTTTGGTGATTCCTTTGTTGGTGTTGTGACAGTTCATCCACCCTTACCATGCCCTGAGACCCTGCAAGTGAAAGATTGGGAGTGTTAGACCGTATTCCGAGAATATCGAGATTGCGATCAATTATCGGGATCACGATTAGTTACCAGCTCGTTACGATTAGCACATTATTCTTTTATCGATTGACCCGACTATAACCGTAAAAAAACGATTAAAGGGTATTCGCCTCTGTGAAATTACAACATAATATCATATCCCGCTGCACTCTAAGGCACCAATCACGATATTTGTTTGTAAATTTCTTACATGGGTTAATGGGTTAAAAATTTTCAAGTATGGTTGGCTGAAAGATGCCATCTCACCGCTGGTGGGGCCTGCTTGGATACCGTGGCTGGCGACCAAAAAAAAAAAAAGGGTTAAAAATTTACAGCGATAATGATTAAACCTTTATACATTTAAAGCATGCGACATGCGTTCCCAGACAACAGTTTTACCAATATTTGATAAATTTTACGGCCAACCTTTCATTTTTTTTCAAATACTACAAAATTACAGTTGAACCCATTTCCAAGAAAGTTTTGTCATATATTAATACTCGAACCAACCGTCTCTTAATCCAAGCAACCCCTTTAATGGTTATGATAATAATTTTAAAAATGGATATATTTTATTGATAAATTGAAAAAATAACCTGATATATATCTTTTATTACTGTATTGGAGAATGTGGTAATTTTAGTCTCATTTTCATATTTTAAAATTGCTCCTCTTATTTTTCTTTATTTATTAGAGAATTTTTAACCCTTCTAAAAATTTCCTCCATACAATTTGATTAATTAAAAATTTAAGGGGCTATTTTATCTTTTTTACAAACCATTATTAGATTCTCATTAACTCACCCAATAACTCCAGACGATCCCGCTATCTGCGCAAGATTTCTTCTGCAAATTCCTACGTTAATACATTGGATCTCTTCTCTTTGTCCCACCACAGTAATATTTTTTTCTCACTTGAAGAGTTTTAACATATGAGTACAAGAGTTTCGATCGATTCACTCCGTTCACATATAGTAATAATTTTATCTTTTTTAATAATAATTAATAATATTTACCGTGCATGACACGGTTCATTCGCTAGTGCATCGTTATCCGTCCATTCAGGGCCTGCATGCACCGGGTCTATCTAGAAGCCTCCCAGTCAGATTTTTCATTTCCTTTTTGTCGGTGGATACTCCAGCTGCTGGTTGGTCTTTCAGCGTCCGAGAAAACGGCTGGATCTGTTACCCAAAAGCTCTCAGCAATGGCGTCCCTAGCAGCAAGGGTTTCGTTCCGCATAGCCGTGGTGGTGCTCCTCCTCATCCTCCTCTTCTACGTCGGCCGTCCCCTCTACTGGAAGATCTCCGCCACCGTCCACGACATCCGCCACAACAAACAGACCGTCAAGCAAGGTAAACTGGAAACCTCCGTTCCGATCGCGCACTAATGCTCCCATCCCTTGGCAATTTCCTCCCCGCGGACTGGCGATTTCTTGACGCACTTCGGTGTTCTCGTGGCGTTCCAGGTCTGTCGCAGATAGTGTACGAGGCGCAGAAGTCGGTGGGCTGGTTCCACGACGAGTCGGACTCCGGCGTTGCAGATGACCGGAAGGTCCGCGGTGCTGCAGCGGCGGCTCGGAGGCTGCTTCACGTGGTTAATCGGTGAGAAGATGCATCCATCTGCGATCGACATGCCAGAATATGCTGCGAAGAACTGAAAAAGGTAACTGCGTTGGTGTGAATTGAATGTGTGTAGATGTTTGCGATCCAGCGATTCAGTGGTAGGGTTTGTTTGTTAGATCAGTAGTACTGTGGGATAAGTTCGATGTCGATCTTGAGTGAAGTAGATATAAAATGAATAGGAAACTTCTGTCTCTTGATGAAATGCTGCACATCTGTTGTGTACAGCAACTACGAGGATGGGATTCTGAGTTCGATTCCTGTGAAAGCACTGAATTTCCTTTTCATAGAATAACATGATCTACTACTCTTGCACTCGTTTCATTCCGAATTGGTTGCTCTCCGTGCTGCCAATGGGGATCGGTCGATTTGGACTGCAGATGTTCGGATCACTGGATGGTACTGTTGTTGCTCATTCTAACAAAATTAGGGCACGATTTCGAGTATTGTTTGTTGGGGGCTTGAAATTATGTGATTTCTTGTCATCGTTGCCGAGTTCCAGGTATTGGTAAGACACTTGGCCTTCTTTACCTAAGCATCGGGTGGCCGAATCTCGGGAGCCACAGCTCATCCGAGAAAAATGACCGAATGCGGCGTGAGAGATACGGCTGTACAGCATGCAGAATCCTGAATTGCAGCTCTCGAAGAGGGTACGGTTCTTGGATGAGCTCAGCTCGCTGCATCCTCTTCTTTTTCAGTGTGTACTCGCAGCACTTAATAATAGAAATCCGTAGAATCTCCACCACTTCAAGTTCAAGCCGTGTCGGTCGACCGAGGAGTCGGACCACCTAACAATTTCTCCATGAGAATGGTATCTCCTTTCCATCTCCAGTGTTCTCAATCAACAAAAATGATTTTGGGCCATAACCGGCCCATCACTGGACCATATAGTGGGGGAGACGAACCGACAGCCAGTTCACATATCGTAATCAGGAGGCACGAAATTAATTTATCAGGAAATAAAAACTCATTTCGATTAATTTTTGTTTCTTTTTTTTTTTTTTGAGATTTTCTTCCTTGTGGGCAAAGACAAAAGTTCGAAGTTAATCGTGGGCAAGACATCATGGATTTTTCCTTTTTCTGATGTGCGGTGTCGAATATCCGAAAATTTATTTGTGTTTTTGACTAATTGATCAGCTGCCGGCGGAATTTTTTTTTTAAAACCTACGAAATTGGATGCTCCCACGCTAGGAAAAAGGAAAAAAGAATAGGTGCTTTTGCGAGCGCATGCAGAATAATTGGATTTTTTTAAATAATTATATTATATGTAGAAATCCTTAAATTATATAGACGGAGGAAGCTTTATCAAGCAGAGGTATCTCCTCTCACCGTATTCATATACCGAAACAAATCACTCAGATTGAATTATTCTTAGAATTTTTTTTCCGCAAAACCTGAAAAACACATAAACAATCTCAAAAACAATTGAATTTGATTGATTGATACTATAATGTAAGCACTGTCACGTCACGTGATCGGAAGTTTAATTATAAAATACTTTGACCTAGGAAGTGGGGGATTATGCATATGCCTTTCATTAGGGTTTGTTTTACTTTTCTTCTCCACCTCTCGAATACCCACTTCTTTTTCTCAGCACACCCTTATCTTTTTCCAATGATTTTTTTTAAAATTATTTCACCGATAGCAAACTCTCATCTTATCGAGAAAGCATGAAAAGGGTCGTCTTGCCGGTATCCATGGGCTTAGACATGATCGACAAACTGCGCTCCACGTGGCTACGGTGCAATTGACGTCCTAGCACGGATCGGTTTCAGCTAACATATTAAAGATATTTTGTGATCCTGTGGATAAAGGAAAAAAATATTACTTAATTTCCATTGTGTGGGAATGGAACGCTTTTGATTAGCTTCGCGCGGTGGTAGCGTAGCCCTTACAAAGTCACATTTGAATGTTCTCATTTGAAAGGAGAATTGTATTGTTGTTATAAGTCAATACATGGACAACTGTCATATGCATTGGTCATTGACGAAATATGCGTCATGCTGTGAGAACTTTCAGAGTCTAACATCGTGTGCGGCATTCGATAGGTGATGTCGTCTTCTAAATACTTTATTTCTCTATTCTCTTCTTTTACCTACCCTTTTGAAAAAGATCTCCTTTACAGAAATAAAAAGGGGTAATTACAGTGAAAATTTTATGAATTTAGCGTTTTTAGCGGTTGAGTCCCGTACAAGTTTAAAAACGATTGATTCAGTCATATAAGATCAGTTCTATTACACTTTCAGTCCGAATCGTCCTTGTTTTGCTAACACAGACTCCATGCCGTTGACGGAATCTTTACTGAAACAGTAACGATTCAGACTGAAAGTGTAACGGAACTTATATTACATGATTGAATCAGTCGTTTTCAAACTCACAGGACTCCACTACTAAATTATTAACATATATAATTTTCAGCATCATTTTTTTCCTAAAAGAAAAATTACTCGCATCCTCTCTATCTCTCATATATATATATATATATATATATGTATGTATGTATGTGTGTGTGTGTGTGTGTGTGTGGTTGTGTTGTGCAATTTGCGTATCGTCCAGGCAGCTGCTACCGTGTTGACCTTGTAGTTATTACACTCTTTGACTTCTCCAATTGTCAAAAATCTAAGCTTATCGACTGTCGGCACGTGCCCGCTTATTTCCCTCTGTGCACACGGTGCGTTCAGTTCCATCACGTTTCTCACATCAGAGAAGTCAAATGGATTATTGTTTGGAAAAAATTGTTTCAGTTGTATCCTTTATATCTTATTCAAAGAGAAAAATATGTGGAATATCAACATGCGTTAATTGCGATGGATCGGCTTCTCTTCTCCTCGAATAACGTATTGGGTTTCATCTTTATAAATGAAGAAGATTTATGGTGAAAAAGTTTTACTTTATATTAGGTTGACCCGACTCGAATCTGGAGTAGTGAAAGTCATTAGACGTCTACATAACAAGTGGTATATAACGAAAAAAAAAAAAGTGTTGAATCATTTTAACTAATTCAGATCGGTTGATGTTTCGATACTTTCACACAAACCCTAATTTCTGTTTGCCCATTCATGCAACTGTGGCAATATATAATAACAGATATGCACGTATGTTTGTATGTAAGTGCCGATTTGGTTGTGGGCTATTGAAGGGATCGGAAGCGAAAGCGTTGACCTTCACCGGCCTTTCGTCCCCACGAATCACGAATCCGGGCTACCCACCAACCGCATCCTTCGGAAGTGCAGCGACGATCATGTAATTGATATCCTCGGGAAGATTTCTTTTTTTGTATTATATTATTTGTTTGCATTAATTGGGATTACATACATATACATGTTTAATATATTTATAACTATTGATCAAAAAAAAAAATATTTATAACTAGAGGATGATCCGTGCGAATTGTCAATCGAATAATTATGAGAACTTATAGTGATTAAAGTAAATATTTTATAGAAATTGAGAACGCTGTAACAAGTCAGAGGATTTTAAAAAATGTGAACACGAATTGTATAATTAAGAGAATCGCATGAAATAGTTGAAAAAATTGCGGAAACAGTTTAAAAAAGTTATAAATTTTTACTGTTAAAATTGTAAATATTGAGCGATATGGAGTGAGAATGGAGAATCTCAGCAGTTAATGAAAGATTTTTACTGTTAAGATTGTAAATATGGAGCGAGAGGAAAATAACTGAAATTACTATTTTTTTTTTTTTGGTCGCCAGCCACGGTATCCAAGCAGGCCCCACCAGCGGTGAGACGGCATCTTTCAGCCAACCATACTTGACTAATCCGTTGGTCGCCCCGGGTCGCACGCCTGGCAATGGCGGGTGAGGCTCCCAAGGGGGGTGTCTGCGTACGTGAGGTCTCGAACCTGAGACCTCCTTAAGCGGCACCGAGCTGCTTACCACTGGGCCCAACCCCCCTTGGTACTGAAATTACTATTTTACCTATGATCTAGAGGATTTTATAAAGTGAATATATATATATTATAGGTTCTAATATTTAAATTAGATCAAGAATAACTATAAAAAATAAAAAAAGACATCGAACTTCTCACGGGTTTGCATATAGTAGTAAGATAATGTATAAAATACATTTGACATATTTTGTCATGTTCCTTCAAGAAGTAGTGATGCACCTTCTTCTTCTCTCGTGCTTGTTTAACCAGGAAAAGCTATCCCTATTTGCAATTGAGGGGGATCTGGTCAACAGAAAATCGATCGAGAAAGAGTGCCCACGTTTCGTCATCATTCATCCTACGTTTGTTGAATTTCTGACGAGTGGACTGTTGGCAAATCCACAACGAGGCTTAATTGAGACAATCGGATTCGTGTGATTTATGTCAGAAAATCGTCAGCTGGGCTGGGATGAGACCGGTGGGTTTGTTGGACTTATGCTAAAGATTTTAGGGTCCGAGCGCTTAGATATTATGTTATTGTTAGTATTATGTTTCTGTTCAAAAGTTTAAGCAATTAATAGTTAGTACTCCATCATTTTTAAAATCGAGAATCTATTTCTTATATGACCGATGTGGGCTTAATACTATTGACTGTATATTTGAATACATTGAGATGAGTCGGTTCAATCATTTTAAAATTTTTTAAATAAAATCCTAAAAATAAAAAATAAAATTAAAAATAACCGAATTTCATTAATTTATAATATCACATCAATACTATTACGCATATACCCGTCACTACGCCTCAAGGAACCACAACCACCCATACACAGATCTTGTCTGTATTGACCCGCCACGTAGGCTTACAAAATAATCACGAAGCAAGTGAATATTAATCCGACCAGTTATTCTATATATAAATGTGTCTAATTATATTTTATTTAATCATTTACGATTCTTTAAAAAAAAAATACCGATTCATTCGAAAAATTAATAGTCAATTGAAAAACTAGACGGAAAGTTATGTAAAACTAAAAATAATATGAGAATATTTTTACAACGACTGATAACTCCGTACGGGGCACGGATTGATGTCCGGTGTAAGTGTACAAAAGAGACTAAAACCGAATAGTAATTGATTCTCAAGCTCTTGTGCACTGCCTCATCCTTATTCACTAGGGAAAATCTGTGTGTCTCGAGCTGGCCTCGGGACCGGACTACCCGGTCATGACTAAGGTCTTGTGCTCGAAGAAGGCATCACGTTAACTGACCGACTTTGCTGCACGTCTATTATTCGGCCGATAATATCACTGACATGCATCCGAGCATTTAACAGGAACAAGAGAGAGAGTCCCCCGTAAGTCTTTACCAATCCGAATCTGCAATGGAAGAGGATTTCTTTATAATTACGTCTATATCCTTACGTGGGAATGCTATAAAGAGCGATTTTCCCAGTACTCCATTGAATGTACGTGTAGAAAGGAAGATTTGAACGAGGAGAAGAAATAATTATCATTAATTTGGAGCTAATATATTATTTTTTAGTGAAATTTATGTCATCCCTAGAAGAAAATGACATCCGTTACGACAAATTTGATATGTGGAGGATGAAATTGATATTCAAGATGATGAGCTTAATGTTAAGGGAAAAAAAAAATAAACTAGTGTTTAGAGGATGAGTTGAATTTCAAGAGAATTTTTAGGGTTTTATTACGATAAATTTTTATGATTTTATTAAAAAAGTTTAATGGCTAAATTTTTTTATTAATTTGTGACACTATATTAATACTGTTATATGACATAATCATTACATAAAACACTCTCTCCTCTCTCTCAGATACTAATTAAATAATTTATTTTAAGTGTATCATTTTGCAAGTATATGTGCATGAAAACTAGAGAGCTTATTAATCCATCACTTAATGAAAAATAAAAGAAAAGAATCTCTGGGTCTTTTAAAACTGTTCCATTCTCGATGAGTCAATAGATGCAATGATGTCGGGTCTAGTCGGGAATAGGGGAAAATGCGCAGTGGAATATTGAAAGGGTTGCTTATTTTAATCAAGGAAGTGTGACTCGATTAATCTTTTTTTTTTTCGGTATATAAAAGATGTACATAAACTTAAAAGAAAATAGAAAAAAATAATTAGAAGAGTACAAGAGATCTTAGGGATGAGAATTGGATCGAGATATCTTAATCTCACATCAAAGGAAGAAATAATTGCACCGAGCAAATCATCATTCTCTTTTTTTTTTTTTTGGTCGCCAGCCACGGTATCCAAGCAGGCCCCACCAGCGGTGAGACGGCATCTTTCAGCCAACCATACTTGACTAATCCGTTGGTCGCCCCGGGTCGCACGCCTGGCAATGGCGGGTGAGGCTCCCAAGGGGGGTGTCTGCGTACGTGAGGTCTCGAACCTGAGACCTCCTTAAGCGTGGCTGGCGCAAATCATCATTCTCGATTTGTCTTTATTTTTAATATATCATGAAAGTGATATTCATCATTACTCACTCATCACACCTTCAATATAATTTGACCTAATATTTCTTTTGGTACTTGCATATAATATTTAAAAGTTTAATGTGCTCATATCAGTTCAAATTTAGTTAGTAGAATCGATCTATCGAGCAGTAAAGTTTTTGAAATCGCACTTAGTCTCTATTTACATAATTCCTATTAAGAGATTGATGTACCGAATCACTGTAGCAAAATTGTGTCGGCAATTTGACCGAAGACACCATCCAATTAGGCGATTGGCCTCACCGGGAACCACAAATATATATATATATATATATATATGTGTGTGTGTGTGTGTGTACACGCACGCACGAGTATAGTATTACTATAATCCTCTCTTTAAACTCTCTGCTTAGAAAACTAATATTATATCGGGAAAATATGGAAAAAATATCGAAAGTATAAAAAAAAAATTTAAATACAATACTTAATAGCTTCAATATTTTGATATATATTATATGAGTATTGCCTCTTATAAATCGGTAAAATATTTAACGAGACATTTAATCGCATTCACAGTCATGCGAAATCGGCATATAGATTAATCTCGTATTAATTATAAAACATAAAATAAATTTTGAGAATATAAAAGAAATTTGAGTATCAATTACCTATTAAATTTAACCCTTTTTAAGTGGATATAGTCCGATTTTTCAAAAGACCAATAAGTGCCTTCCTTGGACCCGTGGAACGAGATGTGAAGCTGAGATCCAGGGATGGATTTAGGGGACGATCGTGACTCTAATATCTGGAAATTCTGTATGATCTTATAAAAAAATTCATCGATTTTCATCTATATTTTTATTAAATTAATATTATTTCATCCATTGAATTCTATCTTTTTAACTCTTCGTTCAGTTTACCCTCATTATCTCGGTTTTTTGGATCCGCCCTTGCAGAAATCAAGCGAAAAGGGACAAACGTCAGAACTGTTTATATTTATTAAGAAAGACTTTATAACTATTAATATATCTGCAACTTTATTGGTCCGGCTGGTTAATTAATATTCGTCAAATTTTCATTGCCAAAAGGGGAACATAAATTCCACCCACTCCTTTTGGCTTTAATTACCTTTAATTAGCTCCTTTCCTTTCTGATAACGAGATTTAATTTTATGAAAAAAAATTAATAGTTTTTTCGGAGGTGATAAGGCATGTCCATGAGTTTAATATAAAAATAGGAAATAAATAAAAATAAAATGGTACATAACTCCCATGATGAGGATCGAACTCGAATCTCGTGAACTATGAGTCAGAATTTTGTACTGGGACATTAACATCACGCCCTCTGATGAACAAATAGTTTAGAAATTGCATTTTCGGTGCATGTGTGTACTTGGAGGAAGGAGCGTACGATTGAGTTATCGGAAAGTTCAATGACTCATGATTCAAATTCGAGCAGGGTCGATCCGTTAAGAGGGTAAAGTTTCCCTGTATGAATTTTCTTCCTTCACAAGATTCGAATCCAATGTCTTATTTGAGAGAAAAAGGTATCGAATCATCTCAAACAATTCATGTTAATTGTGTAATTTTTATTTTTATTTTTTTTTTTGCAATTGAAGACATGTATACATATCATATATGTGCATTATAAAATCATGCTATTGTGCTATGCCTCAGGATTTAGCTAAACCCTTTACTTACAGAAAATTTTAGATGGTTTTATTCACAATAATATGGCAAATTCTATCCAAAAAATTTTTAATGATCAATAATCATGAAACCGGTTGGTTGAATACATTTATTTACTCGTCTATTGGAATTTGACCGGTACTCTCTCGTACCACATGGCGAGACCATGATCAGCAAGGAAGTTCTCCTTTATTATACCACGTATTATTTAAGCCAACCAATTAAGAATCCATCTTCACTTGGAAATCAAGCCGTATTTCTAGTAGGGAATGGGCACATGACCACGTGGTAGCCGGCTAGAGTTTGCTACGTACCAGTAATATTATATGGAAATCAACGATAATTAATTCTTTTTTCACTTTTTTAAATTACTTATTAATACATAAAGTTGAATTTCTAATAATTCGCTAATAAAAAATGAATGTGACAGTAAATTTACTTATATACTTACCAACTTTTTTTTTGGTTCCCTCTCTCAATTCACATATATCATTCTCATTCTTTCTTCACCATTTTCCTTTTTTTCTATTTGCACCATGCAGTATCCCCATATTAGCCAAAGCGCACCTCGAGACTAATATGCAATCGGACCGAGATCCTCGGAAAAATTTCCCGTCGACCCTCCCAACCTAGGGATCGACTTTGAGATAACTCATTTGAAGATCTATTGAGGGAATTATTAGTCCAATCTCACATTGGTTTTTTTTTTTTTTTGAAATCAAGCATGACAATCGGGAATCCTAGCCGGTTAGCTCTTACTAAAGATCGAGATTTCGAGAATACCAAAAACTGCTCTCAGAATCGTTAGGTCTCTTTTGATCTGCCTTTGAAACAAGGCTTCGTTCGGGTATCTGCATATCAAAGGAAAGGTAGGAGCGAATGGCCAGGAAAGAAATCGACAGATCATTCAATTGCGAGTAGGAGTCAGACTAGCTAGCCAGCCAACGGTTAAAACTGTCAGCCGCAAACTGAATATGCTACGACGTCATCTGCTGATTGGATAAGAGACACCGATTCAAAAAACAAAAAGCGAAAAAATCAAAGGGACAAAAAAGAGGAAAAAGGAAAAATGAACAGGAAAAGGGCGGTTTAATTAGGTAAACATTTCCACGTGGGAAAAGCATTACACACAAGAGTTGCCAACATCTACATATACATATATATATATATATATATATGTATGTATGTATATGTGTCGGGAAAGCACAAAGTCTTCGGACAAATAAATCCTATTTGGAAAATTCAATCCTGTCGAACTTGGGCTCCACCTAAGCATATATTTGATTTCATTTTATTTTGGAAAAAGAGTTAATAAGATCTGAGAGTTAGCTCGAGATAGAGAGAATAAAAAAGTAAATATGTACGAAAAGTCTTGTCAGTAAAATCAAACACAAGAATTAGCAAAAATAAAATTATTGTATTAAATTTCCTTGTCATATATGGAACTGTATTTTCATGATGTGCAACAATGTAAAATTAGATAAGATTATTTTTTCAGTGTATAGAAGAGAGGCATTAACTTAGAAATGGCAGAAGAGAGAGGAAGTAAAAGGGGTATGAAAAGTTTCACAAGTGAGATTGAATCCAAGATCGATAAATCACTACATGATAGCAATACTAACGATGGTAAACTCTTGTTCTCTAAATTTTAACCCAAAAAGGTGAAAATTGTGTTAAACTTGTGGTGGCACGATCGATGCCGTCCAGGTGTCGGAGCCCTGATCGCACGGTCACCACTTAGCGGAGACACAAACGCAGGCAGGGTTGCATCAGCAGATCCCCAAGCAAGATTCTGTCATTGTGGGGGATCAATGCAGGACAGCTGAATGTATTATTCCCTTCCCGAATCAGGTGCATCCCAATGTTAGTCATCAAGATATTTAAAAGAAAAAAAGGTGCATCAAATTGGGGTCCTCTTGTCGTGCTTTTGTAGCGACATATCTGTAATTCGACTGTTCAGTGAATTTTTTTTATCAGTGAAATAATCGAGTTTTTAACCTGCTATCACACCGAATCCTAACCCTTTTCTTGAACAGTTCAGTCGTTGATCGCAGGCCTTTCTAATTCTGTTGTAATAATCTCTTTCGCGTGCTAGACATCATATATTACAGGATTCGGAGGTTTCTAAACAAGAACAAAAGCTCAAAGAAGTTGTCTTGGTGATCATGGATGGGTTCAAGGGCACAGGTCAGAGGCGATTATTCTCCAGAAATCAGGAAAACCTTTCAAACTGTAGAAACATTCACCAATTTCATTCACATTTTTGGTGATTTATCCTAGTCCGTCCCCTTTAAAATACATCCACTAACTCTCTACTGAGTTTCGGCCCCTGATCGTGATTTCTGAATCTATCCCTGTTCGTGATCGTATTTTGGCTCAAGTGGTTATGCTTAAAATGCGAGGTTAGATATTATTCAATTAATGCATGATCGGAATCTATTAGGCACTAGCATAGCTGCACTGTGAAATTTACTGTAATAATTTTAAATTTAATTAGTGGAAGGGGATGGAAAATTTGCTGGTTCAACCCCCCCTTATCCACATCAATTGAGCACGTACTTGGACCATTTTGAATATAATATTTGCAAGACAAATGCGGTTGGTGAAATAAAAAAAAAAAAAAAAAAGAATGGCAAGTCAAAGCTCCCAATTAAATAAGAGAGGAGAAGACCAAAAGGGATCCTAATTTTTCCCCTTTCACCACCGGTCTTTCATTTCCTCGGCTTTTGAATGGGCATCCCAATACGAAAATTAAAAAAAAAAAAAAAAAAAAAAAGGACAAATTGTCGCAAGTCCTACGTGGCAACATTAAGTCAATTCCATCAATTACACTCCACGTGGCCACATTGTGTCTTTTTTTAACGGGACTCTTTCAAGCGAAAAAAATTTTTAATACTTTTATCTCATAATGACGTGATGAAGAAGAACTAATTAAATTGTAAAGTATACGTACTTTGTGTTGCACCCACATACCGTATTTGGACGTCGGGACTTGCATAATTTGACAAGATATCGGTAATTTGACTTACCTAAGAATTTCTCCCATTGTGATGCATATAAATATAATAGATTACGACTAATTTGAGTTTGAAAGGCATCGACAAATGAAGAAGTAATCATGATTTTTTGTGCATAAATTTTGAATCGGAGAACTTATTAAGGGCAAAAAGATCGGATCACTCATCTCAATAGGAAAAAAGCCCTCCGAGAAAATTAAAATACAAAAAAGTGAGCCGACCACTTGTTTATTTCCTTATTTATAGCCGAAAAATATCACTTTAATTTACAGTTAAATATTGATAATCTCCTTTCTCCATTCTAATCGACATTATTAGATCATGTAATGTATCGATCTGTTTGATCAAATGATAAAAATCTCGAGAAGGCACGCAACGTTCGAGTGCCCCGAATACCGGTACAGGTTCAGCAACGACGCTACATACTCAATGGCGATAACGTCCCGTGCGTAGCCTACTCCATCATGTAGCCATCAGAGTCTCGAGACCTCATAAATTCATACGACTTCATGTGCACGAGCCGAACGGGCGACCAGTAATTCTTCTCCATCGGCGTGCTTGACTGACTGACTTTGATACAGCATAGGTTGTTGCTCGCTGCTGCTCGTTCCCTGTCGGCATACAAAGGAAGGGTCCGAGGAATCTTGGCGAGCTGAGGAGGGGACAGAAGAGAAGAGTTTCGGCAACAAACTGCATCTTGTACTTGTCTCTTCCCGACGCCTTTTCTAGAGGCAGACAGAAGAGCCTGCAACCACCGCTTCACCCCGCCTCCTCCTCCCGGCCGGCCCCCACCCCTCGGCAAGATTTAAATTAAGTTAGCATCCTCCCCGCTTTTCCTTCCTTCTCTCTCTCTCTCTCTCCCCCTCTCCCCGTCAAATCAATATAATTGGTCCATTATCTCTCGCATCATTTTTTTTTTGGAACAGGGCTACCTCCGTTTTCCCCTTGACTGTTGTCCTCCCCTGTTAACTGATGGAACAGTCCTGAGCCGACCAGCCTGTTCCCCGGGGGTCTCCATCGGAGTGCGGAAATATTCTACACCGGAACAGAAGAAATGTTGCTGCAGAGGGAAACCGGGGCGGCTACCGCCGTGGCAGTCGTACTGATACTGCTGGCAGTTGGAGCTCCCGGATGGGGGCCGGCCGCGTCTGAGCCACGACGGATCCTCTTGGATACAGACGTCGATACCGATGACATCTTTGCTCTTCTTTATCTCCTTAAGCTCAACAGATCAGAATTCCAACTGGAGGTCAGTACATGTAACATATGCCCTGCTTTATCCCAAGTCGACGGCTCTGTTTTTGATTTCATCCAGAAAGTTCACAGCTTCATCACTTCTGACCGCTTATGCGGAATTCAGTTTCAAGGACTACTCGAATAATCCCGAAATGCGTTGTAACTTCTGCGTTTGCAAGCAACTTAGGATAAGGAAGTTCCTGTAGCTGACTTATGCGTTTCTTTCGTTTTCTGTGGCTTTATGGGATATTTCTAACCTCTGAATCATGTGAGTTTCTAGTGGAGTTGTTGAGAACAGAACAGCAGATTGATTTTACCCTTCTATTGTTCAATTCACAATCATCAACTCCATGACTTGTTTCTCACTCCAAAACAAAGGACAGAAACATCATGGATATCTCAGAAAAGATGCGGCATCTCTCACCTTTCATATGTGCCATAAGTTTGCCTCTCCAGTGATGTTACTATGAAACAATGGTGCAGGCGGTCACAATCAGCACAAATGCGTGGAGCAATGCGGGCCATGCCGTGAACCACATATACGACCTTCTCTTCATGATGGGTCGGGACGACGTTGCTGTCGGGGTCGGAGGTGAGGGCGGCATAAGGGAAGATGGCACCATCCTCCCAAATGTTGGAGGCTACCTCCCTATCATTGAGCAGGTTCCAAGCAGTTATTCTGAAAAGGCGAAAGAATTCGAAAAAATTTGCTCTAATTCAGTCCTTTTATATGAGTTATGGTATCTCAAATTACCTGCTCATAGACAAAACAGATATCGGGTCGAGAAGTCGAGAGTTTGGCGCAATGTATGATGAGAATGCGTATTGATTAGGATCAATGTTTCTATGATAGGGGATGGTGACAGCAGGGTATTGTCGGTATAGGCAAGCGATACCGGTCGGCCTCGGAGGGCGTTTGGACGTCGATTCCAACTTCGGCATCAGGAGATCATTTCTTCCCCAGGTAAGATGGAAACCAATTTCAGATCCATCTTAGTTCAAGAAAATAGTGATTATTCGATTCATCTGGTTCCGGAGAACCAGGCAAAGTGAGAATCCTACTAAGTGCCTTCCCTTAACTGTATGAAACCCAGGGAAAGAGGAGATATTCTCCTTTTCAACAGCCCACGGCTCAGCAGGTGATGATGGACAAAGTATCTGCTGGGCCTATCACTGCGATCGTGACCGGAGCTCACACGAACTTGGCCGTCTTCCTGATGAGCCATCCCCATCTGAAGAAGAACGTCAAGCACATCTACGTGATGGGAGGAGGGGTGAGATCGAAGAACCCGACCGGGTGCTGCCCTGCAAATGCCGGTTCATCATGCAAGCCTCAACAGTGCGGAGACCCGGGAAACCTTTTCACGGATTACACCAGTAATCCGTATGCCGAGTTCAACATATTCGGAGACCCCTTTGCTGCGTATCAGGTTTGCCACTCAAAAGCTCTTAGAATATTTGGTTTCAGTCTTCTGTTCTACTGACGAGAAATCGAAAATGCTCTGATTTCTGATTGGAAGGTGAAAAAAATATGAATCTTATTATGCAGGTGATCCATTCGGGAATCCCGGTCACTCTAGTCCCACTCGATGCGACCAACACTATTCCCATCACCGAGAAGTTCTTCAATGCATTCGAGCAGAGTCAGAGCACTTACGAGGCGCAATATTGCTTCAAGTCCCTGAAGATGGCACGAGATACATGGTTCGATAACCAATTCTACACGGTAATTTGTTTGATTTAGCGGGGAAATGAATTGAGCTGGATCTTTTTTATCTGTTCCACCGCTGCTGAATTGACTTTAATATTTTGTAGAGCTACTTTATGTGGGATTCGTTCACATCGGGTGTGGCGGTCTCAATGATGCTGAATGGAGAGGATGAGAACGAATTTGCAGAAATGGAGTACATTAATATAACTGTGATCACTTCGAACGAGCCTTACGGAATCTCTGATGGATCGAACCCATTGTTCGACGGGCTTACAGTCCCGAAGTTCAACTTGACCAGAGGCGGCGTCCACAGTGGTCATGTCCAAACAGGTCTCCGGGACCCTTTTTGTGTTGTGGAGAATGGGAAAGGAAAGTGCAAGGTAGTCATTGGAGCTTAACCTGGAATTCAAGCACAAGGACTGAACTTTTTGATTTCTGATTATTAAGATTCTTGGGTTCTAAATTCTTGTAATGAAATCGAATAGGACGGATATACAGCTGAGGTCACCGGTCCAGATGCAGTTCGTGTTCTCGTTGCCACAAAGGCAAAACTGAACCCGCAACCTGATAGTCCTCTTAGCAGAGAGTTCTTCAAAAGCTTCCTCAATGTAAGTCGGAATCACTTAGTGCCACTTTACCTTTCCATGAACTATCACCGGAGATGACGATATCGACATCCTGTTGTTGCCATTACAGGTTTTGAACCATCCCCAGCATTCTGCAAGATTCAATCTTGCGACACAGTTTCCTTACTACAGACAAGTCCTATACAAACCAAACTTCAGAGGCAAGAAACTCGGGAAGCCCGTGGTCTTCGACATGGACATGAGTGCCGGGGATTTCCTGACGCTATTCTATCTTCTCAAAGTACCTGTAGAAGAGATTGATCTCAAGGTACAGCAGCAACATCTGTGCTTTGGACAATGCTTCCATGTCTGCTCTTTAGAATGAAAAGTCATCTGAATTCCTTTCCCAAATTTTCTTATTTGAACGAAAAATACTTCTCCACAATTTCAGGAAGAAAATTGCATATATATCTGTCTGAACAGATGGAAATCTGAAAGTTACATAAGATTTTCCGACAGTTTCGCGAATTTTTCTGCTTTGAAGATTTTGACTATCTTTCTTTTACATTGATCAGGCAATACTAGTGAGTCCAACAGGATGGGCCAATGCCGCAACCATCGATGTGATCTACGATCTGCTTCACATGATGGGCAGGGATGATATTCTAGTGGGCTTAGGGCGTGTGTTTGCGATAAATCAGTCTGACCCGATATTACCTGCTGTAGGAGACTGCAGGTATTCTAAGGCGATCCCACATGGAAGCGGCGGTTTTCTGGACTCGGATACTCTTTATGGACTAGCCCGCGATCTACCTCGAAGCCCAAGAAGGTGAGGCGCTTATGCAAAGGAAGGGAATGGAATCTAAATGAGACGTGTTAATGTACTCGCAATGCTAATTTTTAGAACTTTCGGTTTTTCATGGCAGGTATACGGCAGAAAATTCTGTCAAGTATGGAGCTCCTAGAGATACCGATCACCCGGAACTTAGACAGCCACTAGCTCTGGAAATTTGGGAGTCTGTAGTGAAGACGCTGAAGCCAGGATCGAAGATCACTGTATTGACCAACGGGCCGCTGACTAACTTAGCAGACATTATTCAGTCAAGCAAGAATACGACCTCCAGGATTCAGGTTTGAAGTATTTAAGGTCTTGCTGGTTTTGGGACCTGAAATTTTCTTTTCTTGGAAAAGCAAAAAACACAACCTCCCATGATTCATATGACATTCGAAACATTTGCTCCAGGATGTCTACATTGTTGGTGGACACATAAGTCGAACTGCTAAGGACAAAGGGAACGTTTTCACCATTCCCTCCAACAAATACGCAGAGTTTAATATGTTCCTCGATCCATTGGCTGCAAAGACTGTTCTCAGTTCCGAGCTTAAGATAACCCTCATTCCCCTCAGCATTCAGCACAGGGTAAGCTCATCTTCGGAAGCCTTGAAAGGACTTGACAGGATGGGGACTCCTGAGTTCAGGTTCGCCTACAGGTTGTTCTCAAGGCTTGATCAACTAAGGCAGAGTCGCAAGAGATACCAGCACATGGTAATGTTCACATAATCTTTCTGAAAGAAAGGAATCATCGGTGTACTGATTTCCTGAATTTAATTAGATATCGGAATAGAGGCTCCTTGTAGATCATGCTTGCACATTGCAATTTTGCAGGACATTTTCCTTGGGGAGATCCTGGGTGGCGTAGTCCTAGCACCCGGTAACAAGTCCTCCCTAAAACCGACCTTCTCTTCCGGGCACATTGAAGTCTTTGTCGAAGGTGTTGAATCGAAAGATGGATGCACTATCGTTGGCAAGAACGGGAAACTTGTATCCATGTTGGAGGATTTAAGTCCACGAGCATTCTACGACTTATTTTGGGGTCGACTGAGAGGTGCCAAGCAGTCAGCAATGATTGGAAGTTTTGAGGATCAGAAGAGAATGTGGAGTTCCCCTCCCAATCGAACGGAAACTTCATCTTAGCTCCTCAAGGTCTTGCGTCATTTAAATGCATAGATCATTACTTTTCATCCCAAAATCTATTATTCTTCATTATACACATTGCGCGTACAGAATACAGAAGAACACTGGAAAGACAGTTATATTCTTTGGAAGATTTGGATCAGGCTGATCAATATGTACATAATACCTGCAATAAATAAAGTTTCAATGAAGCATCTGTTCGATTCTACTGTTTTCGAGATTCAGTTTTATGTCGATAATCTCTTGTACACTCTTTCATTTGAACCACTAATAGTTGTTACTAATCCATTGTCAGAGAATCACTTTCAAACCATGTCTACATTAGAATACCTCTAGTATCAGGCAAAGGAACCCGAGGAACAGCTCCAATTAAGAGAACATGGCCATTGACAGCCCTTCAAGAGCCATACCTTTTGATGTTGCTTCATGTCTCTTAAGTTGTAACTCCAGGAACGAAGAAGCAGAAGCCCCTTCTTGACTCCTCTTATTATTAAATCAAACTTTAGACTTACTCCACACAATTACTTGATCACGACGAAGCATGAAATGTCCAAATAAAATATCAACCGTAGCTGAAAGACGCTCAGCAATCGAATCCTATCATGAACAGAAAATGCAGAAACTTCAAAACATAAGTGACTTTACTGAATAAGCTTGAAGTCATAATTGTAAAGGCCATGGACTGTTGAACTTATGGAACCTGAGCATCCATCTTCGCCAAATTTAGTATTAGAATCCTGTTTAAGTCGCTGACTTGCTTGCATCTTTTCTAGGGTACAGAGGACTTCTGGGCTTGGGAGTCTAGATCGAGAGAGAAGTTGAATCCTATCGTTGAGAGATGACTTCTTTTTTACTGGAAGATAGGTGGCACATATGTTGCCGCATGGCATAGAATAACTATAATGTTTATCAAACTAAAATAGACAAAACAACACTAGCAGCGTGATTCCTCAACAAAAAGGATGTTTTTTCCGAGATTAGGGAGTTCCAAGGAAGATGAAGTTGTCAAATTTCTCTTTCATCATGAACCTACAAAGCACAATCAAAGTAAATCTCTAAACAGAGATTTCCTGCACAGTTAGTTAGTCTGCGTTGTTTATCATCCCCTGGACTTTAAGGACATGCAGAACCGTAGCCAATCTATAATTTCTAAAGCCCTGGTTTCATCCTTGGAAACAATAGGGTTGGAAATGCAAGACCTGTAGATGTTTAGATGTGGCAGGTATTACCTGACTTTCCCTCATCTTTTGGAGTGAGAGCCTGGTAATGTTTTGTCTTCATAATCACTTAGATAATGGTGAAGACAGTCACGTTTGGAGATATGAGCTTCGCGATTGTACTCGTCTATCTTACCTGATGTTGGGAAAGGTGGAGAAACAGCTTTTCCTTCTGCAAAGGTTTGTGTATTGCTTTACTAGTCATTTGTGCTACCTACCTATCTCAGGATCATCAACATCTCTAGCCCAGGACTGAACTACACCGAAGGTGATGTTTCGCTTCTAGGGTATAGTATATAAGCAGTTTCTACATTTACTTGCAGTTCAAAGGAAGCTGCCGAGACGTCCTCATTTGGTTAAAACCAAACTGCAGAAAAGGACCGGCAGATTGTGCAACAGACACTGGCAGCATTTGTAGACGTCCTGTTTCCCGTTTGATTCATGCTATTCCCAGACTTTTCTCAATGGAATAGCTAATGACTTCCAACAAGAGACTCAGTGACGTGGAACTCAAGCAAACATTAGGATCTTTGAGACTGTGCAAAGAAGCGTATTGCATATAATGGCAAACACACTCGATCTTCTTCAAAGTTTGCCATCTTAGCTTGACTCTGAAAATTGTGACTGGACAGGGCTATGTCCAGTCTGCAGAACTTCTAGTTTTGTGAACAAAAAAAACTGGTGGAAACTTGATGTGATAAGACTACGCACTTATCTCTGAAAACATTGTTCCAAACTTATTATCCACCAAAAATTATAAAGAAGAAGAAAGAGAGGGAAGAGCATACAATTCAGAACTACGGAAATTAACTCAATATACAGATGCAAGATGTTGGGTTCGGGCCCAAGGCCCTCATCCCTGACGAAGTCCGGCCCAGGTCAAGGCCCAGGAAGTAAGCCCATCTGCCTGTTTCGACGCCTAGGCCTAGCTACGCGCGCAACATGGGCGGCGTCCGTACCACCAATGCTGCTTTAGCGCCGCGTCAATCGGTACGACTGACGCCGCCTGCGCCTCTGCAATTTTGACATCACCCGTACCACAAAAGTTACTTATCCCATAAGTTATGTGACTTGTATTTAATGCATGTGTTCTCACCTCTATATAAAGGGGATCTGTACAATCAAAGTAATGAATATAAGACAACATTCATAACTCAGACCTCTTCCTCCTCTTGATCACCCTCTTACAACTTTCGAACCTAACACAAGAGAAGGGTAAGAGAAAGTACTTTACTATGATATTATTGAACGTTTCTATACAATCCATTGGACTAGAAATCCTAAAATCAAGACCAGTACTAGGAAATCTGAACCCAAGTACTACGACTTCCCTTATAGACATTATGAGAGATTCATAATGAGATCATCTAAGACCCAATAGAAACCAAATTAGGATTCAATATCTACCGCATGGAAGCCTCATAAAAGAATAGACGGAGGAAAAATTTGATCTTGAAGAATGTGCAATTCGGGGAACCCAGTGAAAGCCTGTGTAAGCAGCACACGGGCTCATTCTTTGCGGTGGGACAGAACGCTCGTGGGAGAAGATGGAATGCTTTCCTTGGCCACTCCAACATCAGCCTTCACGATCGCCAAGCTGAGTCTTCCTTCGACTCGGAGCGACCATATCTGTATCAGGTCATCCTCCTCGAGCCCGTTCTTCGGGTTATGGGCTATGGCGTTCCACCCTGAAGTCAGCACGTAGACGAGCCTCGTAGACATATTCCACTTTCTGAGACTCAGATTGGAGACCCTGAGGCAGGGCTCGATCACAGGAACTTCGATAGTCCCTTTGCTCTCGAGCCTCCGGTGCTCTTCTTGCTCGAGGAAATCCACGAGGACCTTAGTTGGAGGAAAGGAGACGCTAGGTTGGTGTTTAAGTCTCCTGTGAGTTAACTCCTTCTCCAAGATCAACTTCAAGTCGGTACCACCCATGCCCTGTATCCTGGAATGGCCCTTCAGAGGAAGTTCCTTTATGATAGCAGAACGAGCGGCTGTGCTCTGCTTCTTGAGACCAGTCTTGCGCTTGCGTTTCTTGCCGACTATTGAAGGCAGTGAGATCTTCAGAGCCCCATCCGCAACAGATTTCTTGAAATTTCTCCTTGCCCTAAGAGATCGCTTCCCCTTGATCTTCATACCATTGAGTGCAGTGAGCCCGTGAATTTCGACCTCCAGCGGAGAAACCCAACAGAGCGGGTGGAATCCTCACAATTTCGGCAACACCTGCCAAGAGAAGAAGGTCTGAGGATCGCCATGATGAACTCAGACAACCCACCAAGAACCAGTCAAGCGATCGATCTTGAGAGAGAGACAGAGAGGGACAGAGATGATCGTTTTGTCTGAGTATGTCCAGTGTTAAGACAGAGAGAGACAGGACACCGAGAGGAAAGAATGGGCGGGATGAGGTTATACTCAAAACATAGCGGAGCCGGCGAGTCCTAACGGCTATATTTTCCCCGCGTTTTCAGTCTTCGTTCAATTTTAATTTTCTGAAAATATTGCTCGCTAATTATTTGTGCTGTTCATGTCCTATAACTTGTATCGATTTTTTCTTACATTACCCGTATGGAACATGATTTAGTACAGACGAGAATCAAACTCATTAATCTGTTTTCCGGTGTTTTCGCTGTAACCTTTAAGTGACCATTGCTCGAGTTCTTATCGGGTGTTTCTAACCTCCAAATCACATTCATCAGTTTCCAGTGGAGTCTTTGAGAACAGAGCAGCAGATTGACCTCACTGTTAACTGTTCAACCCAAAATGGTTCATTCCTTTTTTAATGAGTTTGCTATCTCAAAGTATCTGCACATGGACGAAAAAGAAACGGGATCGAGAATTTGGGAAGACTGACACAGAATGCTTGTTAATTCGAACGACTGTTTACATGATAAGGAATGGCGACAGCAGGGTGCTGCCCATATTGGCAAGCTATGCAAGTTGGACACGGAAGACGACTGGACACTGATTCCATCTATGGCATCAGAAAATCATTTCTTCCCCAGGTAGAAGAGAACTATTTTCTATTGATGAGTAATTGCTCTTACTCAGTTCTCAGGTCATCTTGGAGTTTAAGAAAATACTAATTCTTGGATCCCTTTTGTTATGAACTAATAACTATGGAAAGCAAGTATCCTGTCAATTGCCCGACGAGACATCCTCTCCATCAGCTTACAGCCCATCAGGTGATGATCGACAAAGCATCTCCCTAAAGCTACTTTATGTGGAATTCGTTCGCATAGTGTGTGGTATGGCAGTCTCAGTGATGCAAAGTGGGGAGAATGAGGACATGTTTGCAGATATGGAGTAAATCAATGCAACAGTGATCACTTCAAATGGACCTTGCAGGATCTCCAATGGATCTAACGCATTGTTTTGATGGGCTTAGGGGCATCAAGGTAATGTTAGACTTGCGTAGCCAGAGTCACATGGCAGGACAACTCCATAGCAAAGGTATAGTAATAGAATGTACATTTACTTGCAGTTCAGAGTAAGCTGCCCCCTGCCCAGGCATCCTCATTTGGTTGAAACAAACTGCAGAAAAAGGACTTGTTGGTAGTGCAACAGACACTGGCAACGTTTATAAATGTCATGCATTTCGTTGATTCATATTATTCCCTGACTTTTCTCTCTGGAATGGCAGTGCTGCAGAGCTCAAGCAAAGATTGGGATCCTTTCAGACCATGTAGAGAAGGGTATTATTGTGGATGATGGCCCTTTCTTGATCTTGTTCAAAGTTTGCCATCCTAATTAGGCTCTGAAAGTTGTGGCTGGACAGAACTGGCTGTTTCCAGAACCAATGTGCAGTCTGCAGAACTCCTAGTCTTGCGAACCAAAAATTCTGGTGGAAACTTGATGTGATGACTATGAGACTACCCGTTTATCTCCAGAGACACTGTTCCAGACTTGTCATCGACTGAAACTTCTAGAGAAAAAGGAAGAGATGGAAGAAAATACAGTTCTGAATAATGGAAATTAACTCGATCATTCAGTAACAGATGTAAGAGAAGGGAAAGAGAAACTTCTTCACTGATTTAATTATTGTATGGTTCTGTTCAACTCATTTGAAGAGTGAATCCCAAAATCAACATCAGTTCTCAAAAATCTGAAACCTAGTTAATGGTGCATAGACATTATGAGAGATTCATAATGAAATCCTCCGATCAATCATCTAAGACTCAATAAAATCCAAATTAGCAGTCAATATGTACCATATGTCATCCTCAAAAAAGAATAGAGGAAAAAACTTCTTGATATTGAAAAATGTGCAATCCACAGAACCCAGTGAAAGCCCTTGTAAGCAGCACGGCTCATGCTTCGTGTGACAGAACTCTCGTGGGAGAAGATGGATGGCATTCCTTGGCTGCTCCGACATCAGCCTTCACAATCGTCAAGCTGAGTCTTCCTTTGTTCCGGAACGACATATCTGAATCAGGTCATCCTCCTCAAGCCCATTCTTCGGGTTATGGGCTATGGCGTTCCACCCCATGGTCAGGACGTAGACGGGCCTTGTAGACATCTTCCACCTTCTGGGGGTCAGATTCGAGACCCCAAGGCAGGGCTCGAACAAAGGAACTTCGATTGTCCCTTCGCTATTGAGCCTCCGGTGCTCTTCTTGCTAGAGGAAATCGAGAAGGACCTTAGTTGGAGGGAAGGAGAAGCTGCCCAGGTTGGTGCTTAAGTCGCTGAGAGTCAACTCCTACTCCAAGATCAACTTCAAGTCGGCACCGCACATGCCCTGTATCCTGGAATAGGCCTCCATTGGAAGTTCTTTCCTGGTAGCAGAAGGGGAGGCTGTGCCCTGCTTCTTGGGACCAGTCTTGCGCTTGCTTTTCTTGCCGACTTCTGAAGGCAGCGACATCTTCAGAGCCCCATTCCAAATCGATTTCTTGAAAATTTTTCTTTGCCCTAAAAGATAACTTCCCCTGATCTTCATACCATTGCGTGCAGTGAACCTCTGAATCTCGACCTCCAGCGGAGAACCCAGCAGAGCGGTCGAATCTTCACAATTTCAGCATCATGTGCCAAGACAAGAAGGTCTGAGAACGTCGCCATCGATGAACTCGGAGAGCCCAGCAAGAAGAAGTTCAACAATCGATCTTTACAGAGAGATAGAGAGGGGCAGAGATGAACGCTTTGGCAGTGCGTGGGGATGTCGGTGTTAGAGAGGAACAGGACAGCGGGCGGGGTGGAAACTGGAAAGGGAGGGAGGATGTTTGACAAACTGAGCGGAACGAGTTTTAACGAATAACGGCTACTTTTTTTACCACCACGCTCTCAGTTTCAAATTTGTTGTCTAACGTCTGTATTAATGAATAATCTGGAGTTTATAAGAAAATTAAATATTACTTTCTAATAATTTAGACTTTGGATAAAATGAATTCAATCTCTTATAAGACCTTATAATAATAATAATAATAATTATTATTATTATTATTATTGAATGTCTTTACACAATTATTTTTAACATAAGCCAGACAAATTGGCAGATTCACCTTGACCTAGCTAGCAGCACTTTGGCATAAGTCTAGCAAATCCAACAGTCTCATCCTGGTCCAACTGATGGCATGATGGCGGTCTTCGCACAACAAATTCAACATGGTATTAGAGGCAACCACAAGGAGACATTGGGATTGTCCTATCGCTAAATGCTTCCAGCGATGTACTTTCTCCGCCGTCCACAAAACATTGACCTGCGATATCCGATATAACGAAGAATCCTACCGAAAGTTCCAAAAAGTTATTTTTGAGCACAACAAGACAGTCCCTCAGTTCATTTGGCCACTGGCTAGTTCCAATGTCGTTCGCATTGATGAATAATCCTTGGGTTATAAGAAAATTATGTACCACCTCTTAATAGCTTAACCTTTTGGATGTGAATAAGTTTAGCCTTTAAAGACCACGAGTAATATGCTTTGAACAAGTTATTATATAAAAATTTATTATTTACATGAAAAATATATTGTAATGTAAAATTATTATATTTGGTAAGTATTTTAGATTACTAGGAAAGTAGTTAGAAACATAGTAGTGTAATATTTGATGTGATATGATATAAATGAATTTTACAATAATGCCCTCATTGATGTAGCATTTCAAAGAGGAGTGAGAGGTTAAAGTTGCAACAATTTAAGCATGGGCCCCACGTAAAGTTGCATTAAATCATTTTACACTGAAGATGGTTTGACCCGGCAAAATAGTGATGACCCAGTAAATTGAGAATTATTTCTTTTTTACATTTAAACATGGTAAAGTAAAATGTAAACTTATTATTTTCCATGTAAAATAATTAATTTACATCAATCCAAACATCCCTAAGAGTTGCTTTGTTGAGCCCCAACTCCTCGTTTTGTAAGACAGTTTCCTCACTACTCAATACAAATATGTTTCTTTTTAAGAAAAAAGGCATTTTTTTAAACTAACGAAGCATGATTAGGTGGTTCGCTACAACTTTTGAAGAAATTCAGAAATTCATGCCCCGTTAATATAAAGAAATTTACGATTTAAGAGTTTAACTGTTCAGTAATAAATGAAAAATTGTGATGCTTGACTTTCTCATGAGGAGGAATTGTCCATTGTCGCCTGCTTAAGGGACCTTTCCCCGTATAAGCATCCATCTAGCTGTTCAAAAATAAAATAAAATAATCAATTTTTTTAAAATGGAATGGTACTCTCAAGTCTCAAGTGAACGTCATTCCCCTCCCGGAGTCAAACAAAGCTGGGTCAATATTCAACACTGCAAACAAGCTTTGACCGGGACCACGGCGCATGGATGGTGACCGTTTTGAACGGTAGGGAAGGGTTACCCACTTCACTTCAACAAATTGACTCTATTAAGTTTTTCATTTTAGGCAAATATGCATCCAGTCCCTTATAAATGCATTATATCAAACCAGGGACATCAAGATTGGCTATCCAAGTGGTGCGAGAGGTTCGAGAAATAGGGACGGAGACTCCTCACTCCCGAGACTCCTCAGGCAGCCAACCCAATCACCTTTATTTCCCTACTTCTCTCGATCATTTTTCAGTCAAAAATCTTATCTGTGAAAAAGGTTTGATTAATTTGAATAAAAAATTCAAATGAATATGATGTTTCTGTACTTCACAAGCAGTTAACGAGGTTGCATGTTTGATTTTCCTCTTGTGCATAGCCTTGGAAAGACCAGGCCCATGGTGTTTTATAGATGAACTTACCTGAATTCAAAAACTTATGAGATATTCATGAATGTAAATAATTTTAAATGCATCGGATATACCATATGACGATCCCAATGTGGCATATTTATCTAATCAGGTATACCATTTGTTACAATTTTTTGTATTTATTTAGGATTTTTTTAGTTATAGTTATATATGTGTTAATTTATATATTAAATCCTAATTAAATTGATATATTATATCAATATTATTATATAATATATTCAATGCACTGAAGAGTTTCTTCGTAAATTTGTGAAGAATAAATCATTTGTCATGAAAAATGTTGAAGCAAAGAGAGAGAGAGAGAGAGATTACTGATCAATTATGAAGGGTGGAAAATGCTCAAAATAGTATTCAGAGGACGCTACGACGACGTGTCATTAACGCGTCGAGACCAGCGAAGCTCCGTGGACCCTCCTCCCCTGGAACCGAACCCCTCCACCCGGCCCCAGCCGTCTTCGTCTCCTTCCCTTGTCGTCCTCCTCCTCCTCTCCCTATAAAACCTAGCCCATCGCCACCTCCGTGCCTCCATTCCCAGAGCTCAACAGCTCATTTCTCCGCTGCAGAGGCCCTATGCCTCCTCTCTGAACGGAGATTCGATTGCAGAAAACCCTAGAAACCAGAGCATCTCTCTCTCTGTTTCCCCCCTTCCTTCCCTCGTATCTGACGAATATGGGGACTGAAATCTTACGGCCTCAGGACTGCCTCACCGGCAGGACCAGAACCTCACCGGAACTCTTCCCTCGCCGGAGGAGATGTAACTACGGGAATTCCGTCTCTAACAACCGAATCAACATCAACCCTAGCCCAAACCCCCGGCCCAGCAGGAAGCAGCAGCAACCGCCGGTCCGTTCAGAGAAACCGGACCACAAGTGGCGGTCAGGCCAGCCGGAGCCCTCGACCTCCAGGAGGTGGAGCTCCGATGACGGCAGAGCGGGGAGGCTCGGCCTCGTGATGGAGAAGGTCACGGTCCTCCGACGCGGTGCGTCGCTCGACTCCAAATTCGAGAGCGAGCTGCCACCGAGGAAGGAAGGAGGCGATCTGGCGGCGAAGCAGGTCCAATCGCCGGAGCTCCGGTCGCCGATGTTGACGAAATGCGACGTGTACGCCGGATCGGCCTTTGCAGTCTCTCCAGAGCCGAGCGCGCTCCCTCTGCCATCGTTTTCGAAGAAGAAGGTAGTCGCATTCGACGATTTAGCCACCAGAGATCTCCGCCGGCTGCTCCGGCTGGACTAGCCGAGGATCGCAACCGATCCGGTCGCTGAGCTTCGCCGTCCTCAGCGCAGCCCTCTCCACCATTTTCGCTGCTTGCCGTCTCTCCTAACTCTCTCTCTCGATATTTTCTCGGTCTGGGCCATTCCGTGATTTTTTGGGGAAATGGAGGGCCGACCGAGAAATAGAAGAAATAGTTGAGGCGTGTAGTTGATATTCAATTCTGCTGTTAACTGTATGTTTGAGGGACGCGTATGCAAAAAGGTTAAATTACGAAACAGGTCACGAACTTTCATTGCTGTCAACAGCCACCGGAAATAAAAAGAATGAAAAAAAATTATTAAAATAGGTTGAGAGATTATGTACCAATAAATACCAGAGATAAGAGAAAATCACTTCTCCTTGCAATTTAAATTTCAGAATCTGCCATCCTAGTAATTCAATCTAACAATGCATAATTAACGATTTAAATCTAAAATCTGATTTTCACACTTCAGACCATAATTGATTGATTGTCTGGCTGAATTAATTTTATAATATATATTAATAGTAAAGTTCTTTTCTTTCGTTCGAAATATGAATTATAATAACTTTATAAGCTATTATCATTATTAAATGTTACAATCAAATTTGTGTTATTTCAAATAATCTAATATACTTACCAATTATACATGTATGTAACATTTTTTTTTTTTTTGGTCGCCAGCCACGGTATCCAAGTAGGCCCCACCAGCGGTGAGACGGCATCTTTCAGCCAACCATACTTGACTAATCCGTTGGTCGCCCCGGGTCGCACGCCTGGCAATGGCGGGTGAGGCTCCCAAGGGGGGTGTCTGCGTACGTGAGGTCTCGAACCTGAGACCTCCTTAAGCGGCACCGAGCTGCTTACCACTCGGCCCAACCCCCTTCGTTGTAACATTTCAACCTATAACCAAAAATGTATACTATGATTGAATTTATTATCATAGCTTTTAACAATTCCCGAATCCAAACTTTTGTGCCAAGCACGTGCGTTGTGAGAGCTTCTCTCGTACCTTGGCATTTTTTTCCCATGCACGTACTTGGAAGCCAAGTGATCTCGAATCAAAAATCTACACAGCCGATGGATAAAACCTAACGTCTGACGCGGTCTTAAAGGGCCGCGCGATACGGAATTGGAACACAGATTCTGTTCCAATGCGAAAGTACAATTCTGTGAGTTCTTTACTATGAAGATTTAGCGTCTTTTTTGTTTTTTATAGTTGCTCTCAATTTAATTTATATATTATATAAAATGCATCTAATTTTTATATTAATAGTAAAATAATAATTTTATTTATTTTTTTCTCACTTTACACTTTACATATATAATCTTAACGATAAAAATCTTTCATAACCGTTCAGTTTCCTCATCTCACTCTGTATAACTCGATATCTACAATTTTGATAGAAAAATCTTGCGTAATTGTAAAAGTGAAAAGATAAAATTGACATAATATACTAATAAAAACTGAAAACATTCTACTTACTACTGCAAGTTAACAAATTTAATTTAATTAAATTATAATAAGTTATAAATAAATGATCTAATTACACAATCTCATCCTAATATTTTATATTTATTTATTTATTTTTATAATCTTACCATGCGTGGCACATATCAATGTTGAGACCATGTGCTCCAGCGGGGAATCCAGAGCCCCGTGCTTAAAGCTTGGGTTAGACAAAGGAAACTCACGTTTACCCAAGAGTAGAAGCAAAGCCATTCTAACAATCCGCTGACTTCATTCTCTCTTAGAAGAAGCAACCAATAACACCACAATTCACTGCCGCCGAGCCCGAATTTCATAGACTAAGCAGCAACACAATTCCAATAAGTACCAACATCGAAAGAAAAGAGTGCATATGACCAATACCGACTGCTTTGAGATTATACCAGACAAACTTTACCATCTACCCGCTGATGCGAAATCAAATTGAGCTTCGCTTCTCTGGAGTATGGAGTCTGCATTTAAAAGAGACACGCTCATATCTCAAGCTCCTTTCTGGAAATCCAACTGTCAATTGTTTCCACTGTGGCTGCAATGCTTGGGGAAAGGGAAAAAGGCTCCTGATCTTCTCAACTTCACTTCCTGTTCCATACAAAATCTTGTGTCTCATTGCTGCAGTATTGATCACTTCTTCAGAATTCATTCATTAATGAACAATGAATCCAGTAAGTTTGCAGATGGGTTTCCATTTGTAGCATCATCAAAGACACTAGTGCCATTCTCTCTTCTGGATTTTCGTTCCTCAATCAAAGCTTCTACAGACTCAGCGCAGAAGTTTCTCCCAGCCTGCTTCACAGGTTTCTCAGCCACAACAAACTTGTTACCGTCACGGGTTCTCTCAGAAAAGCCTGCCCAAACTGGTACAATACAACACGAACAAAAACATGGTGATTCCAAATTGCACGTCTACTTCAAAGAGTTTGAAAACAAAATGATCCTACCTCCAAAATGATGCAAAACGATGGAAGCTGCAACTGTCACATTCAATGAAGCAGTGCCACACCCATATTGAGGAATATAAACGAAAAAGTCACATATCTCGCATTCTTTAGCAGACAGACCAGTCCCCTGTTGATAGAAAGGATCAGGTCAGTAGAAATTTCCGGTCACACTTCCAGGCAAATACAATTCCCGGCTGTAAAATATGATTCTTCTGTCCTAATTTGGATGACAAATACTCCTCGACTTATTTTTCTAGGACCAAATTACATGAGATCTGTCAGATATGACATACTAACTACCATTAGATTCATTACTACGAGATAAGAAAGAAACGAACCAGGTTTGTCCATGAGGATTCACACAACTGAAGTGACATCAAGGACATCTTAATAAACCAAATTTGGCATAAGCAAAATGGGGAAATGTAAGAGGAAGGACCTGTGCAAGAGATGCGTCAATTACCTCATTTCCGAGAAGGAAAGCAGTGCTCCTCTTGAAAGGGTGCTCGTTCACAGGTACAGCGCCATCTGTGATTTCCACACCACATATGTCACAATCCTTCTCCTAGAGATGAACAACAGAAACACCCACATACACAAACGGGTTCAAGATCATAAATTTTGCCTAACAGCATCACGAGAAATTGAAAATCACCAATTTTCTCGTCACCTCAATCGAGAGTATTGCTGAAAATCGATAACTTTAGGGCAACGACAAACAGAACCATATGCAGAAACCAATTCAAGATAGAAAATTGAAAGGTACCCACTTTGTGATGGTGTGGAAGGGCAAGATCCAGATAGGGGAAAAAAACCAGATAGCCCGAGACTGAAGAGTAGAGGGATCGACGAGAAAACCCCGGCTAGAACCCTACTGAAGCAGGCATGATCAAGAAGTGACTGACAGAAGGGTAGACCTTGAGGTAGAACCGAGCCTCGAGAAGAGTGTGGAAATGGCGGAAGCGGAGGTGGGAGGTGGAGCCGTGGCTCCCGAAGGCGTTGAAGTCGCGGCGGCCGACGAGGATCAGCTCCGACACGCCGAAAGCTGTGGCGCTCCGGGCGAGTGTCCCAACGTTATGGCGCTTCGCTATGTTGTGCACCACCACGTAGCTCTCCAGCACCATCGTCCTACACAGGCCTGTCGATCCCGCTCCCGCTAGCAGAGATTAATGAATCAAGACCCCAAATGACGAATAGCAGACTCAGAGAGAGAGGGGGGAGAAAGAAGGTTTTTGCAGACGACGTCGTGGAAGCTGAGAACACTCAGAAGAGCAGCCTCCTCAGTAATTTCGAGAAATAAAAAGAAAAAAAGGATTATAGCCCAAAAAATCACAATTATCATTTTTATTTTTATTATTATATATGAGTTTCTTTGAAGGTAACTGGATAAACGCTCATATTTATAATGAATTTTACAAGAGGTTAAATCCATTTATACCCATATATGTTACCCAATTTTTTTATAAAATAATTATTATTTCTTAATTTAACTAATATAGCATTTAATGTCAACCGAAAAAAAGAAACCTTCACTGGGTATGAATACACTTCTGTACTGTGGAGAATCACTGTCATCAGCACGGCAATCACAAGGAGCTGTTCTGTGTATGTTAATCACAGCATCAAGCTTGTCGAGGCTAATACCATGTATTCACCGTTTATTGTCCTTTTATAACGCAACAGTTATTTACAACATATACATGTATATAGAATCTGTGGAGGAGGCAGCATTGTTCCCGTCAATATCTCTTCAGACTGCAACCTGCGCAGCTGCTAGCCTTGCAATCGGAACCCTGCCAAGAAACGATTTCAGCTTCAGGGGATCTCAGTGTAAGAGAATCCCGAGTACAGGGATCGATGGACTCTGTGAACTCTTGACAGGCTCGGGACAAGAAGAGAAGCAATAGCCAACTCACCTGAAAGGAGAGCAAGAAACATAGTCGAGCCCTGCCTCTGCGAAGAACGCAACAGAAGATGGCTCCCCTCCATGCTCTCCGCATATCCCGACCTGATTTCAATAGAAAAAAGAGTAATGAAAGTGTGTAAGAAGCCATGGTCAGAAGCTCGAATCAATAGTTAATAACACACTCGGTTCTCGGGGTTTCTGTGTACACCTTTAAGTTAGGCCTTGCCTTGCGGCCTCTTTCTGTGGCAATCCTGATCAGCTGTCCCACGCCCCTCTGGTCGAGTACCTGCGACCAACAGGGTCCGTGTATTTTGGTCAAGATGAATGTGTTTGCAACAATCTTTGTTAGAAATACTTGCCCCTCTTGGGATGGATGGATAGTTAACGAGAGAAACCGACCTCAAAAGGATCAGCCTGAAGAATCCCTTTTGACAAGTAGGTGGGCAGGAACTTGCCCACATCGTCCCTGCTGTACCCAAACGCCATCTGTGTGAGATCATTTGTCCCGAACGAGAAGAACTCTGCTTCCTTAGCAATCTATCCATCAACCCGACAGTTAAAGAAGCTATAAGCTACTGGCAAGTAGTGGAATCTTGCGTGTCTTTGAAGAGATGGTACATCGATCCCATACCTCGTCTGCCACAAGTGCAGCTCTCGGGATCTCGATCATGGTCCCTACCTTGTAGCTCAGTGAGGTTCCCATCTCAGCGAACACTTTCTTGGCTACACTTCGTATTAGATTCACTTGATGCCCAAGCTCCTGTCCATCAAAAAAATGCAGACCTTGTTTCAGTTATTACGTTCTATGCCTTGACAATTATGGTTTGAATCATTTTTGCCAAATGCACAGGATTTAATAGGAACAATTTGGTGGATATGTTTCCAATCTAGTTCGGTCTCTTTGGTCCTATATTATATCTTGCAGATTGGTATGCTTTCTCCTGCTATCTTCAGCAGTAAGAGTATTGGTGCAGCCGTGCCTGGGGTGTTCCGACAAGAGGAACCATTATCTCCGGAAGGACTGTCACGCCCTGGTTGCTCATCAAGACAGCTGCCTGAAAGATTGCACGGGCCTGCATCTCGGTAAGTTCTGGGTACGAAATTCCTAGCCTGCCCAGAAATTGCGACCAGAAATTTCGGTTCATATTGCTCAATGCAAGACTCATCTCATGATTGATGGTACAATTCCCACGGATTATAGGGGCTTGAGATGATATGCTGAGGATGGTATGCATACCTGCAGCCCCGGAAACCGAGCATGGGATTGACTTCGGACAATTTCTCGATTCTAGAGAAGACATCATCCTCGGTCATGCCTGTGTCTCCAGTCAGTTCACTAACAATCTGTTCGAGGTCACCTTCAGGAAGAAACTCGTGCAGTGGAGGATCTAACAGACGGATCGTAACCGGTAGACCTGAAAGCTCAACTCAAGCACTTCTCATATAACCATTCAGAAAATGTAAAGTTGAAATACTTTTACTACTACGAATAAATTTCTTTTAGTTAAGCTGAACCAAAGGTGAGAAGATTACCATCCATGGCTCGGAATATTCCCTCAAAGTCGGTTCTTTGGTAGGGAAGTAACAGGTCCAGTGCTGCTTTTCTCTGTTCGGGAGTTACCGCCATTATCATCTTTCTCACGGCTTTTATTCTCTCATCTGAAGCAAAGAACTGAAGAAGAAAAAATCAAATCATTTAACTGCAGAAGATGCATTAGACCTGAATATTGATACAAACATGAATGTGAAATCTCAAACAAATGTGCTGGCATAAGCATATCAAAGTAGGCCGATTACCATATGCTCGGTTCTGCAAAGTCCGATCCCTTCAGCCCCGTTGTTTCTTGCCGTAAGAGCATCTTCAGGCGTGTCTGCATTTGCCATAACCTGCTTAGGCCAATTCGTAAGTCGTGTTTAGAAAGAACCACTGTCAATTGTTTCAGAATCTAGCCGGATAAAAGGTAGATCGATATCTCTTCCGACATTTGTTGAAAATCAGAGCTTATGGAAGTTGAACAAACCAGATAAACATTTTTAGAGGACTTTCATAAGTTGATTTGAGAAGCTGTGGGAAAAATGCAGCACCTTGAGACAGCGTACTTCATCTGCCCATGACATGAACGTCTCCAAGTCGCCACTCAAAGCCGGTGGAGAGAGCGGCTGCTTCCCCAGAATCACTTCACCAGTCGATCCATTGAGCGAGACCCATTCCCCTTCATTGATGAGCAAGTCTCCAATTGTCACCACCTGCCATTCCAGAAACCAACTCACTGGGGCTTATTCCATGCTCTTGGAGCTGGGCACAATTAAGACCCTGCCTGTTTCAGCTTGTAGTGTTACCTTCTCGACATCGTTAACCCGAATATCAGCACAGCCAGAGACACAGCACTTTCCCCAACCACGAGCTACGACCGCTGCATGGGAAGTCATGCCTCCCCGAGCTGTCAGTATCCCAGTAGCAGCGTGCATTCCCCCGACATCTTCCGGGCTCGTCTCAGTCCTCACCTTTAACAGGAAAATAAACAGGAGAGTTGGATTACTTTAGAAGTCAACACAAAGCTCAAACTAGTCTAGTCTTAGCTTGGAGCCTAATAGGAAATATGTCTGCTGGAAATGACAAGGGAAAAGGAAAATGGGAAGACTTGAACACTGTGAATTTGTGAAATATCTGCTCCATCTACATTTTAGCATGTGATAAATGTGCCGATGTTATTATTCTAGTAAACTGAGAGAAGGATCACACCAGAATAACGCTTTTCCCTTGTGCATGCCATGCTTCAGCATCATCAGCACTGAACACGACCTGTCCCACGGCGGCTCCTGGTGATGCAGGCAATCCAGTGGCAACCACTTTGTCTTTGTAGGCTGATGGATCCTCGAACTAAATCAGATGAAAAAAATGTCAATCTTTACAGCTTCAATGGCATCTACACCTTCTGATAGATATGAACTTTTTCTGGGATATAGAACTGATGGCTGTTCACTTCGGGAAGAAATCCTACTTGAAGTTAGTCTACCTGTGGATGAAGAAGTTGATCCAGATGCTGAGGCTCCACCATCTTTATTGCTGAACGAGCATCGACAAGCCCTTCTTTCACCATGTCCACGGCAATCTTCACTGCACCTTTACCAGTTCGCTTCCCCGACCGGCATTGAAGCATCCACAGCCTGTTCTCTTGAACAGTGAACTCTATATCCTACAGTGGCAAGAAAAACGAATTGAAAAGTGCCCAATAGAATGACGAAGAGTATGATATGTTATGCATTCCATTTTGCGTGCCGATCATAATTCCAGATCAGAAAAGGTCCGGTTTCTTCCATTTTTATTACAATATTTTCTTGCAGACCTGAATCAGAACTCTCACCATCATGTCCTTGTAATGCTTCTCCAGAATCTCACAGTTCTCAACTAGCTCCTGGTAAGCTTCAGGCATGCAGCTTTTCATCGTGTCCAAGTCTTCCGGTGTTCTTATTCCAGCCACAACGTCCTCTCCCTGTCACAACGTTAACTAACTCAATCAATGGCTACAGAAAGAGCTACAATCATGAGAAGAATGACCATAGAGTTATTCTTACTACCTGTGCATTGACAAGAAACTCGCCGTAGAGCTTCTTCTCGCCCGTGCTCGGGTTCCTGGTGAACAGAACACCAGTCCCGGAAGTGTTTCCCATGTTTCCAAATACCATGCACTGAATGTTCACGGCTGTTCCCTTCAACCCTGTTATTTGATTAATGCTTCGATATTTAATGGCCCGTGGACTGTCCCACGAGTTGAAGACAGCCTTCACAGACAACTCCAGTTGCTTTCTTGGCTCTGAAGGACGGTTCAGTTAAGCAAAGTACAGAGTTCATTAGAAAAAATATACATTTGTCTAGATCTCGCATAAATGGCAGACCTCCGCTCTTGCTTTAGTACCTGAAGGGAATTTTTGGCCCTTGGTTTCGATGTATACATTCTTGTACTGTTCTACGAGCTCTTTGAGATCACTAGCTGATAGGTCAGTGTCAAGTTTAGCACCTTTCGAGCTCTTTAACTTCTCCAGCTTCTCCTCAAATGACGAGTGCGGGATCCCCAAGACCTTCAATAACACACGAAAAGGGTCATCAGAAATCTATCAGTCGAAGTAATCAGCTGAGGAAACTAAATCCTTATCCCCGTTCTGCTCTATCTTGTTCTGTTTACATGGTTATTTGAATCTATGCAAGCATAACATTGGCACGAATTACTCACAACACCTCCAAACATGTCCAGGAACCGCCTGTAGGAGTCATAAGCGAATCGCTCGCCACTTTTAGCTGCTAAACCCGTGACCACTTCATCATTGAGGCCAAGGTTAAGCACCGTGTCCATCATTCCCGGCATTGAAATCTACAAAATTTATAAAAATGACAATTTTTTGGGGTGTGCAGAGCCGAAAAACAAATACAGAACAAGAACTGGTAGGAGATTCCTACAGCAGCGCCCGATCGGACAGAGAGGAGCAAGGGCTTGGAGGGGTCGCCGAGGAATGCCCCCATGTCTTTCTCGATGCTCTCAAGGCCTTCCAGTATCTCCTCCCACAAGCCTTCAGGCAGTTTTTTCCCGTTCTGCTGATATTCTTGGCATGCTTCGGTCGATATTGTGAGACCTGGAGGCACGGAAAGCCCAATGCTTGCCATCTCAGCAAGGTTCGCCCCTTTTCCTCCCAGCTACCATATCCACAGAGGAAACTTCAAGTAAGCTCATGGCAATACCACGGTTATCCGGATTCGTGTGCCACTCCAAGAAATGTTGGATAGTGAATTTCGAAAAGGAAGGTGCTTACTAAGGACTTCATGCCCTTGTGGCCCTCACTCCTTCCTTTCCCGAACGTGAACACTCTCTGCAACACAGAAATCAATCTCCTCAGAGTTTGATTTGCTGTTATGAAAACAGGCAAAGCAAATGCGCAAAACTTTTGGCAGGTGAATCCTCTATAGTCGAAAACTGGTACAGGAGGCGAGGATATCCGTAACAGTCAAGGGAGAATCTCAAAAATCTTGGAATAATACAATACAGAAATCCTAATTACAGATCGTGTCTAAATAATATTTGAGTCACCGAAACTAGCAGCTGCTATCTGAACATCCTTCAGAAGCTTAGGAAAACCGTTCAATGTACCTTCTTCGCAACAGAAGTCGGGTCAGAGACTGGACTCAGCACGGCCTGGGCCTTGGGAAAAGGCAGCTCATGGTTCTTCGGTTTTGATTCCCTGAACCCTTTTGAATGTGAATCCTGACAGCGGATTGCTCCTACTCTCCTACACCTTCGGATCCTCAAGAAAGTGCGATTTTCTTTCAAGTGCTCGGTTGGCTCCCGATGGCTTCCCTTGAACAGCCCACGCGCCGGGACATCAGGACCTGTCCTCATTAGCACTCCTTCCATTCTCAAAGTCGTTTAGTTATCAAAACTCCCTGCTAAAGTAAAAGAAATCAATGAAGAAGAAGAAAATAAGAAAATATATGATAAGTTAAGAGGACAGGAAATCAGTTTTAATTGACTCGTTCCTGTCGGACACTACGTGAAGTCAATAACACGATCTCGAGCACCCAAGAATAACATAAAGAGAGGCACGCATTACATGCCTTAGCTCGAAAAGAATCGGATTGAGAGGAGCTCCCCTGTTAGGATCGAAGCTAATAGCAATTTACGAAGGAGCAGAGAAACTCATCAAGTCCCTATCTTTTCAAGTGGATCAATTATGATCACTGACTAATTCTCGAAAAATTTCGAAACCAAGACAGGTGAGATGCCCTGGGAATGTTATGGTTGGATCAGCAGTGAAGAATATCATGAGCTACTTAGTACCTGAGTCCTTGGAAGTGCCGAAAGGGAGAGATTTTCCTTTCCGGGTCTCGAAGTTCAGAGCTTATTGGAACATAAATGGCGGTTGTCTTTTTTGGGTTTTTTTTTCCATTCCATTTTTTCTTTTTCCGCTTTTTTGTGAATCAGAAAGAAGGCAGTTGATGATGAGCGACATGAGTGGACGAAACGACAGTCAAGGTGCCTGCTAATTGAGTCCAAGGCTTTGCTGAGGAGCCCCGTGAGAACAAAATTGTTGAAAAATAACTATCACAAAGGAAAACCCATGGCGTTGAAAGAAAAAGGAGAACTAAAAATAGGACGTAAAGGATCGCTACGAGTTTTACATGTGAAGATCGAATGTGATGATTCAATATCGATGATGATATTACTGTATCAAATTGTTTTTCTTAGAAAAAAATATTTTTCTATTTTTATGATGCTATCGATATGAAGAGATCTCAAATTCAATTCTCATAACTTGAAGTTATCCTTTGTTCCCTATGGACTCTCAATCCTAGATCGGACCTTTGCCGTTGATAATAAGTTCTTTGCTATCATATTCCCAACATATGGAGAAATTATTAGGCGATCATATCTCGCTACGTGATATGAGAAAGCACCAATCTAAACATAACAAACGAGTAAATTAGTACTAATAGCTCGAGCATTTATCATAATCTAATGCTAGTCAAAGCAATTTAATTGATTCTTTCTTATCACGTCATTGCGTCTAAGATTCTTTTTCAATATAAGAGGTCATGTGTAAGAAAAAGTCTTCAGTGGAGCGGTTATACCACGTCAGCATTGCTTTCGTAGTATATCCGTCCAATAAGAATTTATTATTTATATATTATTTTCAATTATGGTTGACCATTCATTAGGTTTTTAAAATTGTTTTTACTATTTATATATCATTTTTAATTAGAATTTACCATTTATTTAAGGTTTTTTTATATATTTTTTTTAAAGTTTTTTTATAATTTAATAACCATAATTATATAATTATTAATTACACGTCAAGTAATAATTAGACGGATATACTACATCAGCTCTTTTGATTTACCATTCAACCCATACACTTAAAAAACAATAAAAATAAAATAAAATAACTGTCTCTACAAAATATATTATTTAAAAGAATTATCCATGGCACGCATCTCAATGTTAATCAGAGCGGGTTGCATTCATACCTTGTCACTGCGGACATGTATTTTCTTTTTTTTTTTCTTTTTTAATGTACGCTTATATTTGTAGAAATGATGGGGTCCGAAAATCAAAAGGCCTCTCTCATCAAATTTTAAGGTAATTTTTTTTAAAAAAAATTCGTTGTGGATCAGGCCTGGGACTTACTGTTCCAAGGGACATTCTAGACATTTTAGGTTTTGTTGTTTGATATGCAGTTTGCGTAATTATTTTCAAATTTTTTTTCCTTGTTTAAAGGAAAAATTATATATATAATTCAGCAATAATTAAAAGAGAGAGAGATTATATAGAATTAGAAGAGGTAAGAAAAAAATGGAAGAATAAGAGGTTGTGAATTCCACTAATATTTAAAATATGTTCCGGTTTCGATTTTAGTTCCAATTCCATTAATTGTGATACCCAAAATCGGGACTACAACCGATACCCAGAACCATTAAATATATATATATTTATTTATATCGAATATAAAATATGAAAATACAATATCTTATTTTAATATATTTTATTTTATCTCTTTCTTCCCACCTTCAAATCATCAACATCTCTTAACTATCATCATTTCCTCAGTTTTTATTATCTAATAATCTTCTTTTTCTTGAGACAAAAGTCTTGCCAATCACAAAATATCTCTCATATTACATTCAATTAAATATTTTCGATAATTTTTGGGTATGTCAAGGAAGAAAATTATTAAATAATTATTCGATTAATCGAATTTAAATTTTTAGTTTTATTTATTAAAGGGAGAATATGTTCCAATCGGTACGCGGAACCTGTGGTACAATACATGTTCCGAGTAGAGTCTAGTTCTTAAAACCGACAGTGTAGGGTCCGGTTCCAAATTTTAAGAATTTGTCTAAATGAGGTAAGGTTTAGGTATTATAAAAAATATAAGGTACTTGAATCCGATCACCTCTAACCGATAAGAGTTCGATCTAAAACTTTTTAAATATAGGTCGAGGACAATACCGTCCACTCAAAAATCTTTCCAATTTTTGTGGGCATTTTGCTTTGGGCAGACACGGAAACTCATACACATGGTAGGGCCTATCGTCCATTCCCGACCAAATGGGAATATACTTCGAGGCCAAAGGGTACTTGCCACGTGGCTCGTCGTGAGACACAGGTATGAGCTGCCATGATCCCTTCTTCATTTATCTCGAAATGAGATCCGCGTTCCCATTGCTGGACCATATCTATATCTACATTATTATATGAATGATGTGAAATAATTAGCACCAAGAGGGGTTGGGCCGAGTGGTAAGCAGCTCGGTGCCGCTTAAGGAGGTCTCAAGTTCGAGACCTCACGTACGCAGACACCCCTCTTGGGAGCCTCACCCGCCATTGCCAGGCGTGCGACCGGGGGCGACCAACGGATTAGTCAAGTATGGTTGGCTGAAAGATGCCATCTCACCGCTGGTGGGGCTGCTTGGATACCGTGGCTGGCGACCAAAAAAAAGATGTGAAATAATTAGCCATATTTCCAAATTCCTAAAAATACACTTAATAAATAGATTTTTAACCAACGAAAAAATAATTGGGAGTAAATTCTCAAATTTTTGGTTAAAATTATAATTACTACTTAAAATTGTAGTCACTCTCTAATTTTTTTTTTTTTCTAATTATACAATTTTTTTATTTATTCATCATAATACATTCTATAAAAATTAATAATACTAGCTAGATGAGTCATTCATAGGGAATAAGTCATAATCGTAAGGCCTATGTCTTTGTGAATGATCAACGACGGTTGACGCAAGTAGAAGGGGCTTGTGTCGCTTAAGCAGAGGCGCCGGGTTCGAGCCCCTGTGAACGCAGCAGACCTTCTTGGGAGGGGTCCCCGGGAAACCGCCCGACAGTACCCCGAATCCGGATTAGTCGGCTAGCCTTCGGGTACCGGACACCGGGTGGGCAACCAAAAAAAAAAAGAGTCTTTGTGAATGAGAGCAATATGCATGTCACCAATAATTAATCAACTTCTTGCCTTTTAAGGGGCGTTTGGTTAGGGTAATCTTGGATTATGAGAAAAGTTGGATTACATAGAAAACTATTATCTTACATGAAAAATGGATTGTAATATAAAATTATTATATTTGATAAGTGATTTAAATTATTGGGAAAGTAAATGTTACCTACCAAAAATACCATTCTTCCTTCCCCAAATTCAACCAACGACTCAATCACCTTTTTTTTTATAGTGAACATTCACTTTAATCCCTCAATTTATACTCGACTAGCACTTTAGTCCCTAAACTTTTTTTGCCAACAATTAGGCTCAAACATCCATGTTTTTGCCAACAAATCAGTCCGACCGTTAGTTTGCCGTTTGATGTGTCACTTACGGGGTTAGATTTATATTTTTTTATCAGCAAAACATTAAAACGACATTGTTTTACTGAATCAAAAAATATAATGACTTTTTTATCATTAACTATTGATCATATTTTCCGCAAGTTTTTTTTAAACCAATGGTAATTTGTTAGAAATATTATCAATAGTTAATGATCATTACATTTTTTTATTCAGTAAAACAATGTTGTTTTAATGTTTTGCTGTAAAAAAATATAAATCTAACCCCGCAAGTGACACATTGAACGGCAAACTAACGGTCGGACTGATTTGTTGGCAAAAACATGGATGTTTGAACCTAATTGTTGGCAAAAAAAGTTTAGGAACTAAAATACTGGTCGGGTATAAATTGAGGGATCAAAGTGAATGTTGACTCCTTTTTTTTTTTTCCTTCTCCACCTCCGGTCGCCCCTCCCTCAACACAGCCTCCTCCCACGATTGCGACTTCTTTGGCAAACCAGAGCACTCGCCCTCTTCGAGGAGCCTCGACCTCCTCCTCGTGCCAAATCTCAATGCCGGAAAGATACTCATTGCTTTGACACCGATGCTGGAAACCGTCCCGGTTGCTGGCAAGATTGCTTTGCTATTGACGAGTACCAAGTATCCTCCTACATACCTCTCTGCCACACTCTCCGCTCGCCACACTCTCCGCTCGCCACTCTCCCCTCTCATCTCCATCTCTTGGCCCCGTGGCAACTCTCTTCACATCTCTGTCTTCTCTCAATCTTCCTCAAAAGCTGATGTCGGCGGCGAAGTTGTCGAGGTGCAGCTTAATGACGGTGGAGGTGGAGAAATTGCAGTGCTTAGTGTTTGAGGTGAAGCTTAAAGACGAACAGTGGAGATGGAGAAATCGGTAGGGCTGAACGGCTCAGGAGTTGGAACGGCAAAGGAGATTGAATATGGGAAAAATTAAGAGGAGGGCAATGTTGGGTTTTGTCTATGTAATCTAGAAATGCGCACTTTCTGCTCTGCATTCTGATTACCGGATTTAAGGCTTGGCCCGGTAAAAATGATGGAACCCCGTAAAACAAGATTGAGCTGGATTTTGCCCCCAAACTCTGTAAAATGGGAGTAAAGTACCCACTTTCCATGTAAAATGGATTATTTTTCAACAAAACAAACAGCCCCTTAAAGGACAATGGCATAGCAATAAGAAGGGAATCATGCGTGGCAGCTACGTCATGAATTGGGCATCTCTTAATTCGGAGAAACTCTTCCATACAATGGTTATACCATACCACATAACAGTACTAATATAGTATTATAAACTAATATAATTTAATTATTTCTTTAATTATTTTTTATTTTAATTTTTATTAAAAATCTTAAAGTGGTCGAATTATATTAATTGGTGATACCACGTTATTATTGTCACGTAATATATTTATTGGACACAATACTTCCTATGGAGTTAGGGAGGCAAAAACATGGATGAAATCGAAACATATTCACTTTTCAATTTTGCATCATTTATTTTATTTTATTTTGGCATGCAAAGTTCCGTTCGTCGAACGTATTAGCAAAAGAGACCCGCTAGACCTGCGAGAGCCAAATTTATTAGTAAAGTTCATGGATGATGTGATAAATTTAACTAATAAATATTTGACATGTAAGTAAATATATAAAATTATATCTAAAAAACAATTCTTATTAATTAATAGAAAAAAATCATATGATATTTAATAATGATTATTAAATATTTATTAATATAGTTCATGAATGACGTAACGAGTTGCACTTATATAAGAATCTCTCTTGCAAGGGTTAGTTCAAATGCTAGGAATCGGCAGATAGAACATCCGTACACTTCGGTAGTAATCCATCAATCAGCTGGATTTTCAGAGTTTTATTTCCAAAATAATCTTATTTTTTAAAATATTTCTCGATCTAATCTTCTTTAAAATATATTTCTCAAACTAGTCTTCTAAGTGATGACATGACAAAAATATGTTGACGTGGCAAAAGTGTGTGTTGACGTGGCAAAAATATGTGTTGATGTGGTAAAAAAGTGTCCACATAGTAAAAATTATATTTAATTTTTTACATTTATTTCAAATCATTCTTTATACGTCTTCAACTAATTTATAGGATATACCGTAAATTATATTTAAGGCTCGATAAATATTATATAATATTAGTATTTTCTTGTAACCAAACTTAAATATTTCAAGTTTTGATCGAATTTTCAGATTTCACTGAAACTAACAAAGTTTATAATAATACACTTCTTATTGCACAAGAATATTATCCAATTGAACTTAAAATTTTTTCAAATCTTAAAATTTATGTGTCTTTTAAGTAAATGGCACTTTTAACTTATGTATTATCAAATTAAAAAATCTTTTAATTCAATTCGATAATATCCTTGTACAATAAGAAGTGCATTATTATGAATTTTGTTGGTTTTAGTGAAAATTTGAAAATTCGATCAAAATTTGAACTATTTAAGTTTGATTATAAGAAAATACTAATATCATATGATATTTATCGGGTCTTAAATATAATTTACGACAAATCCTATAAATTAGTTGAAGACACATAAAGAGTGATTTGAAATAAATGTAAAAAATTAAATATAATTTTTGCTATATGGACTTTTTTGGCCACATCAATATTTTTTTTGCCACATCAACACATTTTTACCACATCATCACTTAGAAGACTAGTTTAAAAAATATTTTTTAAAGAAGATTAGATTGAAAAACATTTTAAAAAATAAGACTATTTTAGACAAAAACTCAGATTTTCATCCAGGAAGGTCCCGGTTGCACGAATAAAATTCTCTCCGCCAATGCTCGGATTTAATTTTTTTTTTTTAAAAGAAAGAAAAATACATGCTTTAAGGGCGCCAAGTGAGAAGGCCGCTCTCTGGCTTTCAGAATCATCCGGGATGGCACAGAGGAGGGACTTGTGGGTCTCCGATGGATTTAGGAAGAGGACTCCTCTGTTCATTGTTGAGAAATGGATTAGGATGATGAGAAAGGGATGAGAAATGATCACTGAAAGCAGAACTGATATCCTTTTAAGTCCGAACTCCATTCACCATTCAGATTTAAACAGAAATATATCAGTGGAGCTGGGTCGAATCCATATAATGTCTGGTAATCCAAACTTTACAAGTAAATAAACAATCATTAGAGGACTAAGCCCGGAGACACTATATCCTCCTCAATTCGACATTTTGGAAGTTGTCCTCTCTCATGGACCTCAACTTATCACGGCACACGCACAGTGACTCAGAGTTTTCATCACCAGTTCATATAGAAGCATGCCACTAATAAAGTGGCTAGTGACTACATAAGAAACACGGCTTCAATTGATACCAGCCATGGGACATTAACAAGGCAGCCTAGTTCATTTTGAGCACGAAATCTGACCGGAAAATAAAGACATGCCAAGCAGAATGCAATGCAATGCAATTCAATCCACCAAATTTGGACAATGACCCAAGAGTGAAATCCCCAGCGATGAGGATGAGTTTGCATCAATACAGCTCGAGACTTTTCCTTCATGAACTCGGAGATAAAAGGAACTTCATTTTTATTAAAGAAAGAACAGTTCCAGCCCTTCCCAACATATGATCACTGACAATTTCAATTGATAGAATACAGAGAATCATGTGTTCATATTTACAGATTAAGGTATAAACGCCCATGAATTCATGTATTGTGACTTGAAAAGAAACGAGCAGCAATCGAATCACACTAAGGTGGAAGATACTAGAGTAAGAAAGCCATCTTACTTTCAAATAACTGTTGTGAATGAAACAGCCCTCCATTAAGCTTTATGAGGTTCTTCATCTTCCTCAATATCCCAACTCAAGTCTTCCTCTTCCTCCGCAGCACTAAGCCGCTTCCTTAGATCAACTTTGCTTGCACCGCCGGAGGCAGCATCCCCTTTACTCTCGTCATTGCTCACAATGTCTTCAATCTCATCCCACCCAAGATCTTCCCCGGGGATCGAGGGTTGGGTTGAGACGATGGACACATCACTGTCTTTACATGACTCAGCACTCTCCGATTTCTCTTTCTCTTCAACATTTTCTTCCAACTTACTGCCATTGGGTTCATCGGGAACTTCCTCTTTTGCTTCACCTGAACACTTGGTCTCGACTGCTCTATTCTGTTCTTTCTCCTCTCCCACCACTTGACTTGATCCCTCTATTTCTGATTCAAGATCTCCATTTTTCAGGTTTGATGCTGACCCTTCTCCTTCCTCTTCCTCATCATCAAAATCCCACCTCAAGTCCTCATCTTCTTCCCCAGAAATTGCACGCTTCACAAGCCTAGCCCGAGCATCTTCAGCCTGCCTCAGCTTTTGCACTCTGTAGAAGTATCTTCCCCAGAAAGTCTCACGATCGACTGTTCCGGGCACGACCTTGTCATAAATCTCCCCAATAACTCCATTCTCCTGAACCAAGCTTTCAATCTCTTCATTCTTCTCCTCCAATACAAATCCTGACTTCCATTCCCCGTATTCATCCTTACCTTCAGGCTCATCACAGTAGGTAGCAACATCACACTGAATAGCGTGCAACTGAGCATCGAACCTGCTGTACTTCTTAACTTCTAAGCCCTGAGAGCTATATCTATCTAACTGAGAGCCGCTAATGTTATTGCTCCCGCCGTTCGTATAATCGGCTGAATCAGCATCGAGATCCAGGAATGCTCCCTTACCCTGAGAAATGATCTCTGCAGTGGACTTCCAGACGGTGGAGCCAATGTCGTCAATTGCCTGGCCTACCGACTCGAGGGACTCCTGGGCGACAGAAGCGCCGACCTCGAGCGACGCAGGCAGGTCCTTAACGGCGCGGGAGGCAGCCTCGCGGATCACGTCAGTCTCCTTCCTCAGACCGGACCCGAAACTCCTCGAGGTCGCGGCGGTAGTTCTGGATCACGGACTCCGATTTGGTGGCGAGGGTTTTGATCATGCCGCCGAAGCTCCACGTGCCGTCGCTAGAGCCGGCTTCAGGGGCGGAATCGTCTGCTGGCGGATCCTTTGACGCCGTCGGATCGGGAGATTCCTGATCGGAGGGCGGCGAGTCGTCGGAGAAGACGGATTTGAAGAAATCCATCGCGGAGGTTTTTGGGAACAGAAATGCGAAATGGGGGCGAGTGAATCTTCCTGTTGGTTTGGATTGGGGGGGAGAGAGAGAGACGATTGGGGAATTATTTAATTAATATTATCATTATTTATTTTCTTATTAACATTTTCATTTTGATGGTCGAACTTTGGCATTGTGCCAAAAATCTTAGATAGTCTTATAGTTTGTAAAAATTAATTAAATTATTTCGATTAATATTAATTATAATAATTATTTAAATAATTAATAATAATTTATTTTTTTATCATATTTTAATTAATACTTCTTTATATCACGTGATTAGATATAATTATTTAAGCATTTCTCCTACCCAAGGCCGCTGTCAACATGAATTCAACGATGTGAAAATTTTATTCTTTTTTTTATCAAGTAAATTTTTATTTATTTTTGGATTTTGCTCCCCGCTTCTGGGTCCATTGCTGATATAGTTTGAGGACCAGTTCGTGAACATCAAAAGGTCGGGGGAGCTTCATTGTAACAAATAACAATAATGGGGGAAATTTTAGAATTTCATTCAAATGCTTCAAAAGTTTGTTAATTCTGTTGAGGAGGGACTCCATAAAAGGGAATGTTGTTGCCGAGCTTCACCGGGCACCAACAGAATTCATTCCCTCATGAATTTCATCATCGCAGTCATCGTCATCCTCAAGCACTCGTCAAGAATCACGAGTAGCAGATGGGCGAACTCAGAGCGCAACACATGGAATCGAGGCAGCAGATGGCAGAACACAAAGCATAACATGTAGAATCAAGGGCCAAGAACGACAAAAGATTCGATGAGAAGTGGAACAGATCAGAGCAGATAACTAAATTCAAGCAGCTGATGTCCCGTCTAGAGTTCCTGAGCCAGGAGATGTCTTTTGATGTCACTGTAATCAGTCCTCTGATCCGGTTTTGCAGTTACTCGTCAGAGACATTCAGCATAATCCTGGCACTGGCAGCCATTGCAAAGAAAAGGGAAACTCAGGAACAAGACTGAGACTGTGCCATACCATGGACAGCTTCGACCTCTGCCCATTCCAGAGGCTACTGGCACTGATACAATGGATCCCATCAGTGCTTGCGTTTATGAAAATGCAGATGTTCTTCCCAGTGGGATCCCCATCTACCTGTGATTGTCTATTGAGTCTCCTGCTATGATATCATATTAGTCTGGACTTGGAGGAAGCTGGGCAAGATCAGAACGACGAGGCTGGTGAATAGAATCAGACCGAGGAAACTAGTTTTTGTCCAAGAACATCAGTGAGGAATAGAAATGAACCATCGGTGTTTGCACAGCTTAATCAGACAGCGAAGCTCAGTGACTGGGTGAAGAGGCCCAGAAAGACAAAATTCATAGGGTGTTTCTGCTGATAAACACGGAGAGGCCACAGCACCGTATGCATGGAAGTTTGCCGGACTGGTTTTTAGATGATCAAATCAAACTGCCATTAAAGGGCTGAAGCTGCTAATTTCTGGAGCAGTTTCACAGTGAGAACGATTTCCGGGTTTCCCAAGTTGCTACTCATGCTGCTGATTCCCCTTTACATGGTTCCGACATCAGATCACTGATGTTTATCCTTGTAGCTAATTCGCTCAAGTAGAAACTAACAACCCAGCAGTGAAAAAGAAGAATAATCAATTAAATCTTGGCTTGCAACCCCCAAGTGACAGTCTTGGCAACTCCTTTTTGGGCCTTTTGACTCCAGACAGATTGAACAGTTAGAACCTGGGCACACAGATTGCCAAACAAAGAGTCTCCTGCTCCACCTACTCAGTTCCTCCCAAATTCGCGATTCCCCGTACTGGTATCCCGCATTCTTTCACTTTAGAAAAAATAGTTTTCCTCAGTTTCGTTGATTCAATAGCATAGACATGAATCTACCAGGAGCTAAATCATTGTCTTCCCTTTATCGAAGCTAAATATCAACCTACAAGCATGAGGGGGAGCATAAGCATCCTTCTGATGTCCATTTGCTCATCAATGATTCACAAAGGCATGCCTAAATCAGAGAATGAATACAATGATTAATAAGAGATGGCATCATCCATATCATCATTCAATCCCACAATGTATACTAAATGGACCAGCAATTATGAAACGAAAGTGAAGGCACAAAATTAGACGGATGAAACACGGAAGTGGCAGGGATAGTTTACGATGCAATTGACCCATTGCTGGAACACGAATCAAGCAACCAAAAGCAAAAGAGAATCCCAGCAAGAATAAATGTGCTGTGACAAAGTTCTACAGAATGGCGCATAAATGAGTTGCAAGAGCTACCTTACCCAAAAATTTTAGCTGAATCTTTATGTTTTGACAGGATCTGACTCTGCCCCGCAGAAGTTAGTTATCAGAAGACTATGTCCACTGGGCAACCTGCCTAGAACATGAAACCTAAGACTACAAATGAATTATTCATGCTATTCCATTGTCTGAAACACTGAAGCACTGTGTTGAAGGTTTGCTCTAGGCATAAAGCCACTCTTTACCATGTTCACAAGCCGATCTTTTGCTTGTGAAACAAATCCTTTCTTGCACAATCCCTTGATAATGAGGTCGTACAAAGGCCATATGTCGAGACTCTGATTTTTCAACTCAAAAGCATCTTTGCTTCTTTCGTGCCTCCCATCTTGCTAAGCTTTTCAATGAGTGCAGCATAATCAGAAGCTGGTGGTACATGACCCTGCCCGATAACTTCTTTTTATAGGTTTTTTCGGATTTACACCACCAGTATCCCAGTGCACAATTGACTCTAACTGATCCAGTTAGAGTCAGATTAGTTCACTGAGGAGTAAAGCTATCATGAAGCAAATTTTCTCCATTCACAAAAGAACTTCGTAGAGGTACTCCTTTCCTTTGTCTTACCCTTGTCCAGATGTGTAAGATATGTGTTGCCATAAAAGTCATGGGCGTTACCCTTCTTGGGTATTTCTTGGAACATGTCCCGTGTTTCTTCTATATCCCGCACAAATTATAGTGTTGTAGATCAAGTTGCTTCCCTTCTTGGGCATTTCCTGGAACATGTCCCGTGTTTCTTCTATATCCCGCACAAATTATAGTGTTGTAGATCAAGTTGCTTCCCTTCTTGGGCATTTCCTGGAACATGTCCCGTGTTTCTTCTATATCCCGCACAAATTATAGCGTTGTAGATCAAGTTGCTTCCCTTCTTGGGCATTTCCTGGAACATGTCCCATGTTTCTTCTATAACCGCGCAAATCATAGTGTTGTAGATCAAGGTGCTTCCGCCAAGACCCTTAACCTCGCATTTCGTTGAACAGCCTGCTCGCTCGCCTTTTTGACGTACCTGATTTTCAACAGTGCAGGAATAATCGTACAGATGATGCAGTCGTCTGCAAGGAAACCTCCACTGATCATCTCAAACCACTGCTTCCTCTCTTCTCCAATCCATCCTATCTCTCAGTGGCAATTTTATCATACTTGCATACATTATGGTGTCTGGAGCGTAGCCTCTGGCCTTTAATTCGTTGAAAACATGGAGTTTTAAGGATCGAATTCCCAGGGATTAGCTCAACTCCAGCTATCTTATGCACTTTCTGACACCCGAAAATGATGAATGCAAGAAACAGATTCATTCTATCTTGAATGCAGTATACACATTTTGGTATATCCTTAATCATCCAATATTTGCAATTTCATCAAAAGTTAGATCTCTGGAATCGTAAGAGCATGAAAATAATGAGGATCATATGTAACCCGTAATCTCTTCACCTTATTCGAGTAGGCGCACAGTAAACTTTATCATGTTCAGTACATTCTCTTCTATTGCTATCGTTAGAGATGAGTAGGTCTTGGTACCTCATTTGAGATTATGATACAATCAGGACCCGCCCTTACTCATTCACTTTCCTTTTTCCTTCAAATATTTGCCACCAAATCATGTGTATAATCTTGCTTGGCTAAAGAATGCACGAACGAACGACCCTCAAACAACGAGGTACTCTGACACAATTGAAGCACCTGCAAGGCCTAACAAGCACATTAAGGAAACAGCATTCGACATAGTGTTCGATGAGCCTGAGAGAAAGTAGATCTTGTGGCTGCTGCTGTCCCCCCTAAAGCCTCTGACGATCATCGCCTACAAAAGGCAAAACCAGTAACTGAAGCTAAGAATCACCAACTTATAACCAAATATCGTTCTGGGGACGACACTAGTGAGCATTACTCCGGAAGCAGACATAAACCAAAATATAGTGGAACAATGGTATGTCTTTCCCTTATTCCTAGTCGATATACATCCCAGTTCATGTGGTCTCTCGGTGCAATAATAATGTCCAAGAACATCGTAGATGAATATGACATCACATCCATAAACAAAAGCCAGACAGAAAGGGGTACTTGCAAGGGAGATGAAGGAAATAAAAGAAAAATACTGCAAAGAAAATATTGCGCTGGGTTTTTGGGTGGGGGGGCGGGGGGTTGTGGTTGTGGTGTGGGAAGGAAAAAGTACCTGAGAGATCTGCTCTGCCTGTTTTAATATATTTTTGAAGATTCGCTGGATATATGCAACAAAAACTGCATGACAAAGCTTTCCCCATTACGATGCTGATAAACAAGAAGCAGAAAAGAGTAACCCTAAGGGGCTATAACAAATGTAATGACACATGTTCACGGTTTTGTCCTTACTGTCGATTGTCTCCATCGTAGTCAGTTGAAGCCAATTTATCCGACGAGAGACGATTCCCAGTGCAACATTTCTCACCTGCCAGCGATCAAAATAAGAGTCATAATTACTGAAGTAAACTTAGATCCTTGACAAAGTTCTGGCCTTACCTCGTCGAAAACAATATGGATAAACCTCAAGGAGAGTAAGAGGGTCAGAATAATTTCATCCACCGGTACACCAACATTTGTCAGGGGGATCAAATACCACCTTAATGCAAATGCTAGTTGCTCTGGTGGAGTGGTAGTTAGGCAAAGGCTCGCACTTTGGAAGATCTTTCAAGGAGCACCAAAAAACAAAAGAGAGAAGGTTAACTATCATAATGACAATGAACCTCCCTTGCTAGAAACATGAGCGAATATTTCTACTCAGAGACACATCCTTAAGATCTGAACTGAACTGGCCGATTTGATCTTTCGGACTAAGGGATTGGTCCTATGGAACTTTTCACATACTTGAGCATAATATGCTGCCTGTATATTTCATACCATGCTAGTGATTTTTTTTTTATTAAATGTGCAAAATAACTGGATTGTCCAGCTAGATCATTCGATACAGCAACCCATGACTCCCTGCTTTGACTGATTCAGTGCTAATTGTGTTACGATCGCATAGCTTTGAAGGAACAAAGACCATTAGTTTTGATGTTTTGAACAAAAACACTAAAGAAAAGATGGTGATAATTAATACAAGACACTGAAATATAAACCTTTCTTTTGGTATCAAACTTTGAAAAGAAAGGTTATCAGGAAGAAAGAAGAGGAACACGAAAGAAAAATACTAAAGGTAGGAGAAACCGAGATAATCACTGTGAAAGTTAGGCATGCTGCTGTGCTAGCAACTGACAAGCCCTTCCTTGTTAATTGAAGTGGTCCAAGTTTCATAATCAGGTAAGAGTAACCCAGGAAAGATGCAGGAAAACTAGGCAATCCCATCGTGGCAGCTGTTGGGGTTCTTGATTGGACAAGAGCAGGTGCGCCATCTGCTCCGAATCCCAGCATCACAAACAGAATACCTGAGAGCAGGGATACTCTTCCAAGTTGATCCTAAAAGAATATTTCAATCCATAAGGGCAGCTTTCTTGAAAGCAAAGGAATTATCACTGGAAATGGATACAAATTCTTGAATTACTAATCACTATGATCTAGTAGGAAAATAAGATAAGTCCGAAACAGATGCAAGGTTCCTAACATGCTAGGTAGCTCACCATCCATAAATTTCTAGGGAGGATCCATATTGATAGGAAAGCCAAGCACAGGACTAATCCAAAGCGCATCATTATATGAGACCGAGCTGGTAAAACAACAAGAGCCAAAAGCCATACCTGCAAAGAGCAATAACACTAATCAGAAGAGCAGAGCTTCAGAATGCACGATCCTAAACTTCCTCTGTTGATTCTTTCAAAGCAATCAAGATAAAAAATTGGTGAAAATTAACTAGGAAGCTAAAAGAGGACCTCGCTTACACTTTCTATTTTTTTTGTTTATTATTTATAACAAGGAGTTTTGGCCCATTGAATGGCTTGTGTGACCATGGATTCAGATCAAGCACGTGTTAGTGGCTTCGCCATCATAAATTTTTTCAGAACATTATTAGTGCTCTAATACTATCATAAAGAATCAGAAATATCACAGACGATCGAAATCCCGAGAAAAAATAAAAAGAAGGAACAGGACAGTAATCTTCTACTAAATCAAGCAAAGAAAGCACATATCCAATCCAAATGTCCGACAACTACGGCTGCTCCTGACACAGGAAAATTTTCCCATTTCCACTTTCCCCACCTCACCCGAATCCCGGATTTCATCTTTCACTAGAAGACTTTGCAATTTATAGTTCATCTACTACAAATTTTTTTCTCTCACCAAATACAAAAACAGAGTAGCTTGAACAACCGGCCCCGAGCTGAGCTAACAAACCGGCCAAATTGCGAACTTTCCTCGGTTAGACTGGCTTTCGTATACGAGTGGGAATGGAAAATGGTACCAGTTTGATTCTTGGGTCAACCGAATGCAAGAAAGTGGCTGGCGAGGGCACGAACTGGCAAATGGGGCTGGCTGTCGCGTTGGCTATCAATCGGAAAACCTTTTCGGCTCCGAGAGAGAACTTGGGCAACCGGTTAACCAAGTTCTCGATTCCACCACCGCTGCCGGCTGAACACCTTATCCTGAAGCTCGGAATCCCCAGTAACTCATGGGGTTTGGCCTGTAAAAGGGGCAGTATAGGGGTCCGGCCATTTCTGCCGGAGTTGGACCAAATCGAGGGTCTTCTGCGATGACTTTGCCGGGGAACAGGAAGGGTTATCCGTTGGAAGGCGCAATTGGCACAGGACATTGATAAAGAATCTGTAAATTATCAAGTGAGTCAGCCGGAGGTTTTTGCAATAAATAGCGCAGCTTGAGATTTTACTTAATGATTAACTCAAAAACCATTCGACCAACTAAGGCTGTTAAAAAAAAGACTAAAGAATCGAACCGAATCGTCGAATTGAATCAAACTGAATAAAAAATAATTGAATCGCTCATATTGGTTCGTCAACGGTCCGATGTAATTGATTTGGTTGATTATTATTAACCGAACCAAACCATTTTCTAATTAATAATTAAATAAAATAAAAAACCAATAGATACAATTTTAGAATAAAATGTATTTCAATTAGATTTTTTTTTCATATCGTTTCAGTTAATTTCGAACAAAACTGATCGTGTTTTATACAATCAATTTTATTCATTCACATAAAAATTAGTTAACAAAATTGTCCGAACCAGTTTTAAACAATTTGATTTTTCCTTCTTGAAATAGTAACAATTCTGCCCTACCGAACCGGAAATGTGATTTGGGTTAAGTTCAAAATGATTTTTCTAACCAAGCTAGACCGTGAACAGCCCAATGATCAACTATGTGATCAAGTGAGATTGAGATCTCGGATTCAAATCTCCATTTAAGCAAAATTACTAGAAAGTCTAAATATTATACACCAAATGGTCTTCCTTTTTATTAAAAAAAATTCAATAATTTTATTTGCAGACTACTTTGGCCTTTTAATTATTTGCAGATAAATCCTTATTTCTTCAAATTTGCAAACAAGTCCCTTTTTGGTGTGTGCAGGGTACCAAACAAGTGAGTAGATAGATTCTGGGTAGATAGAAATTCTAGTTAGAATAGATTCTGATTCCAGTTTAATTAGTAATGAAATCAAACATACAGGAGGAAGTTGATTCACACAGTCAACTTTGTTTGGTTACAACTTCTTTGCGTTTTTCCAATTCACATGTTATTTACTATAACATGATTCTAACGGTTACGAATTCGCGTCATACTCTTGATGTCGGAATTTTGAGTTCGACCGTAGTGGAAAGAATTGAAAAGTAAGAGGAGAAATACAAATGCCAGATATATGTAGAAAAAAACCCTCAACTCTAAGGGAAATAATCACCGACAAAACAGAAGATTACACTAGATCAAATCAGGATATTATAATTTTTAGGATACCATCAATCTCAAATCCAAACTCTATCACTCGGGCCCTCGAAGTTTCACAGTACAGTAACACACCTTCACAATTCGTACAAAATCTTATTTATAACATAAAACTGTATCCTATTTGATATTCTAAAAAGTATTATCTACACATTTTCTAAATCAAATAGATTACGAGTTATACGACATCCTATTCAAACGACAGAACAATAAAGATTCTGTGCAAGATATTCCATTCTTCCAACTACGATCTCGACTGTTGATCATTTTTCACACATATCTCGTATCTTAATTTTGATCTTCAACTCATTATTCAGATCTTTTGATTTTCGAGTTGTATCCCAACATTAACTCAAATAAACTTTGTTTTAAAAGAATAATTACGCATGCTTAACAACTTCAGTATATTCAAAATATCACTTCAACTTAGTGGAAAAGATTAAAAATAATAATAATAAAGTACACAAAAAATGTAATGTAAATTAAAATCCGTTAAATTCAATGAAAAACAACCATTCTAACTAAAAAAATGAAACTACAAAAACCGATTGGCTGAGGTAATAAAACATATCTTTTCCTTAAATAAAATCGGGTTTTGAGTCTGTGAATAAAGAAATTTCACCTTCGAAGATTTTTGCCCATAGTAAACTCAATCAACTCGAATTAGATTAGTCAGAATCGTTTTGTTACCAGCGGTAAAAAAAGATGAAACTCTGAAGTCATTAACTTTACGAAAATGCCGGACCGCAGAATTAAGAACCAGGGAGACCCTCCTCGTCAGAAGACACTCATATCCAACTCCGTACCACTGAGGTTGAGCCAAAAACTGCATCAGAACTGTATTTAGCATTAACAGCAACAGTTTTGCCGAATCATGTTAAGGAGTTACCAACCCGAATTGCCCCATATAATAGGCGTTCATGCAGCGAGAAACATTTTACCATTGATTAGTATAGCGCATTCGGTTCTTAATTTTTTTTCCCTCGCTCATCGTCTGCAGGATGGTGAGGAAGTCCTTGCTCAGCAAAGGATGTCGGAAGCCCAGATGTAATCATCATATGTGAATCACTTGATCAGATTGTCCATGCCGTACATGATGTGTCCCGAGAAGATGATTGTGCTGACGTCTCCATAGAAGGCAACAGATATGAATCCCAGTGGGAAGAACATCTGCATTTTTCCCAGAACATTAGTGAGAGCATCGAGTCTCCTGTCACGACATTATACAGGAGGATGGAAGTTGAAAGTCTGGACCTGTAGGAAGCTAGTCGTGATTTGATCAGAACAATGACACTGGCGAATGCATGCCCAGTTAGCGCAGGTAACTGCTGAGGTTAAGGTTAGAGCTTCAAGCACAATTCTTCCAGCACGCATTACCGTGGGTAAGACAAGTATCATTCCAAGAATGAGAGGGTGAAAAGATTTTGGCTGCTGTACTGGTTTTTGTCCGAGAACATCTGAGCTGCAAACCAGCAGTAGTTGTGCAGTTCTCTCCGACATTGAAGCTCAGACTCAGTGACAGGGTGAAGAGGCCTGGGAAGACAAAATTCAAAGGGTGTTGCTGCTGATAAACATGGAGAGGCCACAAGACTGGACGCAAGGAAGTTTAGTCACTGCATCTGATAAAAGGCAACAAAAATAAATTTGTAAGGATCCTCTCACCGAAAGCAAATGCAGACATATCAAATGTAGCAATACTATTGTGTTGCTTAGTTCAAGAAAATATTATTTGGTTTAACATCGAGCATAAGAAGGATTGCTACTAGTCAGAAGCTTGCCACCAAGCTCACAATACAAGCACAATCTCATAAGACTCAAAACTGATTTTCTTATCACACAAAACAGTTATTTCTCACCATACTGGTTTTAAAAGAACAAACTGACAGTGAAGCGCTGCAGCTAACCTCTAGAGCAGTTTCAGCTTAAGTCGTTGTTGACCTGCTATGCAACAAAATGAATCTTAACTAATAAGGTGACTAATTTATTGAGGCTCCATGTAACACATTGATGGAACTTCACATAGCAACAATAACTATAATCAACATTTTGTAAAGCCAGGGCCAAATGGATCATCATATTCTCTTGGATCAGATATTAAAATCATTCAGGTATTGTCCACCAGAAGAACTCTCACCTTCACACGAGCCAGAAGGTTTTTCAGCAAAACCTAACTCGTGGTCGCCATTTCATCCACTCTCGAGGCAAATCAAATGGCAAAGGTATGATGGACCCAAGAGATTCAACTAGACACACCATTATTAAGTTCCACGTACCTTACCACAGCGAGCCTATCAAAAAGGTTCCCATTACCTTGTCCTCAGGAGGCTGAACAACATTATGGAAGAAAATGCTTGTGGAATCTGAGCATAAGTGAGGACATGGAGAGTTATTGTTCATCTCAAACTTGACAAAGCCCTTATCTCCCTGTAAATACCATGTCCATGCAAATGGTATAATCAGTAAATGCCAACATATTGAAGAGCAGTAGAAGAAAATGACAGAGCTTAGCGGTGTTAGGCACTAAGTTTATTCTGACTTCTCATAGTGTCCAGAAAATACAGTGGCTAATCTGACATGAGTAATCTCAGTTAATCTTACAGGGAGTGATTCACATGCAAACATCCATTAACAAGAGATTCCTGCTGTTTCTTAAATGACTTCGTAAAATATAGAAGCTCCAACATTCATGCACGTCACCAAGATTGGATTAATAATGGTTGAAGAACATTTGATATGCTTAAATTGGCACATGTTTCTTTTAGGAAAACAAATCAAGAGTACCACAAAAGAACATATATTTATATATACAATGGAGAAGACACTCAAACATAATACTGCAAAAAGTAATTGCCAAATAAACTTCAAATAAACAACCCGAGTGATGAGGTGGTATAAATCATTATCAGTAGCATGAACGGGTAAGGAAGAAGCATATCTTCGCAACCTCTAACAAGGCAAAACTGCACATAGCTTACATAAACTTGATGCAACAAAACATGTACATTCTACACAGCAGCTGAATTTTAGCTTTTCAAGTAGTTACAGGTAAATTCAACGAATATTTAGCAAAAACACTGATGTGCCTCAGCCAAAAGAAAGCCACACATAAACCAGACTAGACAAGAATTCTATTATATCAGCATTTTCATAAATCAAGGAATGCAATAGAAAGTGATGAAGAACCAAAATGCCATCGAATCAAGTTGATGAGAGAGGCAGTATGGAAAAACCTGGACCTTGGAAATGAAAAGTATTTTGCTTAATAAGAAATAAGCAATCAAACGTGTGAATCAGAGATCTGCATATTTTAAAGAATTCATCTATCTGATCTCAAATTATTGTCAACACATCACAATGATAAATCGCCAAACCTCCATTTGCAGTTCAGAGTTGCCTCGTCTTCTTTTTGTCCGTGAATTTGAATTGTCATAATTTTAATGCATCCTGTCATTTGTCCCAGGATCTTCTGTCGGCATTGGAGCCCAGATTTCGTAAACAACATAGAGGAAGAATGAAAGGGATATCTTATCAAGACAATCGTATTTCTTTTGGTAAATATGCTCTTCAGTCACTTGATAATGTGTTATTCAAAATCATCAATTGGAAAAGTACATTTACTCCTGTTCAAGTTAAATAAATAAGAAAAATGGTTACTCCTTAGAGTGCACCATCGAAAAGAAAATCCAAAAGAGAGTCCCAGAAAATGATACATAGATGAGATAAAAGAGCTACCTTAGAGAAAATTTCAGCTGCATCTTTATGTTTCAACAAGGCCGGACTCTCCCTCGCATAACTTATTAATCAGAAGTCTGCGTATGCCCTCTGGGCAACCTGCCTTGAACATAAAACCTAGGACTACAAATGAACTACTAATGCTATTGCCTTGTGTGAGACATTGAAGTAGTCTATTGAAGGTTTGCTCTCGAGGCCTAAACCCACTCTTTAGCATGTTCACGAGCCAATCTTTTGCTTCTGCAGCAAATCCCTTCTTGCACAATCCCTTGATAACCAGCTCGTCCAGAGGCCATGGATCTAGGCCCTGATTTTCAACGCAATTCATAAGTTTCTCTGCTCCTTTTATGTCTCCCATCTTGCGAAGCCTTTCAACAATTGCAGTATAATCGGAAGCTGGTGGCACAAGACCCAGCCTAACAGCTTCTTTGAAGAGATTTTTACCCTTCCTCATCTTACCCTCGGTCCAAAGATGCCAAATCAGTGCATGGTATGTTACAAAGTCACGGGCAATACCCTTCTGGGGCATCTCCTCGAATATGTTCCACGCTGCTTCTATCTTCTTATTCAAAATTAACCCACATATCACAGTGTTGTAAATCACGGTGCTTCCTCCGAGACCCTTATCTGACATCTCATGGAACAGCTTTCTAGCGTCTTTGACATTTCTGATTTTGAACAGCGCACGGATTATCGTACAGATGGTGTACTCATCTGGAAGGAAACCTTTGCTAATCATTTCAAACCATAGCTTCCTCGCTTCCCCAACCCATCCTATCTCACAGAGGCGGTTTATCAGAGTTGCATACATGACTCTGTCTGGAGCATAGCCTCTGTCGTTCAGTTCATTGAAAATGCGAAGAGCCTCAGCCCCCTCCCTTCTCTTGAGCAGCCCATTAATGACTGCATGATACGTGCAAATACTAGGAGCGCAGTTCTTCTCAATCATTATGTGCAGAAGTTCAGAAACTCGATTGAAGTTCCTCATTTCACAGTATGCAGATATCAATTTATCGAAGGCCACCTTTCGAGGGATCAGCCCATCTTCCAGGACCAGCCTGAGCAGCTTGTAACCCCTCGGCGCTTTTCCATCAAGGCAGAGAGCTCGAATAAGATGAGCAACGGTCTCCTCTCCCATATCAGCTAAGCTACCTGATGCCACCAAGTCCCTGTACAATTCCCAGACGAGGTCAGTCCTCCTTGCCTTGATACATCCTGACAATGCCACGTTCCACGTCTTGGTCTTCAGGGCAACTCCAGATTCTTTCAACTGGCTTAATGCTTCCATTGCATCCCTGATCAAGCCACCTTCGAAGAGACATATAACGTACTGCTCGAGCGAGGCAGCTCCGGGGGTGAAACCCGTCCGAGCGACAAAGGACTTCGCCACATTACACGCCTTTGCCTCCACAAGCGCATCGAAAAGAAACTTGCATGAGTCCGGGTCAGGCGAGGCACCATAATAAGAGAGGGACCAGTAAAAGAATCTGATTGATATAAGCAGGTTGCTCTGGTGCTTGAACAACTCGCGCAAGAACAACGGATCGGAGAAATCAAAGGAAGGGAAATCGGAAACCAGGGTCTGCTCCCATCTAGGCCTGGTCCTCGTGATGTGACAGACCCTCTCAGCAATCTCCGACAAGTTATCCCAGCTAGTCTCCGATTCTAATTTCCCGCCGTCACATCCGGGCTGCGTGCTGAGGAAGCGAAGCAGGGCACCGGGTCTCGGCGGTGCACCGGGGCCGTAGCGGAGGAGGATTGAGATTGACCAACGAGCTCTGGTCATGGGATGCATTAAATCTCAACTATGCTGATATCCTCGATATTACCGCTCGGAAGTAAAAGCTTCAAGTTGATACAGGTGCAGGCCGGGAAGGTCGCCATGGCAGATCAGAGGCCGCCGAGAGAGAGAAGAGAGACGGAATCAGTCTGGTAATCACCCCCATCATCAGCCGTCAAGGGAGCAGCCACGCCGGGCGACTGTGTGAGCACTGAGAGAAGCGACTGTGGCAATGGACTGGGCCTTGAAAATATTCATAGATGGGCTTAAGGATTGAAGCAGGCCCATGAACGATTATTCCTGTATTCAATTCAATTGGATTGGCAAAACATCACAACTGCAATACCAACATAAGTACCTCTCTGTCTCTCTCTCTCTATTAAATTTTTTCGGCCGCATCTCTCTCTATTAGATTAGATCTTGTTGAGAGTTAACTCGCACGTCCACTTAGATTGAAAAAGAAATTTGAATTTATAAGAGAACTTGGTATTACCATCTAACAATTTAAGTTTTTAGGTGAGAGTCCCAAAACTCTTGTAGTCTCTGTTGGAAATTTTACACGGTATCGAAGCAAGTCAATCCTGAACTCACATCATGTCAAGCCGAGTATGGAACCTGTGGCTTGTCAAGTTCGAAGCTGGAAGAAGATACTCGTCCCATAGTCAGTTAATCGAGTACAGAAAAAAGTCCAACTCATATATTAGTTCGGTGACGGAAGATAAGGCCTCCCTAGTGGTAGTTCGTCCCCACCTCACCCGAGACTGGAAGAAAAATTTCAAGCCCAATATCAATTTTGAGGGTTAAATACCACAATCAACTAGAGGTGTAAGTTAAAAACCGGAAAAACAGGCCGAACCAGAACCAAAAAAACCGAATTTATGAGTCTCGAGATAAATTCAAAGAAGTTTTTAATGTGGAAAAAACCGGACCGAGAAATTCAGGCCCTGACCCAAAAAACCCGGCGGCGTCCAAAATCGAATCGAAAATTATGTTAAATTTATATTATATCTAATAAACTATTTTATTATTGAATTTTGACAATACAAATAATATATTTGATATTTTAAACTTAAATCTTGATTCATATTTATGTATTTTATCTTCTTAATACACTAAAATATTTACAATTAGTGTGTTGTGTTTCTCATTTATTATAATAAATTTATTGCATTATTTTTGTATTTAATGTATTATTATAATAAGAGTCAAAACCCAAAAAACCCATCCAAAAAACCGAACCCGGAGTGGGTGGTTTTCATAACCCCTAAACGGTTCTCGATACAGTTTTTTAATTTGGAAAAACCGAACTGAAAACAATCGGGACCCAATAATTTTTCAAAAAAACCGGTCCGAACCGCCCGTTTACACCCCTACAATCACTGAGTTGAAAAAGAAATTTGAATTTGTAAGATAATTAAATACCACCACTTAACAACTTGGAAATCAATCTTAGACTTCTTGAAAGTTTAGGTGAATCAAAATTTTATAAATTTAATGTTCTAAATTTTGTAAATTAAAAAAATTCACTATTAATCAAAGGTTATTCATCGATAAGCCACTCTTAATTGAACTTTAATTAATTGGAGTCAATCTTATCTGCCGACTAGGTGTATTATACCTTCTGTTAAGTTCGGTATGCATGAACTTATGAACAGAATCGAACAGATCTGCCGCCTGCTGGCTTATATAGCAAAGGTTACCGGTCATTGTTCAGAATCGAACACATCTACCGACCTGAATAAGATCGTTCTGAATCGCAGGAGCCGATGGCCAGAGAAGAGACCATCTGAATGCCAGCATTTGACATGAAATGAATGACGGGGAAGCGCTGCTGACTGCGAAACAAACAAAATCCTTGGTATGTCTTCCCTACCTTAAGTTCGATTCCGAGCAACATACTTGAAAAATTGGCGAAAAGGAATACGATTCATACGAAAAAGTCCGGCCGACAGAGAACAAGGCGGTCTGGAAGAATGGTTGGTTTCTTTTTCCACTGAGCTTGATGCTTGAATGATGCTGCAAGCCGGTTTTAGAATCGCTGCAGACACTAAAACACTATTTGTTGGTTGCAGAAACAGGAGAATCAGTAAGGATTATATGGTATTAATCCACTTGGTAGGTCTCCGTGGTCAAGAGGGTCCGCTGAGAGAACTTGGGAGGCGATCCACTTCCCAGCGGCAAAATGCTCACAACCTGCAGGAGAAGAGGAGAGCTCGTAAGTTGAACTCAAGCATAAACAGCAGTCTGATTAGACTGGGTGAAAGATATAAATGCATTTTCGTCAATCTGTTCCTCAGTCGTAGGGCATAGAAATGGAAATGACAGCCGAAACCATAGCTTATATAAGGAAGAAGCGTTAGGATGACAGGGTAGGAGAAAAACAGGGCAGTGATATACTATTGTCATCAGAGGACATATTTTTTCCCCATTTTGTGAGAAAGACTAGCATGAATACAAACAACATGAGATGCCAGTATAACGGAGTTTAGTATAGAAAAGAATGGAAGTGATGCAGGGGAAAGAAATTCGACCGAAGAAAGGATTGGGTAGGACGAACCTTTAGATCACTGAATGTACTAGCAGCTGAAAACTGCACCGAGATGGGGAAAAATGCGGAGGAATCTGCTGGAGGAACAGTGAACTCCATTGAACCACTGCACGAAACTCAGCATCAGTTAGTGAAATCCAGTCAGATTGGTCTTCGTTGGAGGGGTACAAATGGATTATAGCACAGAGATGCTGTTAAAAACCTGCGATTTGAATTGTCTATGAGAAGTATCGACCACTCCAAAACTGAATTCCGAGAGTCATACCTGCAAATGGTCGTATAATTATAAACTCAAAGAGAGTGGAAGAAAACTAATAGATGCCAGAATTTATTCAATCATTTAGCAACTTAGATTGCCTTTTTACAGCTGTTGCTAGGTCTATCGAGACATTTACACAAGATATATGGATCATATTATTCTGTTGAATGGATAATTCTTATCTAGAAGTGCCTCGCAGGTAGTGAGTATCATTAGAATCCCCACATCATATCAATACCAGCAGAGTACATAAGATGATGATAAATACACAAAGCAGTTCACCTCCATTCTCCATCAATCTGTCTCACATTTGGTGCTGCTTGAAGAGCTGGGAGTGGTACCGAGATCACAACATTTCTCAGATCAAAAGTTGATGAGGCTTCATACTCAATGCTGACATACGTTTCATTTCCAGAAACTGAAGGCCAGCAGTTAACTGGAAAAAAATTAATTCCATAAGCATACAAACCACTAGATACCAGTGAAGCAGAGAAAGTTATGACATACTTGTGAGTGGCACCACCGATTCATCAACACTCTGCATCCTCCACTTTAAAAGACCAACACCAGCATCACCAGCTTGGCCGGTTGGAAAAGGTCTGTTTGGATCTTTGAGTCCTAGGATGTTTTCATTTGAGAATAGCTCTTTGTTGATGTTAGGGTGCGTTTTGAAAATAATTCCTGGATTGTCCCCAGATTCAATCTGCAAATGCAAAACATATAAATTATTTGAGGAGAAAAAGTGCTGATTGTTTTCTGCTAGATGATGGGAAGATCTCCTTCATCAATTGAAAAAACCTAACACATAAAAACAGATGAATCACATACAATTAGCAGCAGATAGTGCTACCAGAGTCTCAACAGAAGTTTTAGCTGTGGGTATCAAAACAAATCATGAATAAGTTGATGTTCAGAGCATGAAGAAATAACAGATTCTGTTCGGAAGAAAAAGATATATATCACAAATTTGTACTTAAAACCCCGACAATTAACTAAAATGGATAGGACATGTGTTTATTTCGTGAGAAAGTCCACAAGATCGGAGGTTGATTCCTCCAGTGCATATCCCTTAACAAGGCCACCCACATGCATGCACATGTACTCAGCAGGATGCACAGGTTTGTGGGGTTGTTCATGGGCCAGGGAGAATAAACCCCGTTATAAAAAAATGTACTTGTCTTGTCGTGCAATCAGGTTCTTCCAGGACAATATTTTCATAGTGTCCTACCATAAGCTCTGTCAAAGGGAAAAAGGATTTCTAGTTCGCTTTTCCCTGATAGGTAATGGGTGAAGATTCATTGTTCCAGAAAATGCGTCGCTATGTTTTCACGATCCAAAGAGCCCATTGTCAACATCAAATCCATGGGTGAATTATCCAGCCAAAATCCACCATATAGGATTAATTTACCATCTAAGAAATCCATTTCCATCTTGAATTGCCTATGGTGCTACTTTTGATATCTTGCATGTCAATGGACAAAAAATGTGGAAAACACCATAACTCTGTAAGTCTGAGAATTATGTGATGCAGAAATGCATGGTGTCCATCTCCATATAGAAAGCATTTATCATCAGAGAGAGAGAGAGAGAGAGAGAGAGCACCTGAACTTGGATTAACCCATCATCTTGGCTAAGAATTTGAAGTGACAGGGTACCCTGAACATCAAAGTTACTCAGTCCACCATCTCGTTTAAGTTTTACAGTGAGTTTCTCCTCAACAGTCAAAGTGATGGGATCAGTTGGTAATGGTGCAGGTAATTTAGAGTTCCCTGCTTTAGGCTGCACATCTTCGAGAATAACTTCACCTTCTGCTTTCAAGCTTTCCAAGAACTGATTTGTCCTTTGGGTTTTACCAAGCTGCATACCAAGACCTTTGGGAGGAGCAGCAGCAGATGAGGGCATACGACCTGTAAACAGTTCTCAAATCACGTATGAGCCATAAACTTGGAAGCTTGTTCCCAATCAACTGCATTAGCTGTGAGGTTTTTGCATAGCAAGCTCGAACATAAAAGAAGTTGTGTTAAATGTGCAACACTCTAAACTCATAGAAGCATAAACAAGAAACACATCATGGATACACAGCTTGATATTTGTCTTTGGAATAAAATGTCACATGTTCAACTCTTGGCATGCTTTGAGCCATAGTTTCAATGAATTGCTCCTCCAGTTGATGGGCTGGGCAACAGAATAATTTTTTTAATAGAACAGCCATTTCTTTGTCCTTGAGTACCATTTGAAGGTATCACCAATGATTTTACCCTCATCATATCAGAGCCTTCTCTGCCTAGCATGTGCTTTACTCTCTCTCAAATATAATGCTGTCCTTCAACTCAGCAACAACATTTGTTACTTCTTTTCATCTGAGTCAAATGGTTTGGTAATTGAACAGATCTAAACATAAACATGCAAAGGAAATATAGCTGTAATTTTTTCAAGATATTAATTAAATGATATTCGAATATAAGAAAATAATTGCTGAATCTAATCAACCTGTTTTTATACAAGAATGAAGATGCAACAAACCTTTAGTCTTGCTGGAGACAGAATCAGTATCAACATTTCCAAATCCAGAACCATTTCCAAGACCATTTCCTTTGCTAGATATACTCATGCCACTGAAGCTACTCTCGAGTCTTCCAGAGCCCAATGATTGCAAAGCCTTAAATCCTCCCCTGTCACCTCTGGACTTCTCAATCTGCAGAATAGTAAACTATTTCAGCAGATTGTTCAAACTCAAAAAAACATAAAAACATAAAAACATTTCAATGGAAAGACTAAAGGATCCTCAAAGAAAATAAAACTACTTTTATACCTTGCTTTTATCAATTTCACTTGCTTTGCGTTTCATGACATCTTTTGTTTCATTAATCTTGCTTTGCATAACCATCTTGTGCAACTTCTCTTCTTGGCTCTCCATTTCGCAGTACTGTTTAACTTGGGTCACTGTTACATTTTCCTTGTGCCCAAGGGAGATGACTTCATCAAAAGCGAAAATCAACTCAAAAGCTGCCTTTCCAATGTCCTCTTCATCCAGAGAGAAAGCATATTCCGGTACCTAAGGAAAGTTAAGGAGTCAACCAAACAGAATTCTTATCATATCCCTGCTCCTTGTATCTCCAAAGAGGTCATACATCAATCAGGACATTACATATTATAAGCAGATGCCAGAACTTAGGCATACAAAACGCCATGTGGATTGAGAAAATCAGAGGAGCCAGAATATGCATTAGTGACATTAAATAAACATAAATCAGTCAAGAAGGATACAATCTTGGAAAGAAGCCTCAAGGTTTCCAGATCTTCAAGAATGTTGCTTTGTTTGTTGGTAACAAGTAGCAGGTACAAAGCTTCTATTGGTTGGTAGACATAGCGAACATTCTCAGTTTCGACATACGTATGTTGTTTTCCAGCAGGACCAGTCCCAACCAACTTTGGAAAGGCAGCAAGAAGACCTTCAATTCTTATTCGGGACATATCCACAAACTGCCTACTAAGAAGAACTGAACATGCAAACAAAAACGACACTTTAATTATGGAAGAGTTCCATTAGGACATAGAGATAACAACCAATTACAAGTAAACAAGAGGCACCTAAACTGAAAATAACAATTGACATTAAGAATAACAAAAAAAACCATTTATAAGAAAAACTAAACAGATTGTTCATAAATGAAATCTCTAGTTTGTAGCTCAAAACAATATATAAAGGCTAAATTATCAGAGGAAACCATATGGTACAACAGCAGCATAAATACTCAGAAAAAGGGAAAATGCTTCAAATTGGGCAGGCTAATATAAATAAGATTGCTTTTATGGTACCAATATATAATCCCCTTTCTTCAAAATATAAGCTTTCAAAAGGCACACATGTGAGCATTCACTAGTGAAAGCAATGTTTTAAATTTGACAAATTATTTAAATGTGACAGGAGAACTAGAAATGAAATCACTAGGCAGAGTTACTTGTTATACTCGGCCCTTCCCTAACATATCAAAGAACATAGTTAAGGAAACACATATAGCCCTTCAATAGAATATAATACACTTGAAAGTGAAAAATCGTCAGTAAAGATAATGTGGAAGACTTCCAGTAGTCCTGGTACAATCATTTCTTCTGTTAACAAGCTTGCACTTCATCAGGAAGAGTCAGGTAACACGAGGGATATTATACAAGCATTTTAAACTGGGTAAGACAGCATTGATAAAACTGGTCACCTTTTCCAGACTTGCTCACAATTGAAGCTGCCAGAACAACCTAAAGCAATGTAAAACAAGCAGTTATGAGTATGAGAGAAGAAAATATGCTGATTAACTTCATATGCATCCAATCAAGTGAATGAACTCGATGAAAATTACTAAAGACACTAGAATTCACAATTCAATAATTGAGTTACTCTTGGAGTAAGGGAAGAAAAAAAATGTATTCAACACGCTATTCTTGATCCAGCTTCCACTAAGCCCCAGTGAAGTTTATCTGATGATCTAATAGGTACCATTCGCATTGAATCTCTTACAAGGCTCTAAAGTGCAGTGTGGTGTTTGTGTGAACATAGGGAAATTGACTGACCGTTCTTTTTATCATTAAAAGAGAACAGAGAAATCAAAATTTCATTCAAATGGTATCAATGAGTACTGCAGTTACATACGAGTACAAAAGAGAAACAAAACCAAAAAACTCTCTTTCACCTTAAAATTTCACCGATCCTTAAGATTATAGTTTTTTAATACAAAATTTACAAAATTTGAGTCCTTCCATCCTAGCAGTTGAGAACTCACTAGACACCTCAAGGACGAAGCATATTGGCCCTGAGCAGTTCCCACTGAGGGAAAACTACTTCAACCAACTAGTCAATTCATCACAGAATCAGGAATCAAGAAATCGAGCAGAAATGCGTCAGGATCTAAAAAGGAGAAATCTTCAAGGAAACAATTTAGTTGCAGAGAGGGAAAAAGAGAAAGACTACGCATAACAGATTATTTATAATGAATTGATGTTCTATTAGGCAAGCTATCAGGTTGGCCAACTGGAATCCAATAACAAAGATAGCCCTAGATCTTAGGATTATGAAAGTAGCATAAGCATCCAAAAGAAATGCCGAATCCTTAAACGATTTCTTCGAATCATTAACCAAATTGCTTGATTACAGGTTCAACAACTTGACAGAAATGCTCAAATCGAGGCATGTATTGTGTGGAAAATCAGTAAATCGGAGAAATACGTCAAGGTCAATGCTGAAAACTTACCATCTTCACTAGCTGAGAAACAGTGGCTGCTGAAAAAGACCAGAAGTGAGAATCCGATCTGCCTGCAAGGAAAGATATCACTGGCATTAGAGAATCATCCTGGAACAGAGTAAGCGGGACTCAGTTGATGATTAGCTCCTGAGAGGGCCAAGAAGATCCGGATCCCGAGCCTATACAGCAATCCGTGATCACATTGCTAGATCCGGACCTCCCTTGAGAGATGAGAACAAATGGAAGAATCACCGATGCAGATGAACAAGAAATCACACACCGACAGAGCTGGAGAGAGAGAGATAGGGAGAGAGCAGTTGTGACTGGTTCCTGAGCGAGATGGAGCTCGAGTGCGAAGCTTTGGCCGCTTTCCTTTGCTCGATTGACGGAAGATCTCCTTCCCGCGGGAGGCTATGTATCTGCTGAAGCGATGGAAGGAAGGCGGAGCAGAGCGAAGGTGACGAATCTGCCGTTGCACTTGAAAGGCCCGACGTGTAATAATCAGAAGAAACAGAAATGGTCCTTGAGCTATGTGTTATTCGATTTAAGTCCCTACACTCTAAACATTATGTATTTAGTCCTCCAACTTTCCAAACTATCCTTAATTTGTCATTTTACAAGTGTTAATACTTGAATTATAATTTATACAACAAATTCGTTATTATTAAACACGGAATGTTTACTCCAATTGTCAGGTATGTTTTGGGACTTTTGTCCTCCGAACTTATTTTTCAATTTTGATATTGCGAAATTCATCCTTGAAATTTGTAAAAAAAAATCTCAAATGTAAAGATTTAATAAGAACTTACCCGAGCTCTTTATGTATTATATAATAAATATTTTTTTCAAATTTTAGAGGGAAGTCTCAACAACACAATAAGTGGAGGTAATATTCAATATATAATTTATTATATAAATAATTGTTCATTTATTACAATTCGTAAAATTTACTCTTATAAATTGTAAAAAATTTACACGTATAAAGATTTAAAAGAGATGTGTAAAATGAATTTGTTTTGTATTGCACAGTAAATATTTGTTTATAAGCCGAGGGACAAAGTCCCAAAAACATGCATTAAACAATTAAATAACAAAAATATAAATTTAAGAATTACATTTTCAAGTTGCGATTGCGAACCAATTAAAATACAACAATTTTTTTCAAAGGATTGGTGTTCAAACCCAAAACTCCACCGAGTCACGCAATTGATAAATGTGTCACGTAGGACGTAGCTATTAATTCTAGTGAAAATTGTAACACGATGCTAAATAAGATAGACATATCATAATTTGTGTCTTATTAGATTATACAAAAAAGTTTACACTAAAAATAAAAATCTCATTAAAATATCAGCTGAATTAGATTCTTTACCATTGTCATTTTAATGAAAGGGTAAAATTGGAAGCCCATAAATAACTGGGCCTAATGTGCTAGGGCGAGCGGAGAGATCAGGGCTCCGCTTAGCCTTGGCCGTGTTTGACTCTGTTCCTCGGTTCCAGTGGGTTTTCTCTCTCTCGACCAGAGTCGGAGGAGGGTTTGGTTTCGGAAAGGGCTCGCTGGCTTTCGCCCCGGCGGTCGCCCTTCCCTTTCCGAAGACGCCCTGCGATTTCGGTTCTCCGCTTCTCTATTCCCTTTCCTTTCCTTTCCTTCCCCTTTTTGATTTCACTTCCTCGTTTGATTGGTCGCGGAAGCGACGCCACGCGTGGAAAACGCGTACAGAAACACAGAGAGAGACAGACAGACATGTATGTATATATATATATCTATGCATTGAAGCTTATGTGTGTCGATGGGGCTCCCCCGGCCTCGGACATCGACAACGCGTTAGGTAAGCGAACTGGGCTGTGAAGAAAAGGGAATGGTAGAAACGTACGGCCGATTTACCGAGAACTGTCCGTATCTTGGCGTGGCGGCTCCGGGGGTCGAGCCGCAGCCATGGCGGGGTTCCTCTGTCCCATTTTGCCTGAGAAGTCCCATCGCCTATCTGAGCCCTTACTTTCCTTTTTTTGGTTACGAGTAGGCTAAAAGTATTCCCAGGATTCTTGCTGTATTAAATACCTTTCTTACCTTCTGTGCTTTTACGAAAAAATCTTAGATGGTCCTACTCACAGCCGTTTGGTGATTAACGTCAATTTGCTCATTCATCATGTATTTCCTCATGCCATGTGGTGATAGAGGATTGTCTAAAAATTTCTTGTGCTTTTACGTATGGCATTGAGATAACTTCACCAGACTATCTGGTCAGCGAAATGAATGGAAGCAGAAAATGGAATAACTAACAGCCTGCAACTATGTTGTCATGCTGAGGTGGTATACAGAGCTTTGCTTGGAATTGCTGTTGCTGCTGTCTGAGCTTTTCAGATGTGGCTTTCACTTGAAAGGAGTGTTTCCCTTTGGCGAGGGCTTGCTGGTTTTTGCTCTGGTGATCTCCGTTCCCTCTATTAAGACACCCTGTGGTTTCACTCTCTTATATGTGATCGCCTCGTATCTTTGATTTCACTTCTTGATGGATCTATCCTTGGGATAGATAGAGAGAAAATTGTGTATTTAGCGTGGTAGCTACTGGGGCAGAGCTGCAGCCATGGCAGTGTTCCTCTGTCCCAATTTGTATGTGAATCGCTGTCACGTATCTGAGCTATTTCTCTGCATTTAGATCAGAGACTGACATATGCATGATATGGTCATCTGTATGATTGATGGCTTCCCAAAAAATTGATGATCTCTGATTATCTCTAAGTGTGAAAGATACACTTCTTAAACTATGGCCCTGGGAATTATTGCCCATGAAACTACAAGGCATGTCATGGCAGTTCTTAAGAGTGAGCTGCAGCCATGGTGAGGCTTGGTTCTACCATATGATCTAGATTGAAGAAAAGGGAAAAATCCTAAAAAATTTTCTGATCTTCCTAATTGATTGATTGTGTTCGTGCCTCCCTCATGGGGTCATTTGGTTGTGTCACCCCAATGTTTCCAGTGATCGTATGGTTAGATAGGTGCAACTCTCTTTTACCTTCTTGGGTCTCTGTTCTCTGCAGACCTGTGAACATGCAAGTAATATGGAAACGATGTTTTCTCGATTGAAAGGTGATAGCACTTGATTCCCGATGAAATGCAGATATGTTTCCGGAAAAATATCTTATCAACCCTGGCGTGTCTCCGTCATGGTGCTAGGGTCCGTTGCGGAGTCTCAACTCTGACTGGAGAAAATCCTTCTATCATTTGTAGTCATGTACCCATAAAGACACTCTCACCTCATAATTTCGCGGCTTGTGCTGGGGACATGTGAAATCTTAAAGGTTTGCTCTTCTTTACAGCTCGAACTTTTGAAATATAGCTTTGGCCCCCAATGCAAGCTGGTGGCTTTTTGGTTTCGGCTATCTTCCCCTTCTCTGGTCACTAGCAATTAGCAAGGGCTTTGAATTTTTGAACACTTAATCTCCCACTTTATTATTTCAATTCTAGCTATCCTCGGGCATGATTCTTTTTGTCAGGCGTATGATGAGTGGCTACAGCAATAAATGATGATTGCAGTTGCCTAGTGCAATGTCCCTGCACTAGCTGTAGTTGTTTTTGCTTAAAAAAACAACTATATAGCTTCTCAAATTCTAGAAATTCCACTTGGGCATTCACTTGTCTCCCCATTCAAGGCTTTCATCAGCACATCGGGATTGATTTTCATGAGATCTTTGGTTCCGTAGTAAAACTGCCCGCTAATGAGTACAGAAGTCTGGTTGGTTCTTTCTGGTTCAGTCAGCCAGTTCATGCATGCCTCACACAGCCAACCTGCCCCCACACGGCCATTGCATCCTTAGGTATCCTCGAGGTAACATTTTATCGTGGACTCTTTAGATGATTCACTGACTAGCAGATCACAGCCTATGTGGAATATGGGTGCAGATTGTGTTGGTTACCTTGATAGAAAGTGTCTTGGGATATGCAATCTTCGTGGGGCCGAATCTTATTTCCTGAAACTGCAGATGGTCACTAGTTTCAGAGAGGGAGAATATATTTACCTGCTAAGAGAGTATGGATATCACTTATCTTGCGGTAAACCTGATTCAACATGATTGAAGCAAACACATAGTAGTTGACTGTCATTTCCCAACTTCCACATTCACTTGGACGATGTACGCACCCAATGAGATCATCCACATCGAGTACCTCAGTATTCCCAGTAAGAGAAGCTGCGGGAAGAGTAAAAACTTCTGCTTTCGGATCCTCAATTTTCCTTGCCGGGAAATGTTTCGAAGAATGTCTTATTGGAACTTGGTTGCTGTGCTATGATTCAGAAAAAATGATTTCATGAAGACATAATGGATTTCCCAAATTTCGCTTCCGTTTCTGTTTTGTCCATGTCTTGGTAGCTCTTTTTTGACACGTAAAAAGAGAAGTCTGTAGTAGTGGTGAGTAGTAATAATAATCCAGTTATTTACATTATATGATATTCGAATTTTCATATTTAACTACAAGAACCACCAGTACCAAAGGTTCAAGTTCAAGAGTATTTTATAGCAATATTAACTAGAACAATACTCCGACGCGGAATCTTTACTTCACCTCTCAAATCGCATGAGAATGAGTTTTGCATCACTAGATCACTGCTCTCGGTATTGTCTCATGGTGCTCATGAAGTCTAGAATTATGTAACATCCATTATTCTATACGTGAAATCATGCAGGAATCTAATACAGGTGAATTGAAACTGTGTCAGGACAAGGATATCGCTATCTTTTTTCTAAGCGACAGTAATGGTGAGCCAGTCACCTTTCGTTAATATTTGGATTTTCATATTCAATCACAAACATATCGAACGAACTGAACAATCAACAGTATTAAAACTAACTTACCAACGTAGCATCGTCAAAGGTCTGACATAATTTAAGAAAGTCGATGTCTGTTAAGACATAAGCTACAATGTTTTTAACAATATTATTCAGAACGAGATTCGAACATTTGACCTTGATCTCACCAAATCATACGGGAGTAAGATTTAGACCATTAGGCCACCGCCATCGGTAGTACTTAAATTTCAAGATCCATATGCTTGCATTCAGAGGCAGCAAAAAAATTATTCATATATCTACAGAGCAACTGTCTCAATTAAGTGTAGAAGGCAACTGCATATAGAATCTACACTGAAGTATCGAAATCTACCCAGAATCTAGAAGAACTCACGGTCGGGGAAAAGGATGGGGGCCAGGAGGGTCCAGACAAACAGTCCAGCGGTGACCCACTCGGTGCATATACGGACCCAAACGGAAGTCCAGCCAACATCTACGAGGTCAGAGCTGTCAGAGGAGCTTGTCCAGTCCGAGAGAAGCATACCTGCGTACATGCTGGCAAGGGCAAATATTAGGTGGAAGAAAGTGTACGAATAAGTGACAGGTCTCGCCTCTTCTTCCTTCTTGTCCTTCTTGTCATCCTTGTCCTTCCCTTCTTCCACATCTTCCACCTTCAGAAGAGGAGCCTTGGCACCTACAACATGGGGTTTAAGAATACATAAGATAAAGGAAGAGTTCATGTGACTTTAACAAAGAGTTGCCTAAAGTGCGAAGGCCTTAACAATGTAATAATGCGAAGTATCGATGACTGGGTTCATTGTATTCTGCTTCTAGTTTACATAATAAGAGCAACGTAACCTGAACAAACGTTACGAAGTAGATGTACTTAAGGGTTTGCTTGCTGAGCCTTATAGCTGTTTTGGAATTCAGGTCATCAGAATGTTCTGATATCAATATCGCTAGGCTACTGGGCGGTCCAAAACATCCTGTTAACAACCATGTCTCATGGGCAACCTTCAAAGGTTACACTACACCAGCAGTCACTTTATGATTGTGGGCTATGTAGATGCATGAAATCTCTGTTATGACTTGCCTTATTACAATCAATAGTCTTGCGGCTCAAAGACCGCGGAGGTGATCTTATATCGATTATCTCACGACTCAAAGACCGTGGAGATATTCCCAAAATAATAACCCACGGCTCAAAGACCATAGAGTCATGTGATTGATGCTTATGACTCAAAGATCACTGGAGCTCATATACGAGATTTATTTGCCTGTAACTCGAGGTATAATCTAGACATCTTGCATAACTATGGCTCAAAGACCATAAAGTGCATGATATAGGATTGGTGGGAGAATCTTGGATTAAGCCCATCCCTAGGATATTGCACAGAGTTTTGGCTTGGTGGGCTCGAAATGGGGCTCGTTAGGGAAGCCCTTTGGGTTTTCCTAACCCTTCTAACCGGTCTAGAGTACAACTTAATCCAATAACCCGTTACATCCTCCCATTAATTTCGACCAACCAATAGTCGACACATGCCAACATCCTATTGGCTATACAACTCATGAGATTACTATAAATAGCCCCACTCTTCTTAGTCAAAGGGCTTTTTTCCATCTTTGGCTTCAGGAGCACTCGGAGAACAATTGCGGATCTCTTTCTAACCTACCACCTTCATCCCTCCTGCCACTGCGTACTCTAGCCCGGGAGGATTGCCCACTCCTCCTCTCTAAGCCCTCTCTACTCCATCCCTTTCAGTGTCACTTGTGTGCAACACTTCCTTTCCACACTTTCAGGAACTCAAGTATTTTCTTCCATCCACAGCCTATAATCAATTCTGATGCCATCAACACAAGAAGCCCAGTGCACAAAAGTACAAGCAGGAGGCTCTCTGGTGTTGATTAGGCCTCTATAACTCTTACCACACTCTCCACCATACATCATTAATGTCAAGTTAGGCTACCATAGCACCTTTCAGAATCTACGGAGAAGTAAAGAAAAAAAAAACAATTCCATGTATCTGGATTACCTGATCTGGGTGAAGATGGCGGGGTTAGGAATATTGTTGAGGATCCAGCACGAAGTGCAGAGTACAAGACAGAGAGCACTGTCGTTAGCATTCCGAGAATAAGTGTCCCAGTGGAGACTGCTCTTGACTTGTTATGCAGACCATTGCATGCGTAATTTCGAGGCTCACATGAGAGAGCAGTAAAGCACACGTAAGCGCAATACACTGATATTACTGAGGCCGGCAAGAGGCTTCCATTCACCTGTTCAGGTTTCCAGGGGAAAACATCAATGAACACTTGAGTTTTTGAAATTGGGCCAATTGCTTTAATCAGCCAAGTTAGGAGCTAATTCAATAGGTTCAAAATGAAAAGGGTCAACTAGCTGGTCCAATTTCCAAAGAAAAGAAATGCCCGGGGATCTGATTCTGATTGTCTGACTGGATGATCCAGTCCGGTTTCTAAGATGTGATAAGACAAAAAAATGAAATATTGCAAGGCAGCATCTTAAATCTGAAGATATCACTAACTGCACATCAAAAGACTTCATGGCTCAAGAATGTGGCTCTCACCTTAGGATGTAACGCAACTATAGTAAATATGACAGGCAGTATCAATGACATAACCATGAAGAAAACGTTAAGACCGCAGTCGTGCCCTGAAGGATTGAACCAAATGAACAGAACTCCACCAATTGTAAATGCTGCTATGTAGCACACAATTGATATTGCCAGCAAGGCTATGTACCTAATGAGATCCATGGAGACTGTTAGAAGTGAAACAGAGAGGAGCTGAATGAGTAGCACATGAACAAAGTAACCACCAAGCAACAGAAAGCTCACCATTTCTGTTCATCTTTTTCAACCCATGCATCATTCCACGAGTGGGTGAAGTCCAATAATATAATCACTTGAACCAGCAGAAACAATCCAGCACCGAATTTTGATATAGTTGCTGCATGATCCATCAAATGTCTTCAGGTCATTCACTTGATAGACATAACAGGAAAGAGACTTTAAGTTCCAAAAAAAAGAAAGGAAAGAGACTTTGTCACATTATGAATCGGCACACCTTCCCCTAATCCCTTTGCATTATACTCCAACTAATTATACATTATTTGCACATAGAATAGTATGGGTGGCTTAAGCAGCTTCTTTGAGTCTAATGAATTAAAGGAAAGATGATTATAGAATAAGGAAAACTGAGGTTGAATTTTATTAGTGTTCTAAATCAACCAGTCATGAATACTCAAGGTACGTAGCTTTAATATATATCTTCTCATGGAAAACCATAACAATCTTTTACATGGAAACATAGTCACTGGATTCAATTGATCCACAACCACCATAAGAAAAAATTAAAATCAATGGCAAAAAAATAAACCTAAAGTGAGAGATCTGGCAGTACCGACCATAGATTGAGATGACCACATTTGGAATGAAGAACATGAGGATGACTAGCAAGAGCCAGATCACCATCTTCGCGATCCACCCACCATGTTGCCACGAATCGCGTCTATCATTCTGGTCCTTTACCCCAATCATTATGAGAGCGAGTATCCCAAAAAAAAGGAAATTTCCCATGCTCACTCGAAGAACTGCTTGCATCTGGAACCATGCTTTTGTATGTGAAGAAGTATTTATCCCTGAAAATGAGAAGATTCAACCACACAAACTCATTAAAGATTCCAAGGAAACAAACAGTAGACGACATAGTCTTGAGGGTTCAAGATCCTTAGTGAAGCTGAAAATCAACTAGAAATTACTCCATGCTTCCTCTCCCTCTCTCTGATTCCCATCATAGCATTTCCCCACAACAAGTAGGAATACTATTACACGGTTAGAATCCTTACTTAATTTACAAAAGCTGACAAAAGATCCAAAAACCTTAATCCACACTAGGCATCTTTCAGAACAAGCAGACAGCTCAAAATTAGCCTAGTCGCACTACAATTACTTCAATTACTACATCAAACCATCAAAACCATCCACTGGCTTCAGCTTTAGCTAACAAAATCACGGAAATAAAGCGACAGAGCTGCACTAGCTAATCGAATTCAGACTAGGAGGAGGAGAAGCGGGGGCAAACTGAATCAAGGGACTGACATGAGAGATGCTTGAGGAGAGGAGGCGCTATTTCTCTGAAGACCCACGCGACGATAAGAGAGAGGCCGAAGAGGCCGCAGTAGGCGAGCCTCGCCGATCGCTTCGAGATCCCTGATGCCACCGAGGAGCACAGCCCGCACGTGGAGGCGAACAAGCAAGAAGCCAAGCACGACATCGCCCTCGTGGGTGTCGCTCTCTGGAGGGGTTCGAGCTGGGCAGGTAGTACTGGTAGGTCGGAGGAAACGGAAATTGAAGCGGTCGCCTCTGAGCTTCTGCAAGGAGGATTTGACTTTTTGCTCTGTGAAATACTTATCTCTGTGTGTCGATGGGGTTGCCGGTGGAGTTTTGACAGCTGACTGGCCGTTGAGGAAGAAGCTGACAATTTCCGGAATTTATCTTTTTAAAATTATAAATATTGCGACGTTATCTTAACGATAAATTTCCGGCCCAATTTCAACTTATTGGGCCCAGTGGGCTATTTGTCAACGGTCCATTGGGCTTTCGATATATTTTTGGGCCTTTTGTCTGGCCTTAATTTGCTCAGCTGTATTTTCCCCAAAAAATGTGCGAAAATTGAATCCATAAAAATATATGAAGGCAATGGTACAATAGTACTGTCCTCGATACGAGAACAAGAGATCTTGTATGCAATTCTCATTGGTATTACTTTTTTATGCCCTTTTGTTCCTTATTTCATCCTTTTTTCTGTTAAAAAAAGACGACAGTAGTAGCGGTAACTCGGCCATCCTGCCGTGTAATATTCGAATTTTCATTTTAAATCATAAACATATCAAATGAATTAAATAATCAGTACTAACAATGATCCATCGATGTAGTACTACTAAAAGCTTGTTATAATCTAAGAAACCAATATCCGCTTAGGCACAAGCACATGTTTAGAGAGAGATTTGATCATGTGATTTCGACCTCACCAAATCATATGAAAGTGAATTTTAAATCATTAGATCACCGCCCTTGATAGTTAGTCCTCCTTTTCATGTCTCCACTCTACACTGAAAAGAAAGAAACATATAAGGGTAGGTGTTGGATCGAACTTCTCTCTTCGTCCTATGCATTGGCAATGGATTACGGATATACCAGAGGTTTATTCGTATGATGCACGATATGTGTTATTTTAATAAAAAATTATTGGAAGTATATATTCACGATGGAATGCACAAACTATTTATAATTAAATTTTTAAGTAAAAATAATATATGCTTAACGTTTAAATTAAACAGTCATAATAGCGGATCGTAAAAATGAAAACTAATGATAAATATATTAAAAAGAAAAAAAGGGGACGCGGAGACAGAGGGGATCACTTTCAAGCAGGAGGTGAAAAAGTAGGAAGCGAGTAGTTATTCATGTTAAATTTACGATCATGTCCTCATTTCTCCCTATCTAAGGGATAGCAATATTCAATTTATGTGGCCAGCATCCTTAAAGAAATAATAGCATCCTTAATGCAATTTGAATCGGGATACTCTCTATGAATGGGTAAAATAGTACATCTAACATAACTGTACAATTCATGTCCCAGCTGCTATTAAATTTTTTAATTATATATTCTATTTTCATTTTTTTATGGTACATCCTGTAAAGGTTGGTAGTTTTATAAAAAAATTAATACTCAATTTAAATCATTACTATTACAAGATTAAAAAAAATATATGACTTTACAATTAATTACGTGTAATTAACCAATGCACAAGATTGTTATTGTTATCCATTTCAGTAAAATATTAATTTATCTTCAATCCACAACCAAGCGCAGCCGCCTGAGCGATTTGTAATTCACTCTCATATGACTTGGTGAGATTAAAATCACGGGTTCGTGTCTCGCTCTTAATTATATTCGCCAGAACAGCCTTTTGAACTTATATATTGACGGACGCCGACTTCTCACACTATATTTAGGTCCTTGGTGGTACTATATTGATAGAGTCGATGACAGTGTTTGTTGTTCAATTCATCTGATATGTTAACGATAAAACACGAAAATCCAAATATTATGTAAAGTACGAACGAAAGAGAAGATTCCGTTAGAAAAAAAAAAAAAAACAGGGGAAGTGCGGATATGTTCTTTAGTCTTTATTTTCTTTTATAATTTTCACTCAAATTTTTAATGGATTTGGTAGTCAACCTTTTTGCGAATCTTTTATAATCTCGTATTTTTTTTTGTCTCTTTTGGTCCTCGATCTTTATTTATTTTATTATTTTTACTCTTAAGTAAGGTATTTGAGTCGAATCCTATGAAAGAAAAATTTATAATTAAAAGAGAATAGCCACATAAATACTAATTAATTTGAATATATTAATTATTTATGACCTATGGAATTTTCTAGCCACGATACTTTCAACATTAAAGAAACACACATTCTAATTCTTCAACATAGTTTATTCATTTCTTAAAAATTAAGATTTTGTAAATGGATGCGTTTATCTACGTCGGGAAAAAAATCTTAAATGGTTGCATTTTACAATGCACAGTGAGAAGGAACCAATTAAATTGTTTTGATTAATGATAATTGCGGCAACTATCAAAGTGAATAATAATAATTTACTCGCTTGTCAATTTTTAATTGATATTTTCTCACGTCAAATAGTGAGATAGGATCACCAAAGAATTTCTCTTACAACCATATTTTTTGCTAAGTAATATATATCTATATATCTTAATATAGTAAGTTCTACTCATTTTGGATTCTGTTTCACTTTCCAAAAAATGGATGAGATATAAAATTGAAAATTTAATGATATTATATTAAGGGAAAAAATAAAATTACGGTAAATTCATTAATAATGCAGTCTTTATATTTATATATATATATATATATATATATATGAAGGGGTGTTAAGCGTTCGTTCGATTAATTCTTGCGACCTATATGCACACCAACAAACGCACCGCATGGGACCAGAGGTGTCGCCTTTAATATTCGATGTGTCACGACTCCTTGCCAAAATGCTATTAACATCCCTGTTCGAGCTAACTTTGCTAGCACGGTCTCACCAACCCAAGTCGACATGGGCCCGATGCGTATCCTGTACCGCCTTGCTGGTGTCCACAAGGTCGGGACGAGCATGTCGTGGATGATTGCTACCCTTTGTGGACCACGATCTCCTCATCAAGAGTGTGCACGAGTACCAAACAGAGCCGGAACCGGTTGGGACTTGTCCCATTGGGAGGTCCCGGGTAAATTATTGTGAGAATATGACAGGTTCTAAGTATAAAAAAAAGAACCGGTTAAAATAAGTTTCGGTTCTATTAAATGTGACACTGAGAACCGATATTTATATTTTTACTAAATATACAACATGAAATTACATTATTTTATCTTAATATTTTATTCTATCTGTTTATTTCCACATTCAAATCCTCAGTATATCTTAAAACTCAGTGTTCCTTAGTTTTGTCATCTAATAATCTTCATTCTTTTACCGTAAGAGCTTTACCGATCACAAAATTTCTCTACTATTACATTCAATTAGATATTTTCAATCTTTTTCAGGTATGTGAAGCAAGCAAATTGTTTGATAATTATTCATTAATCGGTTTTAAACTTTTATTTTTATTTATTAATAGAAGACTATATTTCAAACAGATTCCAGATAAAGTCCGATTCCAAATTTTAGAAATCAATTTTAAATAGGGTAGAATTTGAGTATTATAAAAAATATATATAATATCTAAACTCGATCATCCGTACTCCCCATCAATAACAGCCCGACAGATACCAATGGGACCGCATCAAGTCTCGATCCCCAATATTTCCGAGGATCCGGAAATCTCGTATATCACAAAAATGTTAAGCTTTAAAGTCTAAATTAAAATCAAGTGAGATTTGTCTTCTAAAATTACCAATTATGTAATTTATCTTAGTAATTTTAAAATTCATATTAATATTATTCTGAAAAGTATGTTCTAGAATTTCTTTTTTTTTTTTATTCCTACTATCTTTGTTCCAAATATATTAACCAAGTATACAATGTTTTTTCAAGGGGAAACTTCTACGATTCGGTTACTAAATTGTTCATTAATTTAATCAAACGGTTCAAAATCACGATATCTAGTAAAAAAATTGTAATGGCTCGTAATCCCCTTTTTTTTAATTTGTTGAACGATCCTGAAATCTTCCAAGGTGAAAATTCTTTTCCATTTTTTAAAGTAGAAAATTCTTTTCATTTATCTCCTCAATTTTGACTTCCTTCCATTTTTGTAGGAGCCTAAACAAGATATTCACAAATCGAATATGATCTTCACTACCGATTAAAAAAAATACTACGATATTCACTTATTTAAATTTAAGTTGTGTCGGATTATTAATAATTAAAACTCCACGAATCTGAGCTCGAGGGTTTTGGTCTGATGATAAAGAAGAGCACATATATCGTCCTAGTTCAAATTCAAATTTCCTTGGAACTGATCAGCATCTCTGGACCTACCTTGAAGTGCATACGGAACCATTGATTAGTTGGGTAAAGCTCGGATATTATCGATGTAAAAAAATTTACCAGTCTGTATATAATCCATTTCCAATAATCTTAACCGAGAGGTTTAGAACATAATTTGCCAGACCAACTAAATCAAGAAAAAAATTCAGGAAAAAAACAGTTTTATGTAGAAAATTCGGGGCGGGGGGGAGGAAGAGTCCTTTTTCTTCGTTTTGTCGGTTTTGCTGACTTCAGCGATGCCATTATAGTTAACTGCATCTCAAGTGACAGGTGGCAACGCCTCGCCGACCAACCAGCGGCGGAGCGTTAATAATACTGTGAAAAGACGCAAGTACCCCCATTGATCCACGATTTTTTCATCTGGCGAGGAGGCAAACCGGTCAAGAAAAAGTAGGGTAATGCTGATAAGGAGTAGACATGACAAGTTTTACTGCGGAATCGAATCCGAAACTTTTACGTTAAGTTTAGTAATATGTATCGTTTCATATTTAAATAGATTTATGTTAGAAGTGTCTCAATCTGTATAAGGTCTATTTGATAAATGGATCAAAAACTTTAAATATGAATACGATCCGCTTAAAATAGGGTTAATACGACACAATATGTTTAACTTGTATAATTAAATGTGTATGGGATAATTATATTTTTAACTTAATATAGTTAAAAGAATTAATAAATTTGACATATAGATATATAATTAAATATATTTAATCGTGTCATGTCGGGATTACGTGGATTCTACCAGGTTTTGTAAATGAGTTACATGTCAATTTTTTTAGATACGAAATCCATTTGAAGTCAACCCGAACCCGCCTAACTCCGTATCTTATAGTGTCAGATTATCGTATTATCTCAAAAATTATCAAATCTGCTCTAAATTATATAATAAAAACAGTACTAATTATATTAAATCAAATTTCTTTTTAATCTTACGTTTTCACTCACAGGTCTCCGTGTCGAGAAACTCTTGGGTGGAGCGGTGGTACCACGTGGCAGCGCCACGTGGTGCATCCGTCCACTCGTCAGCGCTGCGTCGCCACGCGGGCGGCCACATCAGCAGCGCTGACACATGGCAGCACCTTAGTGGGCGGCTGCACCACGTGGGCGCTGCCACGTGGTACCACCGTTCCACCAAAGACTTTCTCCTCCGTGTCGGTGCTCCACAGTCGCACGGGCCCACTGCCCAGTACCCAACGGTGGTTACGTCCGCAGATATGTCCACCGTCCCGCGTCGTCCACCCCTTTGCCTTTTGGGATTTCGTCTAGACCTAAGATTCCCTTCTCCAAACCTTGGTTGCTCACTTGCTTTTTCACCCCCAACTTTCCGATATATGAAAAAGATGTCCGAGGGATGATAATCAACCAAAATCCAGTTTTTGCTTATTTTCTTCCATCTATATTCTTTTTTTATTTTGATAAATGGGTATACTTTACTTTCTCTGGACTCGCCTGAGTGCAACAAGGAATTGAAATCTGAGACGGGCAGAGAGAAATAGACCAGATAGAGAGAGGGGGAGAGGGAGAGGGAGAGGGAGACAAAGCAGTGCAATCTCTTTCCTCTGCGGAGTCGGACGCCTGCTTGAAGCTTAGAGTTGCTGCATTGGATCCGACTTGGTAGCGCAACCCAGCAAGTCGGCGATTACCCAATTGCCTCTCTGTAATTCCTCATCGAAATTCGCCATCAAAATTCAAGCTTTTGTAGAAACCCGAGGGCTTTCGATTATAAAAATTCCTAAGTAGTGTGCTTTAGTCATCTTGTTGATTTCATTATAAAATACATGCGTCAAGCTGATGGACATGTAGGCTTTGTTAGTTTAATCGTTGGTTTTGGTGATATTTCTCTTTTTTCTGTTCTGGCTGACCCAGGAAGCAGCGCTGTTAAAGGGTCGCCCGTGGTCTGCGCCGGCGGTCCGTTCCGATAATGGAGAAAAATGCAATCGCGTCGCGGCTGCCGCAGCCGCATAAGCAGAGCTCCTTGTTGTTTCCCATTGTACAGTGGCGGTTGGGGGCTCTGACAACGTTTGTCTTCCTGGGTATGTTAGTAATTTGGAGCATCGACGGCAGCAGGGTCAAGAGCTTCATCGAGGAATGGAGGCCCAAACAGGACCATGCCCCTGTAGACAACCTCACTCCCGCCGATTTCGTCACCATCCAGCAGAATCAGACCCTAATCTATGCTGAGTTTCCCTTGAATGCGACCGATGTTTCAGTTAATTCGACCAGCGCCAAGGTCAATGCGACCGAGGTATCAGTTAATTCGACCAGCACCGAGGTTAATGCGACCGAGGTATCAGTTAATTCGACCAGCACCGAGGTTAATGCGACGCATGATCTGTTGATTCCGGGTTCTCTCTATCCCCGAAACTGGAGCAGCAGAGAGGTTTCCTGGGCTTCCACCCAGCTAGAGCCCGATTTCTCCTCGGACCTCCTGGCTAGGTGGCTGGAACCCGGGGGCGAGCGCTGCCGGGAGTCCAAGACCGAGCAGATCGCGATTCCGGGACTTGACAGTCGGGATTCGGTTGAGCTGTCCGCCGGAAAAGTCCATGAGTTCCTCTTCACAGCTCTGGACTCATCTGGCAACCACCGTTGCCTTGGTGGCGACTACTTCGAAACGGACCTGTCCAGTGAGTTCTGGAAGTCGAGGCCGCCAGTGAAGGACTTCGGCAATGGATCATACTCCATCTCCCTCCAAGTCCATCCCGACTTTGTCGGTGATTACAACCTCACGATCATCCTTCTCTTCCGCCATTTCGAGGGGCTCAAGTTCTCCCCACCTCGGTTCGTGGTCGATCGAAAGCTTAGGAGATTTCCTATCCGGTTTTACCGGTCCCGGGCGACACTTCCCGATCTGCTCCACTGTGAATCTGTAGACTTCTCCAAGGATGTCTGGGTCGGGCGGTGGACTCGTCATGGAAAGAACGAGGACTGCAGGATAAGCAAAGATGGCCGGTATCGGTGCCTGGCTCCGGATTTCCCCTGCCAAGCTCCATGGTGCAGTGGCTCTTTAGGTGCATTGGAGAGCAATGGCTGGGCTTACTCTGCACACTGTTCGTTCCGGCTTTTCTCTTCTGATTCGGCTTGGAATTGCTTGATGAACCGGTGGATCTTCTTCTGGGGTGATTCGAACCATGTGGACACCATCAGGAACATCCTCAACTTCATCCTCGGCCATCCCGAGATCCGGGCGGTGCCACGGAGGTTCGACTTGAACTTCACCAACCCAAAAGATCCATCCCAGTCAGTCAGGATCACGAGCATATTCAACGGCCACTCGAACGAGACAATGAACTACGAGGGCTTGGACTCCCTTAGAGACGAAGGATTCCAGGATCTTCTGAAGAAGTACTTCTCCGAGGATAGAGTCCCCGACACGATGATCATGAACTCGGGACTCCATGATGGGATCCACTGGCGCAGCATAAGGGGCTTCATTAATGGAGCCAAGTACGCAGCATCCTTCTGGAAGGATGTGATCGAGTCGGTTCGACGGAGGGGGCTGAGTACGCCGAGGATCTTCTACCGGACCACCGTGGCCACGGGTGGACACGCCCGGAGCCTGGGCTTCAACCCGAGCAAGATGGAGGCCTTCAACGGGATCGCGCTGGATCAGTTCAGGAAAGCCGGGCTAGTCTCTGGCGTGATTGATAACTTTGACCTGACCTTTCCGTGGCACTTTGACAACCGGTGCAACGACGGCGTGCACTATGGACGTGCCCCTGAGAAGAAGGTGTGGCGGGACGGAGAGATCGGGCACCATTACTTTGTGGATCTCATGCTTGCCCACATACTGCTCAATGCAATCTGTTTGAGATAGCAGGAAGCACCACCCTTTGAGTCTAAAACGATCGATAGAATCCCGGAGGCAATTTCTCTGGCGTTGGAGGCTGGGGATGCGCTTCTCAATTGTCTATTTATCAGCAGCAGCAACTTTGGGCAATCCAATTTGGTCCTCATCTTTCTCCTCCCATTTACATGTATTTTTGTATAGGATCAGCAATGGTGAACACATTCTTTTGTTATGAATTCTGCAATAATCCGTACTGGTTTTTTTTCGTAGCTTTGTGTAAGGCATCGGGAACTCTCTGGCCGTAGTCAACGAGCCGTTAGACTTCTTAAAAAGAGAATTACCCTTTCAGTTCACACCTCCCAGGTCCCAATTTCTTCTGAGAACGACAGAGCCGTTCATTCGACCCTGTCAATTAAAGAGAGAATCAAACCTTTTCTTTGATGTGCACACTAATATCTAAGAGAGAATTAAAATTTCAACGCGGTTTTTCTCTGTTGATTGCAGCTCGAACGTGAGCCTTACTTAAGGAGAAAGATAATTTGATACAGTTTGTACTATCGTCGTCCTTATTATGTAATTTAGAGGTCTTGAGTTCGATCTCAGTAGTGACATGCCTTTGCTTTGCTAATTCATGTATTATTATTATGTGGGCACGGCTCCAAATCAAAACCGTTCAATTCCAAATCTGCCTCGAACCGTCCTAAGGACAATTCAGGATCAGTTCCATGGCACCATGGGAACAGATTGGCTGTTCCCAATTGTGGTCAGGGCTATTTGCTCCCCGTTGCCGAATTCGGGATATCAATTATTAAGGGCTGATGTTTAATTGCATATGATAAATTAAAGTCATATTATTATGTGAATGTGAGCGTTGATCGATTGAATTGAAAAATAAATCTAAGTTTTTTCTTGTCGATGAAAACGAATTAGAGTTGCATTGCATATTTTACAATTGAAACGGATCGTGGATAGTCCATTGTGTTACAGACTCGGGAAAGCATCTCTTCCAAGTCTCGAAACGCGTGTACCCAATGGGCTCCAAATTCCAAACGACAGGAACGGGGCGAAAGAGATTGGCTCTGGTCTCAAATCAGACTCTCTTATCCGGAAGCTGAACGAGAAAGAAAGAACCCTTTTTTTTTTTGGGGTCTGCAAAAGGAAATTCTGCTTGATCAAGAAGGCACTTCCACAATACATACTGAATCCAATAACCCATCGTACTTGAATTAGCTAAGACGAAGAAGACGACAACAAGAAGTGGGGAACGAAGGGGGGCAGCGACAAGAAGGGGAAGCTTCCGTTAAATCTGGCAAATTTTGAAGGGTTGAGGTCTCGCTTGTCCCTTAAGCCAGAGGAAGGAGGAGAAGGAGACGGAAGCCACGCGAAGGACGACCTTCAGGAGTGCAGGCCTTGTTGCCGCCCCATTTCAATGGCCCTCACATGGGGCTCCGTCCTCAGGATCGCCCTCCTCCTCGTCCTCTTCGCTGCCGTCACCGTCGCATGCTTCACCCTCCCCGTCGAAAAGGTCTAATTTTGTTTCCTGGGCTCTGCCTCATTTCCCGCATTTGACTCCACCGATCACTTCATCCGTCCCTCTGATCTTGTTTCGTGTCGTTTTACTTGTTGAAAATTTCATTTTACGCATATTTTCTGGCCGTAATTGAATTTTCTATTAAATTGTTTAATGAGCAATGCTGCAGTTTTGGGGATTCTCTTAGCTTTGGATTTGGCATTTTACTTTGTCGAGGAGTTGCTTTAGTTGTTCGTGTCCATTATTCCCAAGTCCAATTTTGAGCAGTTTCTAATGATGTCCTGTGGAAATTTCAGCAGACTTATTGAAAATTTTCTGCTCTCCACAACTTTACGTATACTAAATTAATCAGAATTCAACCATGTTTCAATACCATTTACGCTTCTAGTACTTGAGGCTGTGCCTTATAAACCATTGAGAGGTCGAGTTTAGGACTGAAAGGGAGAAAGCTGATGCCAGTTTGAGTTTATTTCCCACAGGAGAGTGAGGATGAGCTAGAGGTCATGTTTCCTATTGCCTATTTTTGTGCTGTTTGAATTTCTTATGCAATAGTGTCCTTGCAATACATAGATCTTACATGATATCATGATAGATATATCCTGGTATTACATTTCTTTATCTCCAATATCCATGTCCTATTACTCACAATTCTCTGGAATATGAAGTGACACGTATGCAAGAAAGTGGAGCATCTCCCTTGAGTACTGTATCTGTCATTCTGTCAGTACAAGTTTTTTTTTTTTGCATGGGCATTCCATTCTAGGGAAGTATGTTTTTGACTGAGTTTTTTTTCTGCAGCTCTTGAAGGACTTCTTGTTATGGGTTGAAGAAGACCTTGGTCCTTGGGGTCCATTGATGCTGTAAGTGGAATGTCAGTTTGAGTTTTCTTCTTTTATGGTTTATCTGGCAGATCCTTCTGATTTCCACTCTTGCTAGGATCACAATGCTTTAACTGGAGTAAATCTGGCTGGCAAGTTTAAAATATCAGTTGCAATTAGTCAGTTCTAATTCTGTGCAGTTAAATTCACATGTATAGTTTCAAATGCTGTACACTGTCAAGTTGTGACGGAGAAGGGGAGAACACCTCATTTGCATCACTTGGCTTCTTATAAAATTGTTTTGAACTCCTGTACCAAGTTCCATTTTCACTTGTAACCTTGGTTGTTTTCTGCAGGGCTATTGCATACATTCCATTGACGGTTTTGGCTGTTCCCGCTTCAATACTCACGGTAAGTGTTGATTTCTCTTGCTGTTGCCTTGAGCATCTTTCTTAAAATAGCAAGCTGGTAACAACACTAATCATTTTGCAGCTTATGGTTTGCTCCTATTAGCATTTTGAGTGTAATAATGGTTAAGAATTAACTTACGATCATACAGAGGAAATTCATGCCTTTGAATAATTGAAAGAGTAATTAATATAGATGTCGAAGAGCACTTCAAAGATATGCATAATTGTGACAATACTACATTAACTTCAAATTTAAGGTTGAAATTTATTCTCTATCTTTCCAGCTAGGTGGTGGTTATTTATTTGGTTTGCCCATTGGCTTTGTTGCTGATTCAATTGGGGCCACAATCGGTGCTGGGGCAGCATTTATTCTGGGGAGGACAGTGAGTCTTTGCTTTCGTTTTGCTCTTTCTTCGCCTTTTCATTTTCAATAACAAGCAGTGAACAATAATTTGCAATGATGCAACATGATCACTTGATTGCAGAAATCAATGCACAAATACTAAGAGAAAGTTATTTTCGTTTATCATCACAGAAAGTGATTGATCGTTTGTATTTTAATGTGGTTTAACTAGATTGCAAGATCATTTGTAGTTTCTAAGTTGAAGGATTACCCTAAGTTCCAGTCAGTAGCTCTAGCAATTCATCGATCTGGATTCAAGGTTCGTGAACGGATATCAAAACCTCATCTTTGGACAATTCTCATTCTACATACTGGTCGCTTAACGTATGGTGGGTGCTCTTTTATCTCTTTTTTCTTTGACAGATTGTATTGCTGCTTCGGCTCGTTCCACTGCTTCCTTTCAATATGTTGAATTATCTCCTTTCTGTTACTCCTGTTTCACTTGGGGAGTATATGCTTGCTTCATGGCTGGGGATGATGGTACTTTCGTTTCTTCCCTTCTTCTTAAACTGCCTATCCTTCAATTATCATGATCTTTTGAAGGCGATTCTCCTAAAATAATTCATTCTAAACTCAGCACTGCTTTTGTAAAAGTCGCTAAATTCACCTCTTGCATTATTTATTAGACTGTTTTATTTGAATAAAAGGGTCTTTGACTTGTTTGATAAATTGTCTTCCATTACGACTGCTGTAGCCTATAACCCTTGCTCTGGTTTACGTGGGCACAACCTTGAAGGATCTTTCTGATGTGACCCATGGATGGAATGAATTTTCAACTTCTCGTTGGGTAAGCCATTTGAATAAGCTTGAATATTGCATCATACAGGGACTTTCTGATTTTGCTGATATATTCTTTTACCCTGTTTTGCCTTGAGAATCTTCTCATCTTGAGATGGAGAAACTCCAATATGCATATATATAATTATTAAAATCCAATTACTGAAGCACAATAGATCCCAAGCTTAGGCGGATTCTTCAAAAATGAAGAAGCATTTTCCCACCAGATATTATTGAAATTCTTCAAAAATGAAGAAGCATTTTCCTGGGGGAATACATGTCGTTTTTGCTAGCGTGCGCAACCAAAAAGTGATGCTAGTTTCCATCTCCTTTACCGTGTTGTGTTCCTTCAATTTCAGATAACCTTTGATTTGATGCCGATGTCCAGTTGTGTTGATACATATAAAGAATCAAAGATACCTGTTTTCAGGAAGAAATATTTAGAGACTTACATATTCTTTTAAGATATATTCTCCGCTCGACTATGGTTATTTTTCATATTTTGTTGTATCTATTCCCAGTGCTCATCACATCATCCTCTGTTTTGTCTATAGGTGTTCTTAATATCGGGCCTTGTTGCATCAGGTAAGTCACCCATATAACAAAATTCATGCCAATCTCTTTTAAAAGTTTCCATATTTACTTTTTGTTTGAACGGTACGCTATTGAACGTATTGAACTACAGTACTATTTCGTCTTTGTTTAGATCTGGTGCAATTCTTCTGTCGAATAATTTTTGTGGACAACAAAAAAGTATATGAAAGAGCCGTGGAAACTGTACTTGGATGAAATCACAGAGATTTTTCATAAGCCAATACCTCGGATCTTAACAAAAAGACCAGAAACAGAACAGCTTTTCATTTAGAAAAATGTTAAGTGACGATCCCATCTGGAGTTCCTGCAAGTTCATACATTTGACCAGGGCTGTCTCGCATGCTCTCTCGAACATTGGTTTTGCTGCGCTGAGACCGTGTATCTATCTATTTGATGTTGTCCTTCCATTTACTGCAGTGGTCCTGATGTACATCGTGACTAGAGTTGCCAAGGACGCCCTGGAGAAAGCACTGGAAGAGAACGAGGACATCACTGGTGTTGTAGCCTCTCCAGAGCTGCCTGTTGCGGTCGAATCAGCTGCTGATCTCACTCAGCCTCTCATTATTAAGATAGAAAAACCAAAGACAGACCATGAAAATTGAAATCTTTGATGCAATTGGAAACCGCATTCGTTCTATACATCTTCTGTTCATAGGAGCAGTTTTCTGTAAAACTGGGTGTCATTCATATCTCCTGTACAGTGCCCAAACTTTCAGTGTTATATGAGCTATTTCCCCAACCAGAAATGGTTCTTAATGTGTTGATGAAGCTCAGTCTTCCTCATTCACGAGGTGTTTCGACATGATTCAGTTTGGAGACACTGGCCATCACTCATAAATTCACACGGGGGACGGGACCTTTTCCGTCCTAGTAAAGCACAATTCAATCCGAACCACTGAGGGCTTCGGTATCTAATCAAATCCATGGCTTGCTTGCCATCACGAGTAGTTAATCTTCGAACCGGTTTTAGAACACCCTATAACAAATCAATGAGGAGCTTATTCACAGGATGATTAGTATTTGGTGCACATGGTTGTGGGTAAATGATGGGTCATGATTGCCCCCGCCCCCTCACTTTTCACTCCTCCACTGTATGGAACAGCAGAAAGAAATGCTCTTGAACACTTCATTTCGATCTCCATCGATCGGGTCGTACTTCTTCCCGACACTAACGTTACCCCGCCATGCCATAAATTACAGTAGGCCCCACAGGCATGTCGAGTTTAAAGGTAAATTTTCCCATGACCCGGCCAGCACAGTTCCAGAACCGGTTATATACGAAGATGCAGACAACCCTTGTGCAGAAGAATATGTTCTGAATCAAAGAGGACAATCTTGATGAGATGAATAATTGGACTGTCACAGGCCACACCACAGGGAGTACTGAAAATTGCCTTTTTTTTTTTTTTCTTCCTCCTTGTAATTAATCGTATCTGATGTCGTTTTGTCCCTGTTATCCCAATTGAAATCAATCCTGCTAAGGGCCATCAGAGAGAGACAGACAGGCCATAACCTGGGGTGGAGGTTTTGCTGGTGAATCTGTGCTGTCTGTCGGGAAACTATTTAAACAAAAATAAGGGATCGGTTCAAAATTGTTCTCGACACGAGATAAAATAATTTTAAAGTTTATTCTTATTAGTCTCGTATCCTTTAGAAGATCCTACGCCCTCTCTTATAACAAAAAAGAATTCTTTTCACAGACGGTCAACGAGACTTTACAGAGCCCTTGAATTAAGTACAAATTATGAAGCACGTAAATGACTTGATGGTTAAGGGCTCCGGATTTGTTTCTCACGTTTTTAATTGTTTTTTTTTTAATTTCATCTTGTTCCTCTATTTTCTTATCCAAAGTAAAACAAATTATTTAAATCGAAAGAGTGTTAATATCGAGAATTAAATCCTACATTTTAAACGTAATAAAAAGAAACTTAACATATAAGAAGATTTAAATATCGTTACTTATAATTTAAAATTTTTAGGTGAATATGAAACTGACCTCGAACCGGTCAAGTGAAAATTTCATGAGTAAACATCCCATTTTTGCACATTTTACGAGTGAGAATCGGGTTAACCCGTCCTAGAAAAACCAGTTGCCAAAAAATGGTAGTTTTAAAACTATTTTCATAAATACCGCTCCAAAATCTCAAATCCAACATGCGACACATTGCGCATGCAAATAAAAGAGTATAAAGAGTCCCATCGAAAAAAATTAAACGATCTCTTGACTTCAGAATGAGGACGGTACCGGCTGTACCGTACCCTGTCCCGTTCGTCTTTGATTATACATAATTTTTTGTGAAGATACTTAAATGACCAATGTCTTCGGACGTTACACACAGTCGCATCTCCAAACTATGTTACATTAAGCTGCTAGTGCCTAAGAATATTCCTCCCTTAGGACCCGGCAAGAGGTCGACCCGGCAATTATTCGGAACTCATCAACCACCACCATCAGATTAGGACCACGCTGCAGTTGGATCGCGACACGAATCTCATCGATCATACGGGGTTGAATTTGCGCGAGACAGACAGGAGCGTTAGAAAATCATCACGGCACCGAACGGTTCGGTACCGGTGCACTTCCACATCCGCTTGAACAGGACTGCTACTAGCTAGTGCAATGTCAAAAAGTGATTCCATTGATGAAAGCTGAAGCAACATCATTTCCGACCTCATCATATCAAACTTTAAAAGTCTATTTGCGATCCCGACCCCTCCATCAACACTCCATCATCCTCTAGCCCCCGAGCTATGTAGACCTCTTTTTTTTTTTTTTTTTGTCATGACTATCTGTACCACGTGATATTCAGAAACTCAGCGAACCCGAACTGATCCGGGTTGGTCCACTGAGAGAGTCAGGCTCTCCCGACGTGGAGTTTTCTCATTCACATGAGTTGAATCAGAGATATTATTTAAGGAGAATGGATGCATCACCATTTCAATCTACTGGTATCGGTCAAGTCGGGGAGATTTTCTTCTTATATATCGTACTGATTTGCACGATTCCAACTGTAAGCATGTTCTGAGGTACCGAAACTAGTGAGATAGTTTGAATTCTTTGAAGTTCGATAAGTCTAACGAGTTATGATTAGTTTAATTAAATCACGATTACCGGGCTAACACAGGGGTAAAGCTGTCCACCACTCGGTTGGCACCAAAAAGGCAAATCTATACGGAAAATTACCTTTGTAACCCTACGTGAGAATAACTTCTCAAAAAAGAGGGTCTTTAATAGTGATGACTCGATACAGTTGATATTGCTCTTGTCATATAACTTATGTGTACTTGGTTTGATTTCACTCGTGAAATTTCTCGTGCTCCTTTATTCTCTCTTCATTCAACCTCTTCTAGGGTTACATGCCTCCTTCGTACATAGACAAAGAGGGTCTTATGTATCACGAATATATTACGTGACATATGTTGTAAGCTAATGAATATTTAATATACATCACAGCACTTGTAATCGATCAGACATCCGTAACTGCATTTACAGATATACTGAGCTCTCATTGACTTGTAATATATATCATGTGATATTCCTATATAGAATGTGGGACCCAAGGGGACATGCTGCATATAAAAAATGGACACAACAAACCCTACTTATTGGTTTCAAAATTCGAGGTGATCAAGAAATTCCGATACTTTGCTTCCATCCCTTCGCTGAGGGGAGGGAAAACCATGAAGGTGAAGGCCGGGCTGAGCCTGCTGTGGCTGGTTGCCGGCGGTGGCTGCTTCGACGGGTGCCGGGACCATGCCCAGGCCTCGGGCGGGATTGGGACCCGCATATGGAACCTGAGTGATCGCCCCGTTGAACTCCAGATCAGGGTAGGATCCATCCTCAAGAAGGTCCACACCCTCAAGCCCGGCTCATCGAAGCGGATCAAGGGCAAGTCGATATACCGAGCCTACATGCCGGCAGCGGCCGAGGGATCAACAGCTCTAGGAGCATGCTCTACTACTACGACGAGGCGTGCCGGCCCTACATCTGGATCCACGACACCGGCGGCGACTTCACGAGGGTGGTGAAGCAGCAGTACCTGAGCCTGGAGGATCTCCGGGACTGCTCAGAGATCAGGATCCTTCGGGACGGACTACGGGGTTGTATTTGTGTTAGAAAGAAACCGCGCCCTGATTTCTGCTAGTCGGTTTTTACAGTTGTCACTATTGGTCGGTCGGAATTGGAACCGTAGCGATTGCTTCAGTTTGCTTGCATTAATCTTATATTGATGCGTTGTGTGGATGTTGCAAGATCATGGAGGTTGGTGTTAGTATCCAGGCCTGGGTAAGTCATGTTACCTTCTCCAAGGATAAGCATTAGCAATTTGAACAAAATGTTTATTTTTAATCGTAAAATCTACGAAAGTACTATTTATTTTGACCCGTCTCGACCAGCGTACACCGATTTCATTCTTTCACAGATTTACGTCCTGTAGAGCATTCAAAAACGAATTTTATAAAGCTATGAATAAATAGGTATCAGGAGTTCCACTAGTGAGATTTGAAATTCATGATCTCTTAATTTTAGGTCGGGAGTGATACTAACTGTACCAAGTCTGTTTATTCAACGCCACATATTTTGTTTGCTGCATTTGGAAAAATTCATAATTTCTTGAAATTAATTTTTAATTTTATCAGCTTTGTCGGAGTGGGAATATAATAATTAGGTTGAAAACAGTATACGTGTGTGTTTATATATATCAATCTATTTAATTTGGATATTTTATACTTAATCATGAATTAAAGGGGTGGGCAAAAACCAATTCGGATCTTGAACTGAACTAAAAGAATCAATTTGCTTCGGTTCAATATAGCAAGAATTAACTTTAACTTGTTAGCATGAAAAGCCCGAATTGGTTTAAACCAATGTGGTTAGCCAGTTCGAACCGAAAACAATTTTGTTCGGTTGGATATCAATTTGAACCGAGCTGAGTTGGTTTTGTGAATTGAACTGAATTGGCTTTGAAACGGTTCAATTCAATTCGAATAACATCAAATTGGTTTCAAAATTGTATTTTCGTACTATTATCTATTTAAAATTGATTCGATCTAATTCGAAACAGTTAACCCAACATTACACCTAGAAATTAACCGAACCGCTTTGTATTCAAAATATTGCACCAAATTACATTTTTATTACACGCCCTTATTGAGTATTACCTCATGAATAAAACCCTTGAATCCTATCGACTCTGACCTCAATTACCATCATATGCGGTTTTTTTTCCCTTTTCGAAGTACACTAAAATCTCTTCCCATAGAGATTGTAATTTGCCAAGTACATGACCAAATCCTCTTATCTGAAACATAATTAATTCATTACTGAAGATATGATGGGGTCGTGCTGGTCAAAATCATGCAATTTTAATATAATTAGCCATTAGACTCTATCGGAAAATGGCTATGGACGTGGCCCAGGTGAGAAGAATATAATCACAGTCCATGATTTCGGTCCAGATCGTGGAAAATCATGACCTCCACATCCCCCACTAGCGCACCATGTTAACCCCACCAAAAAAACTTGCGATCATCTGTCATGCATCATCAATTTCAACCTGTTTTCCCGGTACCTTTCTTATGGGTAGGAAGGTTCGTGCGCGATATGGGCCATGCGACGGAATTTTGGGTGTTGAAGTCGGGTCTCGAGCTAGCCCGAGACTCGGGTTACAGGAAGCTCCTTTGCAAGGTTGACTCGAAGGCGGTGGTCTGGTTATAATTGTTTACTTACCTGTGGGATCACGGCTTGAAGTGGTTGCTATACTTGATGAGATCTATCACATTCTTTCGTCGAATTGGACAGTGGACACTTGCTGTATTTGTTAAGAGGGTTGCATTGGCTCGTGCTCTCCCTTCATGTCGAGCTTCATACGCTTAGCCACTGGATCCCAAGTTTCTTCTTTTAGGAGAAAGTCTTATAGGTAATAAGTATATTACGTGGTATACTTACGTAATTACGTTCTATTACAAATCAATAAAATTCGTTTACTCTTAGGATTTTTTTTTTCACTTATAGAATTTTATTAAAAAGTCTTAAACTTTATTAGTTTATGATATAATATAAATATTATCATATGATATATTCATTGCATGCACAACTTCCTTGAGCATTTGGTTCAAGTGCGGAAGTAGTTGATAATAAAAAATTATAATATTCTATAAGTATTAAAAGTAAACTAAAACACAATTTTATAATATTTAAAATTATAAAGATGTGCTTTTTTTCCTTTTTTTCCCCTAAGAGAGAGAAATGGCACTGGGATTTTTTTTAAATAATTTTGAACTCAAAATGAACCTCCATTTAAATCCAAATATTATAAAATAAGATGTAAAGTTATAAATTTCCTCTTTTTTTAATTGAAATCAGAAAAAACTTTCCATTAACAAAATTGAATAACTATACGAAATGATCGCCCGCTAACAGGTCAAGCCCCAGGACATTAAAAAATGAACAAAGAGTTACGATGCGGCACCCCGGTTTACAAGTAACCTCCTCTGCCCGTGCGTTCAAATCTTCCTAGATAAATCCTCGATTCTAAAAAAAGCCTGCACTTAATATGAACAAACACAGTTACAATAGAAAAGGAAACAACAGAGAAGGTGAGCTCGTCGCAAGAATTTCAAATGAAGTAAATATATATGCATGTTAAGATAATCGATAAACCATCGAAGGGAGGGATTTGTTGAGTTCATCTTAACAAGTTCTTGTTATCCTATAAACTCTACCGAATAGTAGAAAATGATTCGAAGCTTGTTTGGAAAGTGGGCAACCGAAAAAGAGATGATGTCTAGTCTCCGTCTCATTCTTACAGAGGGGAAATTGGGGACTAACAAGAGTATTTCATTGGCAGATTTTGTCGAGGGTGAAGCAATGCCAGCCAATAAATCATTCTTAACGTAACCTTAGTGCTTCTAACCGATTATCAAAGTCACTATGCGGAATTGAATCGTATCTCCATGAATGAATGCTTTGCCAGCGGATGTTCAATACAAAATCGAGCGAGAACCAACCACGGTTTGCATCACAAATATGCTCACTCAACAGCCAATCTGAGCAGTTCTCACATCACCTCCTCCTCAGGTCTCCAGTACACTCATACACAAGGAGCCCAATGGGCTGAGGGAAGTCTCAGATGAGCTCCACTTCAAGACATTCGTATGGAGGACCGTCACGGGTTGGGTGATATGATTTGACATATCTTTTTCCTTTAGATAAGATTTTGAGCTCAAAGAAGAAAATCAATGATTAACGGAAAGTTTCGCATATGATACGCACTCAAAACTGAAAAGACTTTAGCCTCATAGGTAAATTGCACGACCGGCACAAACCATTTTGGAAATATTTCATATTAGTACAAAAATATTTTTTTACTCTGATGCTTTTAATTTCTTCCCAAAGCACGTCCATTTGGATGCCCGTTGCCCGTTAGTAAAAATTAACAGTGCTATGTCTGTTCCCATATATGCACACACGGCATTCTGTAAACACAAAATTAACGATATCTAATCTGAATGTATTCTTTCTGTACTAAAGTGACATGCTTTTATAAGATTTTATGCTATTAAATAACGAGAATATTTTCCGATCCCCATGAAAATTTCTAGAAGATTTTTCACTAACCGTAGATTTATTATCCTCAGCATCACGCTTGCTGTTGTTTTTGCACTTTGTGAAACCAAGTTTATGTAGATCAAGAGACCGGTGCACATGATTCTCAGCGTAAACTATCCACTGGAACTATAAGAAAATTGAATTTATATTCATCTTAGAACTTAAATTTGTAGGTGGTGAGATACCAATCCTCTGATATTCTAAATTTTAGTTCATTGAGTATCCGAAATTTATTTATCAATATTCGTCCTCCCATGATAACGCTTTTATACTTAACACATGTCTTAAATATCCATTCTCAACAACTAATCTCAAATTGGGCATTCTTCTTCGTACTCAAATAATGGGGACAACTGACCATGAGGCATTCCATCCTCGGGTTATATAACTTACCGCAAGAGAAGTATTTCTCTTCTGATCCCAGGTTGATTTGGAGTGAGCCAACATGATAACCTACTCTGATACCATGTGATATTTTCATATTCCTTTTCAACTATTCATTCTCTAACGAGGAATTATACACTTCAACACCTACCCTTACGTGATAACGTGGCTTATGCTTACTTTGTACTCTTAAATACATACTCTCAATAACTAAGCTCGATCAATACATTTTTTTCCAACGATACCTCAATCCCGCACCATAAGCAATATCAATCTTCCTCTCATTTTCCAGTGCCCTTCATCTACACATTACATAACTGCAGGTGTCACCTATTATTCTCCATTGGTAGGAGTCGGACTCGTTCCTTTTGGTTTATATAAATTGTGCCAAGTCCATTTTTTCAATCATCATCCCATATATCCTGTCGGAGAACCGGACCAGCAAAATATAAAGTCCCATATTTCTATCCCACAGGGACAACAGAAATGAATGAGACCCATTTCTATTCTACTGATTTAACGGTCACCATGGTTATACTCAATCATTAACATGTCAATGCAATCCAATCAATATAATACAATCATAGGCATCATTAACATATATATATATATATATTCAAAACAACAGTGTATATATATTCATACTCACAGTTTCATTTCAATCATTCACCACAGAATCAATAATTAATTACAACAATTCACAATGTAGATGAATCAATCAATCGCAATTAAATTGCTTATTCAACCACTTACCATACAAAATACTATATAACTCTTTTCTACTATAGACATAAAAATATAAAACATTTTATCATAGAGATGAAATACTCACAATCACTTCAAATTTAATCACCACCGATTTGAGCTTCCTCCACCTTGATCTTAGCTTCTTTGAATCGTAAAAATCATGAGCATAAGAACAATAAAATTGTCTATATAGATATTTATATACACGTACACATTATAATGTCATGCAACCGATCATATCATATACAATCCCCAATTTTCTTTTTATTGATCTTTTCATATTACGGTGTGTGTGACTTAGAAATCTTAGCATATGACTTCAAAGAATTGCTCAGATGAAAGCCTCACTCTTCTGAAGACCACTCCATCTTAAACTCTCATTACCTCTTTGCATTTCTTTCTTCCATTTCTTTACTTAACTGCTTACTCTCATCCTCCATTTCATATTTCCCCTGCTCATAATCTTCTTTGGAGTAAGTGGAAATTGAAAATTTAAATTGAAACCTTCAGCAAGCACCTAATTCTTATACTTGAGGAAACCTCCATGCCCATAAATTATGCAAAAAATGGTGTCAAACAAAATGGAATGGTTAAAAATCAAAAGGAAGTCACATGAGGAACCCAAATTCGTTCGCTTAGATGGAAACTGAAGTAGAATTTAAACAACCTATTCCCATCTCTATTTTCAAAATCAATATCCATAACTAATTCTTACCTCTCCCAACCAAAAATAAGAGCACTGTCAAATAAAAGAAAATGAACGAATTGGCGAGAGATAACTACGTCACATACCTAAGCTTCAAATACTAATTTAAACTAGCGATTGAACTCTACAAATAATGGAGGACAACTAATCATGATGTGAGCTTTTTCTTCCGTTTTCAGGTTATATAACTTACTACGAGAACAATATTTTCTCTACCAATCTTGAGTTGATGTGATACAAGCCCACATGTTAGCTAGTTTTGATATCATGTGAGATTTTTATATTCTAAAATTCAATCTATTCATTCTCTGACGTGAAATTATACTCCTTAACCATGAGAATGATGAGAAATGAATATTTGATCTCTCTAGCATTGGAAAATGAGAAGAGCTTGATGGTTAACAAGCGCATTACTAGCCGCGACCTAGTTTACGACAGGCGGCAGCCGACAAATTATTCAGTAACCTTACCGCATCTGATATCATGGGAAAGTCTCAGAACACGAGTGTTGCAGCCAGCCAGGCTTATGAGCATTCCTACTGCACTGAGCCATACATATGTTATATTTTTGTTTTTCAATGTCTTACTCCTTTAGGGTTTTATTTTCTTTGAATTAAATCACTGACATTCACAAGTTTAATAGGTTTTAGCTAGTTCAGTTTGAATATGATGTACTCACTAGGAATAAAGTTTCTCCACTATGAATTTTCTTCATTCACATGATTCAAATTGAGTTCTTAATTAAAAGAAAAAAAATTTTCACCAGCTTAACTAATTCACTTTGATCGAGCAGCTAGGTCATTACATATGTTAGGTTATCGTGCGGAAGAAATAAAGTAAGTAAACGGGAAAATGGTTATAGATTGCGTCCTAACTTGGAGGAGAAACACACGGACTGTGCTACCAACACTCATCTACTCTTACCTTCCCTTAAAACTACACTTCTCCTAGCAGCCCGAACAGCGTGATGAAACTGAACCTCAACCGACATCCTTAAACCTTAAAAATCTCAAGTTACCCGGCCCTCTTCGTTGCAAGACCACGACCACCTGACCAGTCATTCTCCCTGTACTTGTCCCGGGACAATCCCAGGCGCTCCGGAAGCTCTAGCATGAACCAGCTGCCCGTAAACCGACCCTTTCCCAGGATTCCTGATGAAATATCAACTAGCAGCGTGTCCAGGGACGACGACGGCCGGGAGGAGGGCTCCAACTCATTGCAGAAGCTCGCCAAAGCCGTGCTTGGAAAGGTGCTCGGTCGATCCATGGATGGACTAGGCCTGAATCCCGTCCGTATGGTGAGCAGAGGAACATTAACTAGGACATTAGAATGTACAGAAGGAAGGGAGATGTTAATTAAGTCGGTGACCAAAATAAACGGAATGCAGGTTGTTGCTGAGTTTGTGGGAACCTTCATCCTGATGTTCTGCATATGCGGGATCATAGCCGTGACCGAGATCCTTAAAGGCAAGGTGGGACTGCTCGAATACTCCGCCACGGCTGGGCTGACAGTCGTGGTAGTAGTTTTCACAATCGGGCACATCTCCTGCGCCCACGTAAATCCTGCAGTGACGATATCCTTTGCGATCTTCGGTAACTTCCCTTGGTCCAAGGTAAGTCTATTATCGACCAGTCGATCACATTTGATTTCTTATTTTATTTAAGCTTAAGTTTTCTTGTCTGTTACTGTGTACAGGTTCCACTGTACATATTTGCCCAGATAGCAGGTTCGGTCACGGCGACCTATGTAGGATCTGCCGTGTACGGGATCGAAACCGACCTTATGGCCACGAGACCAATCCAGGGAAGTTCATCGGCCTTCTGGGTCGAGTTCATCGCCACGTTCATCATCGTGCTTCTTGCCGCTTCTGTGACTTACAACCATAAATCTGTGAGCAGAAAACTTGTATTTTGTTCGGTTCTGCAGTTCAGCACGGTACCGGCCGTTGGGAATGAACCGATCTTCTCTTCTATTCCATTTTCTTGACTATTGCTTTGCATAATTTGGTCGAGACAATAACGAAGATCTTGAAACGTATCCACAGGTCGGGTATTTATCCGGAATTGTCATGGGAATGGCCATTGCGGTGGCAGTACTTATCACAGGGTAATACCTGGAGTTCGATTTACAGTTCCAAATCCGCAAAAGCTTGACATTGCTAACAAGTCTTATAAATGAGCTGTCGCTGTGCCTTGCAGGCCTGTTTCAGGAGGATCACTGAATCCTGCCAGATCGCTGGGACCGGCGATCGTCTCCTGGGACTTCAGCTCCCTGTGGATTTATGTGACTGCCCCGGTCGCCGGAGCCATTGCCGGAGCTCTCGTCTACAGCCTTCTCCGGCTCGAGAGCAAGCCATCCTGCAGCTCCGGGTCATCTCCAAGTGCCAGTCTGCTCGGTTGTCCCTAATTTAGTGTAACGAAACTTAATGTACGGATAGAAGGACCAAACTTTCTCGAACCCGGGAAGGTCCCCATTGACCGAGAGGGAGCTAGCACAATTAGTATGCAGAACATTAACTTATGGATCATGGGATTATGATTCATGTTAGTGGAGAGTGAGTGCTTCATTCTCTCATATATGGAAATGGTTGATGAATTGTAAGGAAACACTAGCAAAGAGAGCATGCCACGCAGATTGTTAATGTGGTCAGGCAGTGACAAATGTGCTCAAGAGTTACTGGTTACGGTCTGGGCTGGTCCTGGCCGGTTCACAGTTCAGGTCTGGGCCGGTCCTGGCCGGTTCACAGTTCAGGTCTAAGCCGGGCCAGGCCAGTTTATGATTAAGGGCCGGTTCTATGTCTAGAAATCTCCGGACCGGTTTCGGTCAACGGTTCAGCTTCCTCGACCCAAACTGTAATTGTCAAGGCCCATAAAATCGTCAAGCCGATTACGATTGACAATCAGGCCAGTTTACGATTCTAAGCCTATAAGTGTCTATGCCAGTTCCAAGTCACTAGTTCATCTTCCTCGACCCAAACCGTAACTACCAAGGTAAAATCTGCGGATCAATTACGATTCACAATCGCATTGGTTCTGAGCCGAACCAGCCCAAATAACAACTCTGCCCCGATGCACTGAAGTTAGTCGAAGCAATCAGGAGAACACAAACCCACCCTGGAGCCCTAAACGTACGGAGAGTGTTCTGTTGTGCAACAGATATATCACGTGCAGTGCTTACCTAGTATTATATGCCAATAACATTCAGCCGTTTTAGGATTTTTTAAAGAAAAAAAATAAAATAATTAAATTTATTGGATTGTGATGTTATATAAATACTGTCACACGATATATCCGTTAAATACAAGAGTTTCTCCTTAACTTGGGTATGATAATGAAAGAAATTTTGCAAGCTAAAGGTAATTGAGTGAAATGATTTGATATTTGCTCTCTCTAAAGTATTTCAGCGTTCGAATCTTTTAAATACAGAAAATTTACTATCAAATGAGTTTTATCCATTTTTAGACCAACCTTATTCGAACTCAGATGAATTTAGGGTCTGTGAACTTCTGGTACCTTCATGTAATGTATAAAGAAAAGAAAACAAAGAAGTTTGATTCTCCAATAAAATCAGGACTTCGGGTGACATTTTTTTTTCCCTTCATTCCACTTGGCTAGTGATTTATACAAAGATTAATAATATTCTCTTTTTTTTTTTTCTGATGATGTAAAGTGAAAACAATCCATTAAATTATTTATGGCAGTGTGGGCTCCAAATAATTTTGATGTCGCAGTCACCTCCCACCCATATTTCCATCTGTGGATCCCTCAAAACTAGTGGCCTGCAAAGAGCCCATGGACTTGAGCAAGAAGGATGTTGACCCTCCAGCATGGACATCATCTTCGATCCGGAAGTAAGAAACTCGATTCTTACCGGTAGGAATCTCCGTGCCACTTCATCTCCGGTCTCCTATATTTTTTCAGGAGATAAAGACACGGGAGTCCTACGTGTTTGTTAATTCTTGCAAGTGAATTATAAATGTTTCAAAGTGATAAATCAGGTCCTATATATTGCCCGCATTATAACATCGAATCTTTTCCGTCACTTACCATTATTTTAAGCGGATATGACATTGATGTGGCAACGACACACGTCAGCTTAAAGTAGCGGTAAGTCACGGAAAAAACTTGATATTGTAACGCGGACAACATATAGAAGTCGATTTATCATTTTAAAATATTTATCACTCACTTGCATGAATCAATAAATATATAGGACTCATAATATTTTCCTAGAAGAATCATTCTTCTAGGTTCATGGACCCTTCTATAACTCGAAAGAAAAAAAAAATTAAACAATCTTTTCAAATTATGTAATTGACCTTCTCTTTTTAATAATTTTTATTAGTTACCCTGTCAATCATCAACGAAACGATAGCACGAATCGGCAGACAAACAATTAGCTCCAAACAGTTTGAGACAAATTTCATTGCTCCATGCATCCTGGGACGCTGCAAGAAACCTAATTCATCACCTCTGCATGTCTGTCTTCTTCGGTAAAATCGAAAGCCCCGTGGAGTTTGTCAAACCCTAAAGGGACCTGTGGAATCGGCCTGTGGCTTTCGGTATTACGTTGGAGTCACTCGAACGTAGTGCTATTTGTTAAACAAGGTTTTTCTGTCCCGATCATCCCTTCGCACTTTGTTCATTTAAATAATTTGATTCGGTGCCATTATGCTCCGGATTGTTCGGACTCGTTTTGGGACGATTGTCCGGATCGTTTTCTCAGGTATAAAACATCGATTTATAGTAAATTATGCCAATTGATTTTTGCTACAAGAAAAAAGTGAACTAGGGGATGCGGTTGATTGACGACCAACTTAGCCAATAGGATTGCAGATGAAGCAGTGCTATTTATAATAAAATTATGTATCATTATCTATTAGTTTATATTTTTACTTAGACGGTTGAAACTTTACACCATGCATACAAAAGAAAATGATGTTGCATATTTAAGCCACATCTGTAAGTTGTCAGTGGTGTTGAAGCTAACCAAATGGTCCTGAGTTGAGGTGATTCAAAACAGGTTTTATCTAAGCAATGTCTTGATTTTGAAGCTTTTGTAGGATAGGCTCATTGGTGAGCAAGCGTTGACTAGTAAGCCACGTCCGGGGTTCGATTCTCACGGAGGCCAGTATAGGGATTTAACCAGCTCGCCCCACTGTAAATATAGGGCCTAAGGAGACCCCTAGTTGGGTGCCGCTATGTTCGTATATGTCAGTTATTAAAATAAAAGTCTTGATCTTGAATGGTATATTCATGTTAAATACATAATTTGAAGAGTTTTATCGCTCGATAAACTAATCCGAATCAAACTTGAATTAATAAAAATAATGTTATTTTTTTAAAATATTAGATGGTAACCACTTGAGAAAAAAGGGTATTTACCCATAAAATTATGAATTATCCAAGAATTTCCTAATTTACTACAAAATATTTTTTTGCCTAGAAATTATGAATTATTTAAGAATTTTATAATCCACCATGAACTTTTTTTTTCAAAAGATACTAAATATTTAAGAATTTTCTAATAAACCATGTCGTTAATTTTGTTTGTTAATTATTGATATGTACCGTTAATTTTATTACTTGTACAAACAGAGCCTGACATGGCATCACATATGACATCTACTTGGTCATAAAAAATCAATAACTATTGTCAAATTCTCGGATGGACGTGCAAATAGATGTGCAAACAGATGCCTCCTATTTTTATGACTAGATGGACAACACGTGTAATATTACATCAGATTCTATTTGCACAATTAATAAAATTGATGGTAGATGTTAGCAATTAATGGTCAAAATTAATGGTATGATAGATTAGAAAAACTGGAGCATAATTTGTGATTTTCTATGTAAAAAATATAGTCGTGATAGATTAGAAAATTTTTTAATAATTTATAATTTTTTAGTAAAAAATAATTTATAGTAAATTAAAGAATTGTTAAATAGTTAATGATTTTCTAGATAAATAACGGGAGAGGAAAAAAAAAAAGGGGACTCCTATCTTATCCCTCACCAGCCAGCACGATTTGATTGGTCCAACAAAATGGAAACCCCGGCAGTGAGTCTTTCGATTAGATTCTAAAAAGCGATAAAGATTCAAAGTTTCACTTAGACAGCGAAACAATAGCTACATAGGTCGAAAATCGTGTCCTTAACAATATTTGGGCAGAATGTTGATTTTAGTGTTTAAATTTTCAGGTATTGTTTAGTTTTAGTAATTTATATTATTTTTTATAACAAGAAATTTATTAAAAAATTATGTACATTACGTTTAATATTAAAAAAGTAATTTTGATTTTCAATATTAATCAAAAATTAAGAAATTACAGGAAAATCTCAACGGAAAAGAGGCTCAAATTCGAATACCACGACCTATGTGAGATCACCGACAGTACCGGAGACTGTCGATAACCTCTGTGCAGGTGGTTTAGAATTAAGTTTCCACCTACCCTTCTCCTCTTACATCGAGATATTCACTATTTTTATAACGGTAAAAATAATTTCTAGTAAAGAATATATTTTTAATACAAAAAGTCAAGTCACATTTTTTAATATAAAATTGAACAATATTTAATATATTCAGAACTAGAATCAATTAAAAAAGATTTAGATCAAATATAAATATGATCCAAAAGGTTAATGATCAAAATTGATATTTTTCCTACAATTTATATAGATATCTATTCTATTATATTAAAATTAGAGTAATTTTCATGTCTTTTCCTCATTCCCATATTATTTATTAACACATAAAATTCAATTTTCAATATCTATTATATATTAAAACTGTGAGCTTGTTAATCAATTTAGTAATATGTAATCATCTATCATTTCTTCACCGTCTCTCTCTTTCTCTCTCCGTCTCTCATTTTTACACTACAATTAAGACTTAATTTAATAGTTTACGTGAGTATTTTGTATCAATCCTATTAAATAATAAAATTGGTACGAAGTATGAATGGACTTCTAATTGAACTAAAGGAAAATGCACTGCCTTCGAGTAGACGGACCTGCTTGTAAACTGACAACACGTAGTAGGTCAAGTTCAGGATTCAACTCTCAACGGGACCAGTATCTTGGAATTAATGGCAGGTTTCAGATTGTATGATACACTATCCGCTGGATTAGTAGTCAGTCAGCCAGCCAGCCAGTCAATCAGTCAATGGTTAGTTAGCCGGTAGTTATGACATCAGAAACTATCAATATTAAAAAAAAAAAAAAAAGAAAGACTATTTTGGATACCTGGCTATACAAGCGGATGATCGTCAAACTCTGGCGGGGAAAAACCGAACGGTAATGATTGGAGGGGATTAGAAGGTTAGAAAGGGCGAGCTCAAGATAAGCCAATGGGAGCGGGTGTACTGTATGAAAATCCTTTTGTCCACATCCAATCCAATCCAATCCAATCACGGGTGAGTCAGCCTAATATAAAACCGCGGGCCATCCCCAAACCGATGGGCGTCAGATACTCAGCTTCAATTTATTGTCTCTCTTATTCCATATCCTTTTGTCTGATCTTCTTACGTGAGTGGGCACCAATTCAATTATAATAATTAAGTATATATGTTAATTAAAAAATTTTAAATGATCATATTTTATAATAATATTTTGAAAAAAAACTAATAAAATTATATTGATTAGCGGTGATTATGATAACTGTTCGAGTAATTAATTTTAGTTTACTCGCTTGTCACGTTTTAATTGATGCTTCCTCACATCATGTGACGAGATAGGACCACCTAAGAGTTTTTCGTATTAATTACTAAAACAGTAATCACAATTGTCATGAATTAAGGGGGCATTTGATTTTAATATTGTTAAATTATGATAGAAAGTTTATATTTTATATAAAAAGTATATTATAATATAAAGTTATTATATTTAATAAGTATTTTAAATTATTAAAAAATTTATTACAAATATAATATTATAATATTTAATGTGGTAAATAATAAATTTAATTTGTAAAAATACCCCTTTTTACCCCTCCATGATTGGACTTATTGGTCTCAATATGGGGGGTAAAAGCTGTCTTTTCATATTGGATTCCCACTTTTCATCCTCTTCCCTTGGTGTTTGTGCCGGGAAAGTAGGCGGCTTGGGAAAAATTTGGATAACCCGGGAAAGTAGTATTTGTGCCCCGATTTTCATCCGAACAAAGTAAAATTGAATGTAAAAACTCCAACTTTCAACTAAACATGAGTTAAAATAAATTAATATGTATTTTTTTTACTATGTTATTGTAATTTTTTTCCTTATTTATTTATTTACTTCTTTTTTATATCACGAGTATTTAAGTTTTACCCAACTAATCTGTACATCCATGTATAGAAGCCTACAATCGCACATGACATGGTAAACCACGTAGTGCAAGTTGACCGAAGGGGGAACCGAACCTTAGATGTAAATTTCATTTCATCTTCTCCTTACTATCCGGCCAACTCATTTAATTAATTTATTTACTTGCTTTTGATTATAACCTATGCGCATACTTAAAAGAGAAGGAAAAAATTAGTAAGAAAGAGAAGAGTCTTATTAGTAAAAACTAAATTTAAGATTAATTTGAATTTATTTTGATGATTGAACATTCAAATTTTCACATTTCAGTTTTATAAACAGAAAGCATTTTAAAAGAAAAAACTTGCCTTTAATACGTCAATCTTGCTTCAACCTAAATCAATGGAATTTGAGTTGGTGCAAGTTTAAAAAAAAAAATCAAAAATGCAAATAAAGAGATGAGTAGGTGATCGATAAATTGCTTGTTAAGGGTGTGTGACGTGGAAAAGCACTCGGCAAAAAAAAAAATGCAGGGTGTAAAATTCCCAACACTAAGAATCTAAAACCCTCTGAGGTTAAATTTTAATAATGCATATTGTAATTTCTCATTATTATAGGACCAATTTGTCAGGACCCAGGAAATTACATCCAGGACATGGTTTGGGACATTGGAAGCTTTGATGTACACGAGGTCGGCAATTTGGAGACGCTTCCATGCTAAATTTTCACCCAAATAATAAGAAGTTGGAATTATATTCACATAAAAATAAAAATATAAACTGTCAGAATATGGAAATCGATTTTTTATATTTCAGGATTTTTTTGTTCATATAAAATTTAAAGGCAGAATCGGCCATGCTTAGCCCTAATTTATGCAGATATGTTGTATCTCGTTCTCTTACAGCATGTTTGGTTCACTGAAATAACTATTTCTTTGAGTATCTATTTCACACGAAATAGCCATTCTAGTGTCTAGTTGGTGTATAACGAACACCTGTTCCAAATGCACTTGGAACAGAGGAGAAATGTTACCCACCTTCGTAAGGAATACTTGTTACTTGTAAGGAATAGAAATAAAACGATAAAATTGGTCTTACCTATTCCTCAAATTTTCAATTTCTATCTCTCCTTTAAAAAAATTAATTTAAAAATATTTAGATTTAGGGTATTTAATCTTTCATCATTTTTGCATTTTTATGCCCTCCTTTAATTCTCACAAAAAAAAAAACCATCCTAATCAAAACCTAATTGACATGTCCTATTTATTCTTTTCCTAGTATATTATTTTTCTCATTATTTATTTTCTTTTCAGGGAATCAAGCGAGTACTTAATTTCCCATATTCTCCTTATCAATTCTTACGTGCGAGATTCAATCTCTCAACACATGTGGCAACCTGATGCATATACCTCTCAAATATCCTTAAATACTCACCATTAATAATTGACCTCAAACTGAGTAGAAGCTCTATAAAAATTAAAGTGACTCAATTATAGGGATGCGATGGGTAGGGGCTAGCTAGATATTTGAACACCGGCACTAACCCGTGCCCTTGGCAGGTGGAACCGTGACTGAGCCCCGCACGGTTGGGTCGGGTCGGGTCGGGATGGGATGCAGGTCGACTTGATTTACAGCAAATATTAATAAAAAGAGTGTAAAATACAATTTAACACACTATTTAAATTTATACATTTAGAATAATATAGTTAAATAATTTAAAATAATTAAAACTTATATTACTTCAATAAGTGAAATAATTATTGTTCAATTTATTAATATAAAAATATTTGGCCAATCAAATAAAGTTAGTGAGAAAATGTTTTGAGGGCCAACCAGAATGATCTAGAAAATATGTACAAAGGAAGACGTAGGTGCATGGCATGATGAGTCAAGGCTCCGTGTGATCGCCCGCACCAGATTCCTCTCCCTCAGGAACAAGTGGCACAGAAACTTAAAAAACTCGAGTGCCGACAAAATAGCTGCTCGAGCTTACAGTAACGCTTCACAAAGTCACCTTGGGCTGTAAAATTTGTTGCAATTGCGTACTGTAATGAATTTTCACACTACGAATTACGGTACTTAATTAATAAAATTTATTATAACATGAGATTATATGACTGCCCGTTTGCTTCAATGTAAAGTTCAAACATCAAATTACAGCAAACTTTATATTATAAATCACGATGTACGTTTGTCAATTTTATTGTATTTTAGGATTACTTGAATTAAGACTTTATCCCTTTCTTTCTAGCTAAAATTGAATCAATTGATGTACAACTGTCAATGCAGCACTCGAACAGTTTAAATATAGTTCATGGAAGTCAGTGTCCTATATTGTAAACTTAGAGAGCGCACGACCCATAAATACTTGATGCGAATACTCACGAGAAGAACCAAACTTAAAGCTTTCACCTCATCAAACACCGTAAAAGTGAGTGTAGAGTTGTAGGACAACTCTTTTTTATACATAATACTTTTTACTTAGTAAAAATTCACACACTAATTAAAGTGCATTAATTAAAGTAGTAAGATATTTAGTTCTTTTAAATAATACCTTAAATTCGAGTCTTATAAATAAAAAAATTTACATTAGTGAAACTTTATGTCCAAGTGAGCCCTCTTAATACAAGCTGAATTAGTCACACTTTATTAAACTTTTGAATATAAATGGTAAAAAAAATTCACACCGTGGATAAGAGAAGACAAAGACAGTTTGGACGGGCCCACTGGCCCCACTGTCCAAAGTCTTGACGCACCAGAATCATCGCCCGCCACATGGTTCCCTTCCATTAAAATCCCCATTCTCCCCCGGTAATTACAACACTGCCCCCATCACCTCCCCGCTATTTAACGAGCACCGCCCCTCCCATTTCCTATCCCATGTCCGATCACTGAACTTTCCACGAGCAGAAACGATCGAGAGGCTCTCGTGAATTCCATTCCGATTTTCTGCTTCGTTAGAGAAATTTAGAGAGAGAATATGTTGGGAGTGTTCAGCAGCTCGATCGTTTCTCCCCCGGACGAGCTGGTGGCCGCTGGCTGCCGGACCCCCTCTCCGAAGACGACCGCGGCGGAGCTGGTCGGCCGGTTCTCCAACGCCCACGCCTCCGTCGTGACGATGCAGGTCGGAGATCACGTCCAGCTGGCCTACACCCACGAGAACGAGTCGCTGCTAAAGCCCAGGTAACAAATTCAAGTTCGCTCCGATCTGCAGTTGGGTGCTCCGGGTCAAGCCGTCGTTTTCCGCCGCGATCGAAAGAGAGGAAACTTGAAAGTACCCGAAACAACACGCTAAGCTAATCTTGATAGTAAAAGTGAAAAGGAAAAGGGAATCATTGATATAAATTTTGAAAAAAGAAAAAGTAGAGCAAGTTAGCTAACTGTAGAACATCTCCAGCAGTTAATCATCGGAGACTCACAAGCTGGTCGAGATCGGGACGGCGAGGTTTGATTGGGCCGAGGTTCAGCCTGTTGATCAGTTACTAAAAAGATACTGTTTTTTTCCCCTGAACAACAGTTAAAAAACCACCATTTATCGGTGATCTCAGATCAATCAATCCTTAATTGAGAGGATTGATGGGAATATTTTAGGGGTTGGATTCAATTGTAAATTGATTTTAAGGTGTGGTTGGATTGCCCGGAAGGTGGGAAACCCAAAAAAAAAAAACCAATTTTGTTTAGTGTCGCAGCTGATGGACTTTTACAACTCGGTCGATTTTTCTCGTTTTAATTTAGACATATTTGAAGATCCTAACCGTGGAAAGCGGGCCTCGCTTCCACGTGGACGGTTGGTAATCGCGTGGATTTGTCGTTTCTGCTCAATTTTCTATCTTTTTTTTTAAGAAAAATATTTTGTTGTCATAATGTTGTGCTAATTTTGGTGAACTTACTTTTGAAAAGAGCCCTCTTAGCGATGAGGGAATAAAGTAAAATCCTGTATCGCTTACTTCGTTGATATATTTTATGTTATGGGATGGAATATGATTATCAAAAACGTTCCGTGATTTTTGGGTGAATACTGTTCCTTGATCCTATCTACATTCGGTAGATGTAAAATCATGTACCGAAGAAGAAATTCCAAGGGCTTTATTCCATAGGAAAAGGTGCAAATGAACATAGACCAGGTGGATATCGTTATCGGTAACAGTGATCCAGTTTGATCCAGTTTTGAATCAGAGTATCAGTTTCTTGTGTTATGGTATCTTGAAGGGTACTTGTTGATGTGTCGCTTTTTTCATCTATGTTGGAAGATGTCTTTTTTCTTTGGTGGGTGATAACATTGACGTCCTAATATGGTTTCTACTTTCTTGGATTGTGCCATAAAATTTTCAGAACATTTGGCGTGAAGGATGAGGTATTCTGCCTGTTCGAGGGGGCGTTGGACAACCTAGGAAGCCTGAGGCAGCAGTACGGGCTGGCCAAGTCGGCGAACGAGACGATCCTTGTGATCGAGGCCTATAAGGCTCTCCGCGACCGGGCTCCTTACCCACCGAACCATGTGGTGGCCCACCTGAGCGGTAACTTCGCCTTCATCGTCTACGACAAGTCGACCTCGACCCTTTTTGTGGCCTCTGTAAGTTCATCAACTCACTTTCCAAGCGCGTCAAACTTAGTAGATTGTTGCTAAATGATGGGTTTTTGCGATAGGACCAATATGGGAAGGTTCCTCTTTACTGGGGAATAACTGCCGATGGCTATGTTGCTTTTGCTGATGATGCTGAGCTGCTTAAAGGTGCTTGTGGCAAGTCACTAGCATCCTTCCCTCAAGGTGAGAATCTAGCTTGATTGGTTCACTTCTTACTGTTAATGAACTGAATCTGAGGAGTTAATTTTCTGTTGGGTTGCAGGTTGTTTCTATTCGACTTCGGTTGGGGGACTGAGATGCTATAGAAACCCAAAGAACAAGATCACCGCCGTGCCTGCAAATGAAGAGGAGATCTGGGGCGCAACCTTCAAGGTAAAGCATTACTTGTATATTGTAATGGTTGATGCTAAGTTAATGAATAATTCTAGATTTACAAGAACAGCGGTACTGCATCCTAAGCTACAAGGTTTTTGGTGAAAACATGCTAAGTTTCTTACAAGATCCACCGGTAATAATGTATTGTATGAATATTTTGACCGTGATAATTTCTGACATAATTTGGATGTCTTTACCTGATCCCATCTAGGTCCAGCAATCTAAAATCCCTTATAGGTTCTTGCTGAAAATGTGCTCAATTTCTTATAAGGCTCGGCAATCTGGATCTTGTGCCACTCTGCCTCGATATTTGTCGACATCTTTCAGTCTAATGCTCTGCTTTTCTGGTGGGTTCTTGTGGAATCTCAGGTGGAAGGCCCGGCAGTTGTTGCAGCCACAGAGTAGAACCAACTCTCCTGCACTGTAATGTCGACATCGATGTTTCAGCCCAGCATTCCGGATAGACTAAACAACGTTCCATGTGGCCGAGGAAGAAAAACGAAACAGAAAGAGGCCCAAGTAGAGATGGGGGTGGGAAGAGTTACATGACTGGTGGCAGGAGTCTGCGTTTGTGTTCATGTAGAATTTCGTTCGTGTATGGTGTACCGCTGGGTCCTTGATAATGGATCAGCTGCTCTTTGGGGCTTGACTTGTCTTCCGAAGCCAATGTATAGCCGCGGTCTTTCTAGTGTAATAATAAAGGGTCGTCTTCTTCTTCTTCTTCTTTCTCTGTGTCTGCTGTGTTCCTATTGGATCGTGGATACGCTTCCTTTCTATGATAGTCGAGAGTTATATCTTATATCGATTAAATTAAAGAAGAAACTTAAATTTATTAGAGAATTAATATCATTATATAATGACTTTAAATTTTTGGGTGAAAATGGGCTTCAAATTTTTATAGGCTCGGGTGAAAGTTTAAAATGGTATCAAAGTGGATTGATTATGAACTCATATTATGCCAGGCTCGAGAATGGAATTTATAGTCCGTTAAACCTAAGATTGGAAGAAAAATATCTGCTCATAGTTAGTTTATCGAATATGGAAAATGTCCGACTCGTATATTAGTTTGAACACAAAGGAGAATTTCTGCCTCGTGGTAGTTTGTTCTTTCTCTCGCATGAGACTGAAAGAAAATTACTCAACTAGAGGTCAATTGTTGAAGGTAAGTATTGAGAGTTATATCATACATCAATTAAATTAAAGAAGAAATTTTAATTTATAACATAATTGAATATGACTATATAATAACTCAAGTTTTTAAAGTAAAAATAGACTCGGAACTCGTATAAACTCATGCCAAAATTTAACATTCACCGCTGCTGAGTTTGCTTGTGTGTCGGGGGATGGAGGCTGTTGGGAGCCAATAATCCTCAGATTTCTATATTTCCTAGATAGTCCTAGCATGTCAGGATTTAAATGGGATTCGTGGCAGTCTAGCAAGATGATGCACATCGGGAATTGTAGATGCTATATTATGCCGCCACCTCAGCTATGGCCTCCCCAGATCGGAGGGTCCAGGTGTCCGGCCCCTCCATCGGCCGTAGCTGGCCCAACCCACGTGGCAGCAGCGAGCGGCATCAGCCTGAAGCTGTTGGGCCGAGTCGGGCCATCTGTAGGTGAGGGTGGCAAGTCATTTCTAGTTCAATCTTGACAAAATGACTGTGTTTTAGGCAATGAATGAACTACCTTTGCATTTTAGAACTAACTAAATTTTCGAATAACTTCCAGATAAGTAATTGTAAAAAAAGGGTACATTAACAGAACATTTTCCATATTCTTGTTTGAGTCAACGAGGAATGATATTAAGGATTGAACAAGTGAAAACAGTAACATTATTCTCAGTCAGGAACAAGACGTGTTTGTTAATGGATGTTATTCTTAGAATTAAAAAAATAAAAAAAAAGGCAAAGTCAGATCATATTTAGGTCTTGTTTATTTTCAGAGAATTATTATTTTATTTTCAACTGCATTTTTCTCCTCTCTCTTTTTTTAATTTAACTTTTAGCAGAAATATATTAAAATATGATAACTAGCATGTTAAATTAAAATTTTTTACATTATATGAAAAATCCCAAGAGTTATTTATTAGAAAATCATAGCTACTGCTCTGTAACCATCTCAATTCATATTCGAAGAAATACAATTAAATCTCGAACTGGACTCTCCGTTCGCGACAGGGCTGGACTCGAATTACTTTACCCAGACTTTAAGGCAGAGCACTGTCCTATCCATGCCGACAAGTCCTTAGAGGATTGCAATCGAGACTAAGCAGGTGGTTCCAAGGATGCAATCCAAAACCCAGTACAAGCTTCGAGAAAATGAAGAAAATTAAAAGAGCAGAAGAAACGAGAGCGAAAGGACAAGAGACATCTCCATCATCGTCAGGGTCACAAGAGTCCGGACAAATCTGTATTAACCGCCGGATTTTGTACCTTATCGGTTGACTGAATCTTTCAAAGGGGTTACTTTCAATTTGCCCCTCCCGTGCGTTTTGTGCTAAGATATCCAGTGTAGGTTGGAGGACTGTCTCTATTCGACCGGAATCGTGAACATCACGAAATCTTTCGGGAATGGACCAAGTCACACGGCCCCGTAGGGCTTCTCGGACTTCTGAATTTGACACTTTTCTTGCATTTTTCTAGAGTACGCTCCAATTCACTCTCGACAGGAACTCAATTTCGCTTCGTCCGAGTAAGACTTGAGAAATTAAAGATGAAACACTGGGGTTGATGGTCGAGACGTTGGAGGGGGATGAGGAAATAACAAAATTGTAAAAGGTAGGGACGGATGTGTGAAGAGGAGAAGGGAAATAACTTCTCCAAAAACTATTTTAAATAATAAAATATTTAAGAATACACTATAAAATGAATAAATACGGAGGATAATATTGAGAGAGAAGAAAATATATCAAAACTTAGACGTTGAAATGGTAAGCAGCTCGGTGCCGCTTAAGGAGGTCTCAGGTTCGAGACCTCACGTACGCAGACACCCCTCTTGGGAGCCTCACCCGCCATTGCCAGGCGTGCGACCCGGGGCGACCAACGGATTAGTCAAGTATGGTTGGCTGAAAGATGCCATCTCACCGCTGGTGGGGCCTGCTTGGATACCGTGGCTGGCGACCAAAAAAAAAAAAGAAGAAGATTAGTGGCAAAATGGGTAAATTATAAAAAAAAGTATGCATTTTGCTCATTTTTACAAAAAGAGTCAAATGTTTTAAATTTTAAAAATGAAATTACGTGATTTCACTCTAAATTAAATCAAGTCTTTCAAATTTAAAAAATGAAATCACGAAATTTCTTTTTATTCTCGATTTAAACTATACATTTTATATTTAAAATTTAAAATTATATTTGTTTTTTTATTAATATTCTAAGTCACGTGTTTTTATATTCATATATCTATTACCACTTGAAGCAAACTAACTGCTCATTTAGTATCACTTTTTAACTTCCTATATTTATCATCTGTGTCTAATAATTAAATTTTTAATAACTTATAAATTTAAAATTACAGGAGAGTAAAATAGTAAATTTCATAAGTATAGCTACCCACACGTCCTTTCTTTCTCCCACCACCTACTTCCATGTGTTCTCTATCCTCTTTTTTTTTTTTTTGGTCGCCAGCCACGGTATCTAAGCAGACTCCACCAGCGGTGAGATGACATCTTTCAGCCAACTATACTTGACTAATCCGTTGGTCGCCCCGGGTCGCACGCCTGGCAATAGCGGGTGAGGCTCCCAAGGGGAGTGTCTGCGTACGTGAATGTGTTCTCTATCCTCACATCTTTTCCTATCCACTTATTCATATTTTTACTTAGGCTCCACTTATTGTTAATTATATTATTCACTCTTTTCATTTTTGTATAAATTTGTGATTAATTACTTTTATTAATATAATACATATAGTGTGCAACACGGATTTTGTATGTAGTATTATTTAAAAAACTAGACGGTTAATGATATAGATTTTTTTTATATCGATGATCTCCAGCGCCGTAATAATTGTAACACACTAATCCACCAGACAGTGTATTCTACGGCCTGGAACCGGTTATTAAATCTCAGATACTGATCTAATGAGAGAGTCAAATCCTGAACCTTACCTACTGCACATCCTGTTCGAAAGATTGTCAATGATACGGATATAGAAGAAGAAGATGACACCAAATTGAAAATAAACCGTCATAAACGCAACCGCCTTCCTCTGTTAGTGGGGCCTTCTGCAGAAGACCCAGGTCTCCCATTCTCCGGGTCCACGATTGCCATTGCAGGCGACTTGATTGCTCTTCTTTTCTTTTTGTTTATTTGCCTCTTTTGGATTTGTATCTGAATCATCATTCGCATCACTTCTTTCTGCACCAAACTCTCCCCTCAAAGTAACCCACGAAACAGAGCACAAAAGCAAAGCATATATATAGATATATCATTTCGCCATGAATGCTTCCTTGCTTGCTTGACACCCATCTCTCTCCCTCCCTCTCTCTCCCCCCTCCCTCCCTCCCTCTCCCCTTTCTCTATGTTTCTCCGCGTTATCAGCCATAATATTACTGACCAACCAAGCAAAGAAGAAGGGGAAGAGGAAGAGACATTAAGAACAGAAAAGGTGGGAACTTTATGATTTCTTAATCAGTTCCATCACAATCAAGAACCGGTTCCCTCCGGCAAACCCCACAACCCAAAATATCGACCAAAAATCTCAAAAATTTCCACTCCATGGCTGCGGTGTCCTTCCCGCTCTGCAAGAAGTTCAAGAAAAAGAGGCTGATGGAGCCCTGTGTGGGCTTCCTGGGGCTATTCATCGTCCTAACGCTTGTCATCGTCTGCTGCTTCTTCTACTTGGACTACCACGGGACCGTCACTAAAGGGTTCCAGTTGGGGAGGACTTCGGTGTGGCAGCAGCTGAGGGGCAGAGGAGGGGGAGTGGTCCAAAGGGTTGACTTTCTGGGCTCGGAGGGGAGCGCGTGCGACGTGTTTGAAGGAGACTGGGTTTGGGACGAGAGTTATCCGTTGTATGAGTCGAGGGATTGCAGGCTTCTGGACGACGGATTCAGGTGCTCTGAGAACGGACGGCCCGATCGCTTCTTCACCAAGTGGAGGTGGCAACCCCATTACTGCAACTTGCCCAGGTCTGTCATACAATGAATCTCACTTCTCTCCCTGTCTCCTCTTGTTTTTCCAAATGTTCGCGATGTATTCCACTCGGAAAAATGATCAGACGTGCCATTCAATCGTCGGTCACACACCTCTCTTGCTGCACCTGGCGGTAAGATGACAAGAAGGTGCAAAAATACTGTGCATTAAGGAAACAAGTTGGTGTATGCCGAAGGTGCGACCTCATTAGTGGAGATTGTAATGGCCTGTAATCTCTTAACAAATATAAATGACTTATATTTATTAAGAGATCGTATTTTACAGATAATTTTTATTTTAACATTCATCTTCTATCTTTTTATCAATAATTTTTTTTTTAAGAGATTGCAGGTTGAAGATAGGATCAATTACGATCATATTTTCAACCTGACGGTATATGTTTTAAGAATTTTTCTACACTGTATGGTATTTTTGCTCATTTCTCATAAGATGACCGCATGTTTTATAGGTCGGGTGCTATGCCTTGGGAAAGAATGTTTTAGAAAATGATGGATCTCCTTTTCCTCTATTGTCTTTGCTCTGCAAGATGAGATAAATGGGAAACTGTTTTCAAGTTCTCAAAACCGGAGCAGGAAACCATGTTCTAGTTTTGATCAACAAGGCCTTTGGTCGTGGAGGAAGTCTTCTGAGGAGCGGCTGCACAGGGGCGGTGATGGTGTGCTATTTTCATTTTTTAAGGAGATGGTGACGTGGTGTAATTGAACAGATGTGAAACACTGATCGGCTGGAAATACCACATCAGCACCGCCACGGTGCAGCCGCTCCACCAAAGATGAGACAAACGGAAAACTGTTTCACGGTTGTCAAAACCGGAGCAGGATGCTATGTCCTAACTTCGATCAATAAGACCTCCTGTAGTGTACTGATGCGGCTTCTTGGGACTAGGACTCATTTGGTTGAAGGGGGAAAACGTGTTTCCTAGCCAGCAGTTGCTGGAATCAGCTGTAGCTAGAGGAATCCGAGTTATGATTGATCTGTATGCTACTTGTGTTGATGTTTGGCAAGACTGTGCTCATGTGACTTGGGGATCAACCTTTCCACAGATTCGATGCAAAGCTCATGCTAGAGCGGTTACGGGACAGGAGGCTTGTTTTCGTGGGGGACTCCATTGGCAGAAACCAGTGGGAGTCTCTTCTCTGCATGCTGTCTTCTGCTGTACCCGACAAGGACTCGGTGTTCGAAGTGAACGGTAGCCCGATCACGAAGCACAGAGGCTTCCTGGTGTTCAAATTTAGAGAGTACAACTGCACTGTTGAATATTACAGGGCTCCATTTCTCGTGCTCCAGAGCCGCCCTCCCGCTGGATCTCCTAAGAACATCAAGACCACAGTGAAGTTGGATAAGATGGACTGGAGCTCTTCTAAATGGAGGGATGCTGATGTCCTGATATTCAACACAGGACATTGGTGGAACTATGAGAAGACTCTTAGAGGGTAATTTGATTCACGGGTTTTCCTCTTCTCCGTTTCTTTTCAACGGCGATGAACATTCATGTTTTTTCATCAAAAATACTGCATTTTTACGACAGTTAAAATGGAACTGCGCTATTTCTTATCACTGAACACTGACCCTGGAAAATCCCGATTCCTTGATCAGAGGGTGCTACTTTCAAGTGGGAGAGGAGGTGAAGCTAGAGATGACAGTCGATGATGCGTATGCAAAAGCCGCGGAGACTGTCTTGCACTGGATTCACTCTCAGGTGAACATGAGCAAGACCCAGGTCTTTTTCCGGACATTTTCACCGGTGCATTTCAGGTTAAATTTCTCACTCGCTTGTTTGATTTAAAGTTGTCATGTGATAATATCCACAGCAAGGCCACGAGAAAACTGGTGCTGTTCTTCCCCTTGAGTGTGGATTGGAACACTTAGATATTGCCTCATTGCAACTCCAGATCATAGATGCTATAAAATTACAAAATCCGTCAATAGTTACTGACCATCTATTACATTACATAACACTCCTCCTCTGAACTGTAGGACTTACCTTATTTGCTCGGTCGAGCTTACCGGAGTTCCTTTGATACATGTGATCCACAACCTGACTGTAGATTTAGCTTCTGGACCTCAGCGAAATTTTATAACTGGAACAGGAATCAAAGCAGAAAAACTGAAACCAGACAAGACAATAAGCTTTTCCAGATTGTTTATAGCCATTAGACCAAATGATCAGTTGTTGTTTTTGTTTTTGGTGGACGTTCAAATGTGCAGAGCCTGTAGGTCTGGGTAGAATGATAAGGAAGCCATGCTGAACAATTCAGTCAAATGTATCAGAATCAAGCGACTGCATGTTCTTATTTGAATCTTCTTCAATCTCGAATCGTTGAAAACTCTTGCTTGTTCTCTGGATTTCTCTTCCAATTGAACATTTACGAGCTTTTCCATTATTCTTTTATTTGAATCTTTGATTTATGTTCTTTGGCAGAGGAGGTGATTGGAAGAATGGAGGAACCTGTCACAGGGAGACCTTGCCCGATTTAGGCTTGAGCTCGCCTTCCCTCGTGCCCCCGAAGAACTGGGCCCAGTACAAGATCGTCTCCGACGTTCTGTCAACGTATTCCAACACTTCTCAGGCCATCAAGTTGAGCCTACTCAACATAACCTTCATGACTTCCTCGAGGAAAGACGGGCACTCCTCTTTCTACTACCAAAACATGAGCCGGGGCCCTTTGTCCGTGCACAGGCAGGACTGCAGCCACTGGTGCCTGCCCGGGGTGCCTGACTCGTGGAACGAGCTGCTCTTCTCCATGTTCATGAAGCAGGAAGCTGCTCGGCTAAGGAACTCCACGGTTCACCTGGCTCGGATATGATTTTGTTTAGCCGAGACATCCAGCATTGCTTTTTGGGTACAGATACTGGATATACACACACACTGATGGAAGCACAGCTCTTTTCAATACGATTACGTAGAGTACGAAGGAACAGAAGACAAAAGTCGACCATCTTAGGTTGTAGTTTAGTTACATTTTCTTACCACACAAGTTCATACACGACAGACCATGAGGGCGGCTGACACATTGGGGTAGGATAGTTTCTATTTCCTCATTGTTCTGGAACTGTAATTATACTTTTCTTTTGCATTGGTGCATGTAGTTCCAGTTGTCGAATCCATTCAATACAATAGTGAATAAGAGTCATTTTCTTGTGCACAGAGTTGTTCCGATTCTCGAACCCATTCAGTACGATAGCGAAGAGTCAGTATTTCTTTGATATATAATTTCAAAAACGGAGGTTTTTCGCTGTGAAATTATGTAGTGAGTAAATGGATTGATGGCAGAGCAGGCGACTTAAGCCTAGAGGAAATTGTCGGGTTTGCTGCTTACATTATGAAGGGATTGCTAGAAATGGGTCCGAGTTTATGTTTACAAGAAACCGGCCCAATTTTCATGCATAAGTCTAAATTATTAAATAGTGCTGCTCATTTATCTTATAAAAACATTGTTCTTATCTTATCAATGTGGGGTCTAACATTTTTGTCGTTAATATTGTAAATATGAAGTGAAAGAAGAGAATCCGATCAATTAAAATAAATTTTTTTGGTTGTATGGAATTATTATTTTACCTTATTTTTGTAAAACATATACATTAGTTGCGAAGGATATGGAAAAGAAAACATGCACTAAAAATCTCAACGTTTTCATACAATAGTATAGATAGATGACAAAGGTCCGGCTCTCGATTAAATTGGTTTTACTGGCAGTTCGGTCCGGTTTTAAAAACTATCCAGAATCCCACTATGCCCGTTCTGGGCTTCCTTTTGCTTTTTGGGCCTTTTTTGAAATTTCTGTTAAAACTCGGGCCTCTATTGCAAATTCTTAGATTTTGGGCCGGGCCCGAAGAAATCAGTTCAGTTCAGCTTCTCCGATGGCATCGATGAGCTTCGGCCGAGAGACCTCCCTGGAGGTGGAGTGGGGAGAGAGAGCTTCAGCTCCCTGTAACAGCATCGCAGCGTGAAATTGAAGCTGTCCCAGTTTCCCCTTCCGATGGCCACTCGCTGTCCAGTGTCCGAACTTCCGATCTTCTGAAGGAAAGATTGAGGATAAGACGAAGCAGAACTTTGCCGTTCGGAAAGGTTACGTTTTTATTCGTGCTCGCTCCAGCAATGGCTCATTCAACGAGCCGATCGAGAGACCTCGACAAGCTCCTCCTCCGACCCGGCAATCTCGTCGGTCCCAATTTTGAACCCGGAACCGAGGTAACTCTCTTCACCTACACGTCGTGCTGCTGTATTTCTCCCTGATACTTTAGCCGGTGGATATCTGTGCCGGTTAATGTCGTGGTAGCATTCTTATCATTACTTCCTAGTTTTAAGGTGCCGCGAAATAGTGCTTACCAGTCTTTCTACTGGTTAAGCCATGGGCGCGGGGGTGTTTTACTATTATTTTGTTATGATGTTATCTTCTTTGAGGAGTGCCTAGGGGGTTCATATTTGTGCTTCGTTTTTCCCGTTGCAGTTGAGGGATGATCTTCGCGAGTATGCAAGAGTGCTGGTGGTGGGAGCAGGGGGTTTGGGCTGTGAATTGCTGAAGGACTTGGCTCTGTCGGGTTTCAAAAACTTGGATGTTATCGATATGGACCGTATCGAGGTCACTAATCTCAATCGTCAGTTTCTCTTCAGGTACCGTGCCTGTATCTTGTAGGAACAAAAAAGTTCCAATCTTGCTTTTAAATTCTTTCATTCTAGTTGGATGTTGTGCGATTAAACTGATAAACTCACGACCCTGTTTATCTTAGATCACTTGGATATCAGCTAATAGTCCTGAAGCTATGAATTGATCCGTTTACTAACCTTTTCATCGAGTGGAGCTGCCTGGTTTCATATTTTTTTAATCCTAATATCAGATGCTTGATTAAGCGGAGTTTCAGTCTTGTATGTCAGTTGTAAACTTTAACTGATTGGTATTATAATTTTTGGGATGAGTATATCTTTAGTTATTAGAGGAGGTATTTTCTCTTCCAGTCTGTTTATGATGTGAAAGATATATCCATCAACATATGGAGGGGGCAAAATAGACTATTTATCTTACATGGAAGAAAGAAAGGGAAGGAGAGGTAGGAAGGAAAGGGAAGGCCTTGTTGGATGGCAAGTAAAGGAGAACAGGCGACAGAGGATGGGCTGATGCCATTGGCAATAACACCTACTCTTTCAAGAAATTCCTCTTCTTGTCGTAATTGATAGTGTTTTTATCTTATACGAAGTTTCCTTTCCCCTATATATCCTCCAAGTTGGAAAGTCAAGGAAATTTTTCAAATCCTACACAACTTTGCCTCCGTCCATACCGCTTTCCCTCCTAAAGGAATCCTCCAAACACAGAGGATGTTACTTTCCCTCCGAGTTCCTCTGTATCCTCTATCTAAATTAAGTGTAAAAATCTTTTTGACTATATCAAAATTTCATATGATCTGGTAAAAGCGTAGTGAAGGGAATACTCAACTGTATATGCTGAGGATTTGCATTCACACATTTTCTCTAATTTGATCTACAAAGCCGGTAGCCTACTGGATTAATTGGCCTGACAAATTGTAACATGCTGGCTATATGATATATTTCTCTTCACATGCCACTAACTCTGTTGGCCAATACTGGAAATGCCCCTGCTTCAGTTCACAAGCATATTTGATGCTTCCTATGCATCCTAGTTCATTTTTGGTCTGACCTCTGTTGCATTTTCAATGCAATTCTTGGCCATGCATGATTCATCAGATAATTCACGTTTGTTGATTACTTATTGATTATCACCTTTATAGGCTCGAAGATGTTGGGAAGCCAAAAGCTGATGTGGCAGCCAAGCGTGTCATGGAGAGAGTTAGTGGTGTGAACATTGTGCCACACTTTTGCAGGATAGAAGACAAAGAACTCGACTTCTATAGTGATTTCAACATTATTGTCTTGGGTCTCGACTCCATTGAGGCACGGAGCTACATAAATGCTGTTGCTTGTAGCTTTCTAGGTGCAATTTCTGGTCCATATTTTTGCTTCATTAGATAGAATTGCTGCCAAAAGGATTTTACTACTTCTGTATTTACTTATTTTACAAAGCTTTGATTTTGATTATCTTCAAAATTTCTGCAAATGGCTTTTGGTTCTCACATAAGGATGCGATGCTGTGTAATAACATTTTTCTAATTTATGTTAGGTATTGGATCTGGATCATTATTACACAGCTTTGAGGATGCCAATTTGCTTCAACTTAATTAATTAGTAGTGGTTAATTTAAGAATTTCCTCTGAGTATTTTTCTCCAATAAAAAATGAAGAAAAGGTTTGTTGAATTGCAGTATGTGAACTGCCATCTTAGTCGCATTTCTTTATTTTCTATCATTTTTCTTTTCAAAAGAAAAAACCTGGAAAATTTTTCACTGTTTTGTCGGGCCAAACATACCCTATGATTGACATGATGTTAAAAGGATGGGGATTGATTGAGCTGCTTGTTACACTCTTCATTGACATTTCTCGTGCCTTATGTATATGTAGAATATGATAGTGATGACACGCCAAGAGAAGAAACTATGAAACCCATGGTGGATGGTGGGACCGAAGGTTTCAAGGGCCATGCTAGGGTTATCTTACCTGGCCTTACGCCCTGCTTTGAGTGTACTATTTGGCTCTTTCCTCCTCAAGTGAAGTTTCCTCTCTGTACTCTTGCCGAAACCCCCAGAACTGCTGCTCATTGCATAGAATATGCACATCTAATTAAATGGGATGAGGTAAAACTACCACTTGCGTTTTCTTTCTGGCTCAATTTTTTTTTTCTTGGGACATTGACAGGATGCTATTGGTATGATAATCATTCATTTTTGCTTGTAGGTGCATAGTGGAAAGGCATTCGATCCTGATGATCCAGAGCATATGCAGTGGGTCTACAAAGAGGTTAGATGCAGTTGGATTTTCTTTTCTGAGTTAAGTAATTATTGGTCGATCTGACTGATTTTACTTGTATTCCCACAGGCTGTGAAACGAGCCGAGCTATTTGGTATTCCTGGAGTAACATATTCTCTTACTCAGGTAAATGATTAGTTTGAGGTGTTTATAATTCTAATCTAAAATAATCTTCACTCCTCAAACATGTGGTTTGGTCTCTCCTTTGCTTTTGTTATGCCATTGTAAAAAGAATTGTAACGGATGGTTAAGAAGTGAATGGTTTTGTCAGCAGCATTGTAATTTGCTTTTGAAACTTGAAATGACTCAGTCCTCAGTTATTGCCTTCCTTTTTAACCTTTCACTTAACAGATCATAGCCTTTTTCAAGGTGTAATTTGTTACGTGGGTAGCCTTACCACTTTACGTTACTACAAGCGCTTATTCACGCTGAGATGGCTTTGTTGATAATTATCTCCCTCATACAGGGTGTGGTGAAGAATATTATACCAGCTATTGCTTCAACAAATGCAATCATTTCTGCCGCATGCGCTCTTGAAACTTTGAAGGTTGCCTCGGGATGCAGCAAAACTTTATCTAACTATCTAACGTACACGTTCTCCCCTTATTTTGATTGTAATTTTTCAAGTTCTGTTATGGTGCATCTTTTTCTTCAATGCTCGTCTTAGGCTCTCTCTGCATAGATGCAAGATTTGTTGTGATTGCAAATATTTTTCAGGTACAATGGTGTGGAAGGTCTTCATATCAAGGCCACGGAGTTTGTGAGGGATAAGGATTGCCTTGTCTGCGGTCCTGGGGTTCTAATCGAGTTAGATACTACAATTACCCTACAAAAGGTTATTTCTACATTCTTTTTATTTTCTCTGGTTCTGTTTTGAATTAATCATACGTTGAGATCAAATCCTTTGCACAAAAATGGGGACAGCCTACACTTATCTTTTGTTTCAGAGAATATCTGTCATGTGCAAGATGCATTGATTTTTTCTTCTGCATCTTTAGAGAAATCTAAGCCATATTTTCATGCTTTACAATCGGTAAGCACACTGTAAACCGCAGCCTAACCTTTGTCACCAGTTTTCTCTCTGTTTTTTTTTTTTCTTCTTCTTCTTCTTCTTCTTCTTCTTCTTCTTCTTCTTCTTCTGTTTTAGGAGAAACAAAACAAAGACAGTAGAACCAAATACTTCACTTGTTTGCCTGATAGGTTACTATGCAGCAAAATGTTCCGAGCTTTACTGATCAGTTTCCTTTCATTTCATTATGACAACAGTTCATCGAGATGCTCGAAGAACACCCGAAGCTGCTCCTATCAAAGGCAAGCATCACACACCGGGGAAAAAATCTATACATGCAGGCTCCGCCAGTGCTCGAGGAGATGACCAGATCAAACCTAAGCCTACCACTCTTTGATCTGATGGGTAAAGTGCCGAGAGACATCATCCATGTGGCTGGTCTATCTAGCATGAACAAACAGAAAGCCTCCAGCATGAGAAAGCTGCGTGTCCATTTCAAGGGAGTGCTCGACGGGGTCACAGACATGGACATGGCTGGGGGTGCGTGAAAACCCCTGCTTACCAAATGGTCAAGCGAGTTCCGAAACAGCTGCTACTTGGTTCCTGGTTTGTGTCTCTTCTGCCTCTCGGGGTAGATTAGATTGTGAGGAGGGGTGAGGCAGGATTTGAGTAAATGATGATTGATACATTTTCCATGATCCTGGAAGAGTAGACTATCTGAATGGGCTCGATTTCTTCGACCAGAGGCAGTACCTGTTTTGTAATCCTAGGAAGTTGGAATGATGTCTCACCAGCCAGTGGCCGGTAAGAAACCACTGGCAATTATCTTGCTATGGATTGTGATCTGCTGGGTCGATTCTGTGGATGATCTGCTAAGAAGACCCTTATTGAAAAGACTTACACCTTCATTCCCTGAGTTTGAATTTCATCACCTCTAAGATTTTTTGACCTGATTGATAGGTGCCTCACAACAGCTCGTGGGCATTGAGGATTTAGTTCAGAATGAAATTTACTGGTTTGCCCGCGCAGAAGTCAGAACGACCGGAGGGCAGAAACAGACCACAACAGAGGAAGCTCCCGACCTCCCTCACTGACACGAGGGCGCTGCAGTGATGGTGGTGTAGTCGTCCTGTTACGGTATGTGTAAGTAGTTCACCTGCGAACGTGTAAGAGAAGTTAAAGAGCCAGCATTATTTTTTGATCAGAAAACGGAGGGTAGCAAAAATGACGTTACAGCCAATCATGCTACGCAATGTTCGAGCTTTATTGTTCAATTGTGAACTTATCAGATGAACTGAATTACCAGTATTAATGTTGTCTTTGTCAACTTAGTACTACCAAAGGTTTTGGATAGTATAATAAGCCGGTGTCCGTTAAGGTACGAGCTTAAGAATCTCTTCTAGTGCTCAGAACGAGACTCGAATTTATGACCTCGACCATATCAAACCACATCAGAGTGAGCTTTATACAACTGGACGGTCACCCTTGGTGGTCTTCGTCGGCATTACTATCGTGGCATCATAGAAGGTCCTAGTATAATTCAAGAAGCTAGTTTACTCCAAGGCCAAGGCTTTATGAGAGTAGTTTTTGACATATGTTTTGACACAAGAATGAGAAGGAAATCGAACATGAAATCTTGAACTAGCATTTAGACTTTTGAATACAATGGAAACAGAAACAGTGTTATCAATATTATTTTTGGATTTCTTAGATTATGTGAAAAAAATTAAAATAATTTTAATTTGTTGGTTAATCTCACAATGTAAGCAAATATCACGAGACAAAGATACCTTCTCCGAGAGTTAAGGGCCCACTTAAAGGGAGGGATCCACGGGCCGTCACTGCCCCCAGCGAACGAAGGGGCACTTTGAGCACCCACCAAGCCAGGGAGTCTCATCGTGGCCCGGGGTCGAGCTCTCAAGTTCAGGCTCATCGAGCCATAGAAGCTAAGTTCGGGCTCGACCTGACCCCCTGGCCTGGCACTAGTCAAGAGCACCCGACATGGGCCCGGCTCCACGAACCAAACAAATTGGGCCATGCCACAATCTACTCGGTCCAACGATCGAGCCGTCTCAGGTAAATGCAGCCCATTCCAAACTTCCATATAAGTTATGGTGCTGTAAGCCCTCCCTGTCGCACTCAACTAATACCACTTGGTTGAGATAGTTCAATACATCTTCTTCTTATGTAAGATTTCGAGTTCGAATATTGTGAATTCGAAAAATTCATGTTTTGTGAGTTTTTTTTTTTTACCCACTTAGCGGGTTGGTATGTCTCAAACCTAGATTAGCAGAGCTCATCAAACTCCAGGATGGATACCGGGTGATATACACCAAAAAATCTAACCTTATGTTCAAAGGGATCCATCTGACTCAAGCGTCGACGGTTTCCTATAATAACGATTCTTGGTCCGCTGCCGATATTTTATCTCGTCGTTCAAAAAAGTAAAAGAAGAGGACCTGGATAGCCATGATATGGCAATTCAATAAAAAAAAAAGAGGATAAAATAGATAAAATTTGCTTATTGTTCTGCAGCTCCTCTTGCATTGAGGGTTGATCACACCTGAATCATCCGTGTTTTGACTTCAGATTGTATCAGAAAACCTTTTTCGGTAATAAAAACTAAAAGAAAATGTTAATTGTGGGTGGAAAAAGGTCAAGACAAGCATGATGTCCAGGAATAATTAAAATCATTGTGGTGGGGTTAAAGACAGGGCAAGATGGGAGTTGAATTTCAGGGTAAAGAATTCTCCCACCAGAGGGGGCCGGCCCAACCAGATTGTCCCTCAATGGGTTGTTCCATTTCTCGTTTCGCAATCACAGCCACCGTTGCCATGTAAATCCTTAAAAGGGAATCCAGGACGACGAAGGATGATGGTGTTCGTTCATTGTTCATGTTTCCTCCGACCACATCAGTGCACGGTGTGAAAACCCAGCTCGTCAAGTTGTGCTGTTGGTGGGGGTGCTCGTGTTCCCACAACATTATGCATACGTAACGCACTTTTCCCGTCCGGAAAATTACCCCTCTTTTCTGAGGGTACGATGAGTACTACCGGCGAGAATCGAACCGAGAGCTCTCGGTTTCAGCTCGAGAGCGGTACCACTGCATGAAGCCCTCTTCCTGAGAGCATCCATTCTTTTAAATTTGAAAAAAAATGTCATTTTTAACACGATCTTGTCTCGCGGTGCTTTCACGTTAACCTTTTGTATCCTTCCGGGCATGTATTTACCACGTAATCCGTGAATTTAACTCACTCGAGAATTTCTTCTAGTCTTCGTCTTCCCCCTCTACCGCTTACAACTTTGGAAAAATTTCCATCCTCAGTAGGAAAAGGAATTAGGGCAAGCTATACGGGCCAGTGGGAAATCAGATGACAATTGACAGGTGAATATTCGGTGGCCGGCCGGTGTAGTCTTGGACGGCCAGGGAGAAGAGAAGTAGGATCTTGTGTCGGATGTGGGAAACCGACCCGGGCTAGGAGACAATTAACACATTTTAACATGTATCTCAAAAATTGTTTTTCGTATAAAGTCTCTTAATTTTTCGTAATTTGCTCGTTCGCAGCCATGCGTTGTTTCAAGGACGGAACAAGTGAGACCTAGAAATCAGTGAGAAGTACAGACCGGCTTTCGAGATGGGCACGCATAGTTTCATCGAGAGGCTTTAGCTTTAAGGCAATCGAGGTGCTCGATTAAAAAACTGATCACGGGCTGCGCGTATGTCTGATTGATGTTGTTATGTCGGGACGATGAGACATGTCTGGTGAGACGCGTGCACGTTGACACTCGTTGGAGGGAGGGAGAAAGGAGAATGTGAGATTCACACATGAAATTATTCTCGTGAATATTCTCTTGATCATGTTGTACGTGCTTACCTGAGCTTTATTAGCTTTTGAAAAAAGTCGTAGATCGGGGGCTGCCTCTCTTTCCACCTCCAAAATCCGACAGGGCAAAAGCTTTCGGGTCAAATCGAGGGATTTCATCGTTCGATTCTCGATAATGGAATCCTGTATTTTCGGTTATTTTACATTTTCATGCTTCTTACTAAATGATGGATGATGATCTCTTTTCTTCTACGAGGAGGCTCCTTGATCTAGCAGAATTTTCGGATCAAGAGAAATATCGGACGGGGGAATTTCATCGATCAGAATCATCTCCAAAAGCTATTAATTCTGAGTCGGAAAGAGCACTCCCCCTCTTCTAGGAGAAGCATCTCGTGTTGCGACATCACCGCACGACAGTGCTTACATGATAATACCGATCGATCAAATTTAGTTAGTTCCATAATTATTTTTATGAAACTAAAAAAGCACTCCTAAAAATAATTGAATTTATCTGCGATACTGAGGTTTGGGGCGTGCCGATTATTAAGAAATAAAATTCTATTAATCATAAATTATTTTTTTATATAATTTAAACTCGAGATTCATATTTAAAAAAAAAAAAAGAGGTACCCAACTCTTAGTGAAAAGATGGCCAAAAATTTTTTTTTCACTAGAAAACTTGTGCGAATGTCCTTATTTGCTTTCATGTATCGCCCACCGAAAAACAAATCTCAAAGTAAATATTTACTATGTAATATATAACGAGTTTATTATTAAATTTCACTTAAATTTTAATACGTTTAAAGTTTTTACGGTTTTGAGAGTGAATTTTAGACGTGTTAAGATCTTAACAGTACTTTACATAACGAACTTATTATTTATTACACACGGAATATTTACTCCAAATCTTATAACCTTTTGTCTCATTTTCTTTTAACCGTACTGAATTTTATTTTACACGTGGCATGACCTTATTGGTGCTTTGCTCGAACATTGGGATGAGAGTAGCTGGATTAAGTGGTGGTGCTTCGCTTGGCAGTTGGCAGCATCTTCCATTTTACGTCAATTTGCAACAAAACTGTTTGCACGTTTTAGGACAAATTAATTATGTTCAAGGGGGAAAAAAAAAATAATAAGCAACCCAAACGTTGAAGATAAACCAAAAGAAAAGCAAGAAATTCATCCGAATCGAATTGAATCAGTCGGGATGCACCGAATTTCTAAATTCTAGCGGTTAATATCGAAAAGGAAAGCAAGAGAGGAGGGCTTGGTCAACCGACATTGCCATCCACTCACAATCAAAGCTGTGTCCTTCCATTGACATGTTCATTTTTCTTTTTCAAAAAAATGCATGTAGATGGTTTTGATTATTTCTTTGTACTAAATAACTTGAAAACCCGGAAATCAAATTTTCCATTATTCTACCGAATTTATCCGTTATACAGCGAGAAATCACCAGTGGAAGCAAAACGCTGGAAAACGAGCCTCAATATCGTATAATAAAATAACCTTATTTGACTTCTTTCATTATGTCACATGGTCGACGACTCATTTTTCAGTCTAAATTACTAGCATTTAAAAGTACAATGTACCGTGACTGATATAGCTCGAATCGGGAGGTCTCAGATAAGTTCTTATACTGTGATTTGACTATTCAAAAAGGATGGGGACAGCCCATCCGTATATTCCCTTTAAAAAAAAGGGAAAAAAGATTTCCTAGTTTTCCTCCTTGACATGTACATATAAATATAGGATTGTTTGTCTAGAAAAATACAAACTATTTAAGAATTTTTTAATTTATTATTAATTATTTTTCTCAGAAAATCATGAATTATCTAAGAATTTTCTAATCTGTCACGAATTATTTTTTCTCAGAAAATCACAGACTATACTTTGTCTTCCATAATCTACAACACTGTTAATTTTGATCGCTAATTACTAACGTGTACCGTTAATTTAATTTTATTGATTGTAAAAATAGGATCTGATGTAGCATCACACGTGATTTCCATCTGGTCATAAAAAATTATGAAATATTATCAAATGCTCTTTTTTTTTTATGACCAGATGGAAATTACATGTGATGCCACATCGGGTTCCGTTACGCAATCAACAAAATTAACAGTACACGTTAGTAATTAACGGTCAAAATTAACAACATGATAAATTAGGAAAAACAAAATATAATTTGTGATTTTCTTGAAAAAAAAGGTCGTGATAGATTGGAGAATTCTTGGATAGTTCATAATTTTCTGGACAAATAACTCTATAAATATACTAGATACCCATGGACATAACGTATATGTCCTGCACCTCCTCGTTCCCGAACATCGTGGATGTAACTCCCCTTCCATTCCCTTCCGCTCCCTTTCATCACAGTATTCGTTTCGCGCTCGATTTTCTCCCTCGAGAGTGCAATAACATCCGTACATTTAAAGTATCGATTAGCCGTCTCTCAGTTTATAGATGACTCACTGTACATCCTAACTCATTACGCAACAGGAGAGATTATAAATATTAACACGCAAACTTACTATAAGTTTGCATGATGAGATAGTAACGTCGTTGTTTTTTTATTTTTTTCAATTGTGTTATTGTAAGCAATGAAGAGTTGAGATTTTTTCTGGCTTAATGATATTTATCGTTTTCAATTAGAGCACGTGCATCACATGCAACTGAAATGGACAGCTCGATCCGGCAAAGATTTGCATGAATCGAGTGGCATTCATTTTATTGGATAAATGTAGAATTTGAGTGGTATTTATCACCGGAACGTATATGGGCAATTTTGTGTTATCTTCTTTGGAATCTGTCAGTAAATCCGGCAAGAGGATATGACAAATGCAGCCGCAATGAAACAGCTCGCGATAACCTGCCCATTCAACGAAGCCACAGAAAACTAACGAGAAAATTCAATAACAAAATAGTTGTGAGAGTCAATACAGTTGGTACCGTTCTCGTCCTGTAACTTAGAGATTTTGGATTCGATCTCACTGATAGAACTTCCTGTACTCCTTTTTATCGTCCTCTTCTTTCTACCTCTTTCAGGCTCACGTGCCTTATCCGTACACCGAACAAAAGTTGTGAGGGCTCTGAGGAAAAAAGGTTTGGTCTTACGGTAATGTTCTGAAACTAAGATGTTCCGAGTTCAAATCTCATCGATGGGATTCTATGTAACATTTATTATCACTTTATTCTACATCTTCTAGACTTATATATCTCATTTATATCCAAAAAAAAAAAAAGAGTTAGGAGAGCCTTTCTGTATGAGCTATTTAACTTAGGTGAAAGATATATAGGATTATACATAGTTGTCGAAACTAATAATAAAATAAATTGATTTATATAATAATATATTGAGGTAAAATATTTTATATCCGAGAAATGAATTTTGGTGCAGAGACATCGGTATTAATATGAACTAAAATATTTTTAGTCTAACCCTCATCGGTAGGATCCTTGCTGCCCATTTATTTCTTTTTTGTGTGTGCACCACTAGTATGCAGAAGTCATTTGAGCTACTGACTAATTCATTTCGAGTCAGACCGGCCCATTCAGAGATAAAATTCTCCCGGTATGAGTTATTTCCTTCTGGTGCTTTCAAATGTATGAATCTCATTTAGTATGGGGGTAGGTGTCCACATTAAAAGGAAAAGAAAAGTAAACGTTTTGCTGTTCGCATTCGTCAGATGTCCTACGCTGAGTCTACAGTTCAACCGTCCAATGTTCAGCCTTACCAACTTCAAAATTAGTGGTCTACTGGTTTCAGACTTATTCCTATGTGAATTAATAGCTCTAAAGTCTCAAGATCATATCTCCTTTAGCATTTGTTTCAAAACATTTATGAGAAGAGTGCTCTTAGATTTGAACTGGGCAGGTATTGACTTCAGTGAACTGTATAGATTCCTCGTAATATAATGCTAACGGAAACAATGCTAACATTGTTTGTCTAGTTCATCTGATTTGCTCGCAGTTGAGTAGAGGAACTCGAAAATTGTGCTTCGGGAGTATAACAAGAAGGTTGATGCTTCCGCTGCTCACCTTTTCACGATAAAGAAAACCCATACAACCTCGACAGAATTTGAACCGTAGAGTATCGGATTCGGGATTTTATACGCTTGGCGTCTCGAGATATGCTATGACAGCATGGATTTACGCGCAAAGCGAAGGAGGGGGGAATAAAGGGCGACGGGAATCGAACAGCACATGCACCGGTGGTCGACGCATCTTCTTCAGGGAAGAAACGAATGGATGATACAAGTCCACATACATCTCTTAGCTAGGCCTAGTGTTTTCCGAGGGCTTTGAGCGCTCAATCAGTGCACCCAGAAAAAGGGAGGGGGGGTCCTGTTGTCCCCAATCATGAAGATGTATGGTTGATGCTTTGTGCATTGTTGACGTACAATGCAACTTGCTCTCTCCCAGTCTCCCCCTGTGAGCCCATGACACCGTTGATCTTCCCTCCCGTACTCGCTCAGTCTCTTTTGCAGATTTCTCGGATACGATTCCACCAGACCTTCATATATATTCTTATATTTGGATTTTCTTCTAATTAAATATAGTAATCCCCCAAAAAAAAGGAAAAAAAAACAGTTGTGTCGGATTAGTTATCATTATCCCTCATGTTGTTGCTGTCAGTATTGTTAGATCCCATATCGGTGACATAAGATGATAATAATACATTTATAAGATAATTGGATGCCACCTTCTGATAGCTTCAACTTTTGAGAGGAAGCGGGTTCAGTCTCTTTTTAGACCCACTGTTATAAATAATATAATATATGAGCGTCTGATCGCAGAGACCGCTGACATAAATCCGTACCTGTTTTCGGTAGTTCTCTCACCAACATAACCTCGTAGATTTGGTAGTCTCCTAGGCTTAGTCACCCATTTTGCCAGTGGTCCGCTCACAACAACACCATACATAATTCAACAAATATTATTAGAAGACAGTCTTGTATGTCATGAGATACTAGATTAATACCGTTTGATTGTGTTACTAATCGATTAGAACTTATTTAACATAGTGGATTAATGAGAGGGAATTCAGATGTTAAAAGATAAATTCAGACTATTCTAAAAAATCTAAAAAGATTGAATCTAAACTAAATCCTAAGAAACTCGAAGAATCCTCGATATCAATTAGCGGGGATGGGAGGAAGATATCTAATATTTGTACAACACAAGTTTTTTCAAAGGCTTTTTAGGGGTTTTAAGTTTTAGAATTTAAATTTATACATTATTACCTTAGTTCTCTATTATAAATCTATTGATATATCTGATTTTTATTTATTTATAATACAAGGAACCGGTGTTGGCATGGTCTCCCCATGGAGAAAGTCTTGTATATAATAGGCATGCCACACGATATTACTTATGTGACGATAATATTCAATTATTTTTAGATTATTCTTTATTTTTAAGATTTTATTAAAAATCTTAAAATAGGTAAATTTTATTAATTCATGACATTGTATAAATACTAAAATGTGATATATTCGTTACACAAAACGCTCTGTCCTACCTGTGACATACGAGATCTTCTCTAATATCTGCCACTTTCCATTTTAACATAAGAGGGAAAACAAATAATAAAATTAAAATAACCACCTTAAAATCTTCACTTAATTTATAAAAGATTGGAGAAAGCATAATCTTTTTAACCACCGAACCAAGTAAATCTCTCAGACTCCAGTAATCATTAATCAAGGACCAGGCTCTCTTTTCTACTAAGCCTGGGGAGGGGATAACTGATTACGAGACGAGCTTTCTCCTTGGCATTGGAGCCCGGCGAGACATGAGTCCGCACAATATTTAGACTTTAATATCAAATTACAGACCCATTAGATTAATGGTGGAAGATTTGTCCCTTATATTTGTTGGAATTTCTTACTAAGTTTCTGAAAAAGATTGTGAGTCAACATAGAGATGAGCTGAGTCGCCATAGCACGTACATGAATTATGAAACACATGTTGGTGTATTGAGACATTAGTTATTTTGATGTTCTACTTGGTCGCCACCATCGATGACAAATGCAACATGTTCATCAGTAACTTTTTTCCCCTTATTCTCAAACATAATAAGTTAAATAGTGTCTTAGTTATTTTGATGTTCTATTTGGTCTCCACCATCGATGACAAATGTGACATGTTCATCAATAACTTTTTTGCCCCCTTATTAGTCAAACATAATAAGGTAAATAGTGTCTCTATTGTCCATTAAAAGGGTATTATCAAATTATTGTGAGCGGACCGTCAATTTAAATTAGAGAGCTCTTAGCTGGATAGGGATGAGGTGGCCGGGAAAGGGCTCGAGCTTAAGTCGAGAGATTTTATAATCGGGAAGCTCAGATATTACGTTATGATTATTGGGCTTTATAAGAGGAAATGCATATTTTTGTCCCAAACTTTAACCATTATGTTGCGTTTGGTATAAAATAATCGAAATGAACGAAATAGGACAAGTAATAATTTGGTCTTATATTTGACATTTCTTACTCGATTGTACGTACAAAACTTATTATATTCATTTTATAGTATAAACATTTTTCTTAAATTAATGAAGCGATGTTTCTTTAAAAAAGATAGGAAATGCTTATTCCAACACATCCCGTTCTATTCTTTTCCATTTTTTTCATACCAAATATAATCTTAGGATGGTGCTATCTGATTCCCTGATAAATTTTCAAAATTAATCTCATATATGGTTGATGTGGATTAACGGTACTGACTTCTCAGACTTGGGACTCACTCCTCCATCGATAGATAATCAACAAGTTAATCCTCTAAGGAGGCGAAATTTCTAGGTGAGGCGAGTTCATGAATTGCATGATGAACTTAACTAATAAATATTTGATATGTAAGCAAATATGTTAAATTATGTTTAAAAAGTGATTATTATTAATGAATAAAAAATAAAGTGATATAGCCAACTAGCTCTTTTGTTTCTTACTATGATTTGATCCCTATCTCACTCCCTCTCTCTCTCATCTCTTCCTAGATCCAAAGTTTAGATGAAAATTGATGCTAGCATGTGTAGCTATTGCCATGGTCACTTTTTTTTTGGCATGGACACAAATAATTATATACACACATATATATATATATATATATGAACTTGTAAGTTGCTCATAAACTCGTGATACATGAGGAAAATGGTGCATCTGTAATCTAAAGGTTTTATCTGCTATCAAGGTGAAAAGACTAAATATTTCAGTAAGTGTAAAAAAACAAAAATATTTCAGTAAAGCTGTAATTTTTTTCCTTCGTTTAGAACTTGTTTATTTAATAAATATAAAGAGCATTGCCATCAAAGTTGAACGATCATTCAGATGAAGGAATAAGGTCTCATTTCATCCGTGGACATACAGCTCAAAATAAGTGAAAGATAAAGAAAGAAAACGAATGAAGGGGGTTAAAGTCAAATACTTATTTTATTCTATTAGTTTCATCTACAACTTATTTTTACTTATGCAATCACTGGGTATTTGGAAACTCAACTAGTTTTAACTAATTTGTGTTCGAGCCGGTCAGTCTATTAAAAACAAAACTTTACTTATTACACAGCTTGAATTCAATACTTTATTTAAAAGAAATGGACGTCAAATCATCTCAATAATAATTTCCTTTGGTAAGATAATATTTTCATTTTTGCATGCAAGAGGCTAGCCATCAGTGGACGAGCACTCGAGTCTCCGTGATGATATTAGCTACTTATCCTCGTAAATAAGAAAAATTTATATTGAGAGAGTTTTACCGCTTAGTGATCAACTCAGTTCGAGCCTATATTAGTCATGCACAATTGAATTTCTAAATATCAAGTTATTTAAACCAAAAAAGGAGAAATTATTAAGAAAAATAGTCTAAATTTTTTTCTATTAAAAATGGAGGGACATCTAGTGGACAAAGGGCAGTGGAAGATGTAAACCATAGGGAACATATAATTAGCTAATCATCAAACTAAGCAAAGGAAATGAAGCAAAAAGTACATAAAAATGGATAATGAAGAAAAATTAGATGTCCACCAACATTGACTCATGGCACTACAATGGCGATAGCTTTCAGGATGTGGCCACCCAGAGAGGCTCCCAATTGTGCAACATCTTGTTCTGATGGTGATGGTGGTGGTGGTGGTCGTGCTCTCCCTCGTTGCACCTTATCCTAATAATTGGCCTCTGAATCAACTTCCCGGTCGCATTTTCTCCGCCTTGAAGATCTTGAGGATCCTCTTCTCCGTACGACAACAATTCCTTATTTTCCTCGGAGTGTTCATCCTCCACGGTTCTGTTCCGGGTGCCCTTGTCAATTGGTGGATGTGAGATTTCAGTATCTATTCCTACAGGTTGATTTTGATCTTCACCGTCCGGTTCACTTACTTGTAACTTGTCTGACTCGGGAACACCGGTAACCGGGAAGTTGGCCCGGAGGAGGCTGATACGGAGCCGGCCGTTGACCCGCTCGACCTGGAAGCGGGTGCTCATGGACGGTGACTTGACGCCGTTGATGACGAGGCGTCCGTCCTCCCGGTGGACCCTGACCTGGAGGGTCTCTTCTCCCCGTCGGGTGGTCAAAGGTGGGGGGATTTCCCGGGGCGGATTTACCTTCCTGCCCTCGGGACGCTGACGTGTCATTGCTGTCGGTGACTTCCTGGGAGATTCGGAATTCCTAACGTTGTAGAGAATGCTGTCCCCTTCGCTGACGTCAGTGCCAGTCTCGCTCCCGAGATTCTCCGTGCACAGCTGCAAGCTCCGGTCGCTAAGCTTCAGCGACGACCCCCTCGCCGGGGGAGGGGCATAAGCGTCTTTCCGCGCAACAACCGTCACTGGTTCTCGTGGAGAATTATTGTCTGTGGAGCTGAGGGAGTCCTGGAGGAAGCTCCAGCCGCCGAGGTCGGCCGGCTTCGGCGAAGACAGCTTGAGACGCAGCATCACAGGCGGAGGCGGCGCTAAGGGCGGCTCAGCCTTCTGCTGCGGGTCGCCCAATGACGAGTGCAAACCTTGGCACACAACCGTCGCCATTGATGCTCTTGGTAAAGTTCTCGTGGACCTGTCGCTTAAACTAAGAAAAACTAGGTATTCTTGTATGAATGGATGATTTATGGCACTCCGGCTCGGTATTTTCGCTGGTGGTTCTGAACCGAGACTGGAACGAGGGAGGAACTATCGGGTCCTGGATGCAGGGGAAGGGAGGGAAGGGAGGGCAAGGGAGGGGAATGCGAGGGATAAGTGGGAGTGGATGAGGGGAGGGAGGTGAGAATTTGTAGTGTGCAAAAAGTGCCCACTACAGGACATGTTGAGTGTGTGTGTAGAGAGGTGCCTTTTGGGAGTTGGGTTTGCTTTTTTACTCACAATCACAACCCACTTGAAATTATACAATTCTTTGGTCTCTGCCGCAGTGTGGAAAGGGGAATAATAATCAAGCGAAGGAAAATTGTAAACAAAAAATAAAAAAAGTCTATCACAGTGGTATCATTTCTTAGTCTCAGATCAAGATAGCATGTGTGATTCTCATCAGTAACTTCTCCGTATTCTTTTATTCTTCTCTTTCTTTCATCATACATAACGCGAGTTTCTTTAAAAAAGGCGAGGGAGGTCAAGGAAAAGGAAAGTTGCTTAATATTCTTATTTAATGGAAAGACATATACGTTTGGTACATCTCAGCCTAGCTCCCTAGGTTTGGTCTCCAAGTTTAAGAACATAATAGACCTAAGCTCAATATTCTCTTGATAAAACATCCCGATCGACATTCGACACTGTCATGCGTCGGGTCCAGTCCAGGCCACCATCAAACCTCAATCTAAGGAGCGTATCACGAATATGTATATATGCATATGTACATGTGTGTGTGTCAATGCAGATGGGGACCAAATTAATGTGTAATGAAATTGGAATCAGATGATTCCATAGAACATATCCTGTAAAATCATCCACGGCGTACTATGACCAACCAAACCCAATGCGCTGTAAAGAAGAATAAAATCCTTACTGTTTAAATACAGAACATGAAAAAACCATGTAGTCTTTGACTTGGTGCGTGGAAAATTTCAGTTGTTTCAGCCAAAAACAAGCAATTTGGTAAATGAGTTTTCTCTGGTTTTTGGCTGTGCTAAAGGTTAATTGTCTCTCCTCTGTTAACTAGCACAGGTTCGAGCCTGCCTAGCCTTGATCTTCTGTTTAAGGGGATAATCGTACCGGAATTTTATATATATATTTATCGTTTTTAACAGTTGAATCCTATATGTTGAAAATGACAATACAATTGAATATCCATTTTCAAAACATGAAACTCAACTGTAAAAAAGGAAAAACTTATAAGCATTTTCCTTTAATTCATGTATTTTCATCATTGATAGGGTATAACTAGCAAGTGCAGGTCAGTCATTTTTCCATTGTACAATAGTTAACATCCGAAAACCTAATATGTTCTAACTAATCTATATTCGATTCAGATTGGTTCATTAAGGAGTAAAATTTTATCAAATAATAAATTTTCTCTATTCACAAGACTCGAATCGGAGAACATGTTAAAGGGAAAAAATTTCGAACCATCTCAACCAACTAACATTTATGTAATAAAAAGGAGAGCAGTAGTAGTGATGATCCAGCCAACTTGCTACATAATGTTCGGGTTTTAGTGTTCAACTGCAGATATATCAGATAAACTGAATAACCGGTATCAACACTGACCCCGTCAATGTAATATCACCAAAGACCTAGCATGTTTGCCTATTGCTTCGTCTTTCATGGCTTCCATTCCAAGAGGAAACCAACAAAAGTTGGCAGAAAACATATATTTGTTGACAGCGATTCCTCCTCCCTCCTAAGAGAGATCCAAATGAGGCATCCCTGCCTGATTCATACAAGAGCATAACGATCTTTACATCGAGCATGGATGGCCCTGTCTTCTAAAACATCCTTACGAATCCGTACCGATCGCTATTTTTTGAAAAAAAAAACTTAGAGATTTGATGGGTACTGTCTCGTCCCGTGGTCACTGCAGAATTCATTTTAGTTTCGATCTTCTTCTGTTGTGTTCCAACTTCATAGTTAGTTATCAATGACCGATATTTAAGGGTATATGCATGCAAAGAAGAACCCGAGATTATGAGAAGAGGAATGGGACATACCGTGACCTATCTATTAATTCAAACTTTCCGGCCAGACATGTTCTACTTAATTGTGTCCGAAACGAGAATTTAAGGTAAATATCCTGCGGTTGGCGTGGGCTAATTTGGTTCAACGTGCGACAAACACGTTACATGCCAATCAAATCCCATGTTTCATGTCTTCTCTAATCGAGTCAAATACACACCTAGTCTGATTTCAATTCAAGGCGGGGAATGAAAGTAAAAAAAGTAGGGAGAAAGAAAGAAACGCCATTGCCCTAAACCACTCATGTTCTTTGAAATGCACATCACGATATTCAACCCCAGCCAGTACATGTATGCCATGTTTTGACCAATCTAAGGTACCCCAACAACAATCTATTTGAATTTGACTGGCTACTTTGTCAATTCACACTCCCTAATCCCTGTGGAGCACGAGAGAGTCTTGCATTTAACGTGTGTATCGCGTGACGGTACTCATGTAGTATCACAAGGATTGAATCTTATTATTTTGTAATATCACGTCGATACTGTCACGTGGTATACCTGTCAAACACAATACTCTGTTGTTGGACGCGTGCATTATCGTGATCATCATTTGATTAGTTACCACACCTGTGAATTATCATGTTAATAGATGTTTTGACTGCGTGCCGTGTGGGCTGTACTCATTTCTACGTCGTCAGTCATTCCACATGCGCCTTTTACTGTTGATGGCTCGTTCGTAAGACCGAAAACTTGATTTTATTCTTACTAGGGAATCATATCTAAGAGATATTGATTTTATTGTTATTTTATAAAATCTTGATATCAAAACAGCTGCATCTGTCATGTTTCATGTCCCCTTATTTTCCTCGTCAATTAATATGCGAACAGCCGAGTTGGTCATCGCAATCGCCGAATCGTTTAACAAAGCATTCTCTCTTCTCCCAGGAGGTCTGCCTTTGAATCATCATGCGTCTATCTCTCGTTCTTGATATCTCTACTCTTACATCGCTCGAGGTTGACCTGGGCAAGTCCAGCTGCATCAATCACGTGTTTTGTCACCATTAAAAGAAAAGAAAAACGGAGAGTTTCCGATACTTCCGACATCCTCTCGTATCATTCTACAAATGCAAATCATGGCAACTGTGAATGTGTAGATCGCAACTCGGACATGTTACACATTTCTAACACGAGCTAGCGCCAGATTACTTTCTCGAACCCCAAATTAGTCCGAGAAAATCGATGATTCATGGACCGGACAGAATTCGGTCAACTTGAAAAACTGAGCAGGCGCATGAAGTCGTGCACTTTGTTATTCAACACGGGCACAGCACAAGGAGAAAAGAAGTTCGGTGCAATGACGTTCTCTTTCAACTTACAAATAAAATTTTTATGTGTTTAATTCTCTTTATTAGAACTACCTAGCCGTGATGTTTTATTTTCCATTAGAAGAGTCCATCAGTTCTTTCTACAGCGATATATCCAGAAATTTTGTTCAGGGGAGGATGGAAGTTCATAAACCTATAGTAACACGATAAATTTAAGGTGACGAAATTAAAATTAGAAAAAAATTAAGTGAAATGTATAATATATTAAATATTTTTTCGAGTTCGGATGCGATGCTTGCCCTTGTGTAACAAAACGAAGGGAGACAACACGGTGGGTGGAACACGGGGTTGGGTTGGGGAGAGGAAATGACGGGGTACGACCGGTGACTGCCGGAGATTCTGCCCGGAATTTCCGACAGCGCAAAAGGGGTTGTAGTAGGGGACGCTTCCCCGCCCCTGTTGACTGCGGAGACCCCCCCGGCAAGGCAACGTGGCCCAACAGTTTCAATGTGCGTGCGTGTGCCCCCAACACGACGATATTCCATGTTACATATGACCACACACCACATAAAATTATTATCTTAATTATTATTATTATTATTATTATATGATTTAAACTTTCACATCGCCACGTAAAATATCCATGCATTTAGATGTGATTATTTAGGTCGTACGTAAGTTTCTGATAGATCGGAGATTTATCGATCCAGTAGGAACTGGATAGAAGAAGAGGAAATAAAAGGGTATCATATGCCTCTTCAATAATTATGGACGAGAAGTGAACCACTGAATTTCTGTCCCGGAACAGATTAACCGTGTTCACAAAGCACGTAATCTCTCTGCAAGCGAGCAGGTTAACGGCCATGAATTCCACATTCAGCTTTCAAGAAGTGTGAGCCACGCACCACAATAATCAAGATCGAGAAACCACGGTGCTCAAATCTTCTTTTATACCAAGATTCCGATATGAGACTAGAATCGCAAATACACCTTTTTTTTTTTTTAGAGCTGCATGTTGTTCCGAAATTTAATTGATTCTAACTATACGAGTTCGAGCAGGTTGCCAGCTAAGAGGCAAAAACACTTCCAATCACGAGAAATCTTTCTATTTATAAAATTCAAATTTTAAATTTACTTGAAAAAAAAATGCACCGAATCATATGAACCGGTTCATATTAATTAACACCGTGCACCTCATTTTTCTTTGGAATACGCGTAGAACTAATGAAACGTGCAAGGAAAAAAAAAAGGAAAACAAAGAGCTAAAGGGAAAAAGGCATTATTTCGAATCTCGATTGGCCAAATCAGCAAAATGTACGGAGTTACAGGGAGAAACAATATGATCCCCCACTAAGGTTTGCCGTATTGTTTGTCGGCTACGAGCATAATAATCTAGAAATAGACCGTATATCATGTATGAATTAAATTATTCAGTGATCCTGCCTTCTTGTATTCACCAAGTAAATACGAATAAAATTAAAATAATCGAGTAAATAGAAGTTAGTCGCGGAAACAATTATTATATTTTTTTGGCTAATTCAAAATTTTTATTGATATTTTTCACTATTTTATTATTATAATATAGAATCTTCAAAGATTTTCTTGATTTTATCATGCAGTGGTAGTATTTCGAGACATTGCGGCCGAAAAGTTACTAACGAAACGCATGTATTTGACAAGGAAGACGTGATTCAATTGTATTATTTTTGCATTATGACTTAGATGTTCCGAATTTAATTTTATCGGTACAATTTTTTGTATTTTTTTATGTCATTTTTCTTCTATATCTTTTAGGGCATGCGTCTTTTTCACACACCGAAAAAAACCATGTACTTATACCTGATAAAGATATTGTCAGAATATCAGTAAATATATCTTATTTACTAATAATTACCGTAATTGTTTATAAATTAACGTCAATTTATTTATTTAACGTAACTAGATCATACCTTTTTATGTCAATTACGGCGGAATAGTATCATGAAAAAAAAAATTCTCAAAACACATTACTGTGATGCCAATTATAAAAGAAGGGGAAGAAACAAAAGTTTTTGAGGTACATAAATTGAAATCAGACTTCCATTCTAAAGAAAATAGAAAACGGGGAGAACAAATCTTTAAAACTGAAAAACATCTTTACTACGAAAAAAATTTCTTTTTTCGATTACAGAGAAGACCTACGAGTTTAGAAAATGCAGAAAAATGACGAAACTGAAGGGGTATATGAAGTCATGCTGTTAGAAATTGAGCTTAAGACATCTTTCTTTCAAATTGAGAGTGATACTGTGGTACTGTACTCCATTCTTTTTTGGTGGGGAAGACAAACTAATGTTAGAACATAAAATGTACACAGTCTCGAGTCCTCGACCACTCGGTACAACCCAAATTCATCTGTAAATAGCTGTCTCTATGTGTTAGTACCAAATTCTCTTTCTCTGACTTTACATGCATAATTTGGTTCGACTGCATAACTGTACTTCTCTCACCACGTTGTTTTTTATTTTCTTCCCCTCTCGACAATTAATGGTGGATTCAATTGACTCAATGTACCTAATTACCATTTTGATCACTTATTCCTTTCCATTTATGAAACATGTACTATGTTTCCCCTTCCCATGTGTATCCCACCCATTCTACAATTAGGGTTGGTGGGGAAGTAACTCCGCATCTGGACCCAAATCATCGCACTGAAATCGAATCTAATACGGTGCTATCGCTTTCGACTTTTGACTTAGAGATTCTAGGTTTCGATGCTCGTCGGTTGAACTTCCCACGCTCGTTTGCTGCACTTGTTCTGTCATCTCTTGGTTCAGATTCCGGTTTGACATAGTGGCATCACTTCTCAGTTTTAAATATGTTAATTACAATAACTTATTAAGGATGGAAATGCCAACTAAAGTGCTGGTGGCCATGGTTTCCAAGTGTAGAAGCCTACGAGCTCATTGCACCATAAGAGGAAAACCCTAGACCACCTGGTACAGTGATTAGTGTCTAAACATGCATTAGATTTTCCATGTGACCACACATGCCTGAATCAACAATTAGCACAACTCCTCTTCTTAATTTAACATTTGATGTTCTTAAGGTAAGTACACAAAGTACAGCTCGCCGCGACACATACTTATAATAATATACATGCACACACTTTTTTTGAAGCCTTTCGACAGCGCGTTACCACCGGCGGTTTATTATTTCGGGTGCACGATGACCGTCCTTGTGGTATTCGGACAGCTACATGTTATGAAGCTTTTCGCATTTGTTTATCGAATTAAAATAGAAAAGTAATCCAAGAGGAAACTAGATTCTCAGCTGTTAAAGTCTTTTGTTATTCGTCGCGTGACTTAAATCATATTCATTATTTTAGTTTTTTTTTTGGTAATTGTAATATTCATTCATTATAGACAAAAGATTATTTTAGTAACTTCGCAGTTATTCGAGCGTGTTAAATACTTCGCATTTTGTTATAATATTCGTTCATTATAGCACCGTAGCATTTTATTGGAATGCATTTCGTAAATAATTAGGATATTCTCTTTTTTATCTAACATCAGAGCAAGAGCACCTAATCTTTTATGAAATTATACAGCGAATATATATATATATATATATATATATATTAAATGAGAAGAAATAAAAACTAATTGGATAAGGAAATATGAAAAGAAATAAATAGAATCATGATTAAAGTTTGTGGAGATGAGTGTGTTTTGTATAGGAAGTATAATACCATGTCATATATCTAACAAATCGGTGAATATTTGATATGTCAGTATGATAATTTTGGCTATTGAATTTTGTATGTTATTAAATTTCTACTTGAATCTACAAGAATCTCGAACCATATACCACCTAAAAATCTATGCTAGTAGGTTGTAGTACCCAATTCTCTTATAAACCTAAGTTTTTTTCTTTAACCTAGTCGATGTGGGAATCAATTCTCAATACCCGTACGTTGCCACTCATTGACGTAAGCTCGCGAGCCCGGTAGTCCCCTCTAGGCATAAGTCGCCTACTCCTCCATTGATTCACTTACAATAACATGGAATTTAACATGATATCAGGGCTGGGCTGCTGCCCCCTTAACATGCTACGTGTGAGAGGGGGTATTAAGATCCCATATCGACTAAATAAGAGAATAATAATAATGAGTTTATATGATATCTTGTATCAACACTTGATGGCTTAAACTTTTGGGTGGAAATGGGTCAGGTCTCTTGTAAGACCAATTATTAATAATATAATATATGAGTGCCTGATTATACGGCAACCTCTGATATAAATCCTAACCGTCGCCTGTAATCTCTCATTGATGTAAGTAAGCCCGCAAACCCGGCAGTCTTCTCTAGGCCCTAGTCACCTATTTCGTCAATGGTTTGCATAGAACAACGTACAAAATTCAACATCGGCGTTGAGGCTTTTGCCTCTGATTCAATTTCAAAAGAAAGTGGACGATATAGGGCAATTTCCGTTTATTAATCAACATTTTCGTCCATATTTTTTTGACGATAACGAGGGAATTTCTTGTAGTCTCAATATGTGTCTAGCAGGAAACCCCAATGCCATATCTGCCTTGTATCACTCCTCTCGAACTTGACTTGGACGGATGGCTGGCGGAGCAGCCTCCACCACCGGCCAGTGTGAGGTGGCTGAAGCCTCAAAAAACGCCAAACCCTTACCCTAGGGTTGTCCTCCTCCCGGCCACAGCCTCTCTCCCCAGCTGAAGACTTTTCTTAACTTTTTTTCCCAAGCAATTTCCTTTTTCCCAAAAAATTAAGAAATGGTGACCGCTCATGATACAGTGATGCTCGTCCTCATCTGCAATCAAGAGATTTTGAATTTGAGTGGTGCTGGCAAAGTTTTATGGACCCCTTTATGTCCTTCCTGTTACTTTATCGGATTCGTTGACTTCTTTTGCAATCTGAAAAAGCAGTTTGATATGTGAGTATACAATTCATATTTGGATAGCTAATTGTTAATGTCATTGTTGCCATCAAGTAGTATCTTCCCAGCAGGCCAAAGATGATATCAAATTTCATCTTTCAAAATTTTCCATATCTAGGATCTTGTCTTCTTTCTCCTAAAGTCTCAGCATGCAACCGCACACCATATATATGTCTCATGATTTCTGACAGGAATCAGCAGACAGCGATGCAACTTACAAACAATTTGTCGACCTCGCAACACCGCAAAATATAATTGCCATTGGATTTTCATGGTCGGGCAGAGAGATCGTAATGGGTGAAAAATCTTCAGAAAATGCCTTGGGATAATGTTGGTGTCGTTCTCGACTTGAAATTAGAATGTTTTAAGTTCGATTTTAATCAGTGGGACTTCTCGTACCCTTGTATTCTTATCTTCCTTCTATCTCCTTCTTAACTCATGAATTTTATTCACAATTAATTGAAATTTTAAAAAGATCAGATGGATGAAAAATTGATAAGATTCTTACGTAGTCTCTATTTTTGTTAATTAAATTATTATAGCGCTTGTAAAGAACCCTTTATCACTTTTTTTTATAACGAGAAATTTATTTTTCCTGAACTCATAGACACATTACAAATCAATGGATTCAGGTTAGTTCACGTGCAAAACACATGTGTGGCTGGTCTCACCAATAGCTACGCGCTCAAGGGGAAATTCGAACATCCGACCTCATGGATTTTCATACAAGTCATACGCACATTCTATCCACTTGAGCTAAATTTTAGGGGTTACTTTATCGCATATTTTGCATAGAAGAAATTCAAGTATGAGATCTTGATCTCACTAAATTATATGATATTAATTTTTGGACTACTAGACTACCATTTTTGGTAGTATGTATATATACTCCCTCCATATGTACTCATCGAGTGTATTTGGAGAAAGTTGTTTGTATTAAGTATACAGCACGGTATTATGTTAAAAAAATTACATAAAAATTTCTAAACAACATTTTACTAATGATTTATGAATTTTTAAAATTTACATATCATATGGATGCTGATGCGGTGCAATTGGGAATTGGATTTCATTTTTAAAATTATTCTTTGCAAATTTAAAATTTTTCTCTCAACTATTCTTCTAATTCTCCGTATTTTTCTTGAATCAACGAATTTTCTATTTGCGATCTCCATCCCATCTCGTTCACGCTGGATCGGATGCCTACATGCAGTGCCAATATTGTCCTTTTTTTTTTTTTTCATTTCACTGAAAATTCTACTGTTATAATACGCCTAGTATTTTAGAAGTTTGTATGGTTTTAATGAATACATGAATTTTTTTTAAATTTTTGAGACTATATTAATAAAATAATAAAATACATCTCGGGAGAAATCTGTTTTGCTAGAACTATATAAGTGAAGAGTTATTTTTACTCAAATAATTAAGATACTCGATAAAGATGATTTAATACAGTTTGTATTGCTCTCATCGTGCGACCTAGAGGTCCTAGATTTGATCTCAACCGTGGAGTTTCTCGTGTCCCTATTATCCCATCTTCATTTTACCTTTTCTAGCGCTATGTGTTTACGTCGTACACCGAAAAAAATAATTAAAATACCCAAGTACATTGGTTGTTGGAGTAGTCTTGCTCTTGTAATTGTCCACGTGTATGCAGAGGATGCAGGGACAGATCTAAAAATGGGCTAAACTGGAAAGATCTAAAAAATCTATTTAATTAATATGCAAAAATCGAAGAAAAAAGAAAGGACCGATTTATAAGAGATGAAATAAGACGGACCATGAATTATAACATTGAAGGACAGAACGGAAATTATGAAACATGAAGAAAGACACGGCGAGCTCCACATTCTTATCCACATAACTTGTAGCATATGATCGATTCCATCAAGTTATTTATCACATCGTTATGCTGGGTAAGGCTGGATCGGTTCGTACCGATCGTCACAGCCTCGTGCACATACCGAAAGCGTACGATTCTCGAATCCCGATTCGTCGATAGTTGGCGAGTCCTCATAGCTTAATCGAGTGTACATGAGTCAAGATCAATAGGCATGCAATATTGGACCTTGATATGAGGAAGTGAAAGTGACTCGAATTCTGGCATTGCATGATGAGGACAAGCACAGCAGCCCTGACCACATGGCCACCCCCACGTTGCCTAGTACGCTCCCCCACCACCCCCTAACCCCGAAACCCAAGATCTTTGGTCGTCCAAGAAGATTCGGTATATCATTATCATCTTTGACAGATCATCTTTTAACATTAAATTAAAAGATTCTGTATTCAACTTTTTTTTAATAAAACATTTTGTCATGTTTTTCTTCTCATCTACATATGAGGTTTTTTCACCCACGAATCACCGAAATAAAATGTTTAATCAGTATCATCCAATCACACCCAGGTTCGGTTTTTATAAGTGGATCGTTTCGTATCCCTTTATAATCCTTATTTTTTGACCATGAACATCCTTATTTACCACAAATTCAATTTTTTTTTTTGTAAATGAAAGATTTTGTTTACATTTCATTTGTTTCTTCTTGTATCATTTTTTTACGAGAGAGATATCGAGAATCCTATATATTTGTCAATTCTTGTCAATGAGTTATAAATATTTTAAAGTGACAAAACTAAGTTATGTATGTTGCCCGTGTTACACCACCGAGTCATTTCTGTCACTTACGATTACTTCAAGCTGACGTGATATTTAACCTTGAAATATTGAGAATTCACTTGCAAGAATCAACAAACATATCGGATTTCTGATATCTTTTTTTTTACTCAAGAAAGATGTTTAGTAACGAGATAAAGGAACTAGAAGTCTTGTATGTTTGTCGATTCAAGTGAGTTCTAAATGTTTCAAAGTGTTAAATTAAGTCTTATATATTATTTACGTTACAACATCGAGTTCTTTCCGTCACCTACCGTCACTTTAAGCTGACATGACGTCACTTTAAGCTGACATGACACTGATATACGTCAGCTTAAAGTAATAGCAGATGACGGAAATGACTCGATGTTGTAAAGCGGATAATATATAGCACTTGATTTAACACTTTGAAACATTTAGAACTCACTTATAAGAATCGATAAATATATAAGATTCCTGATATTATTATATCGTTTAGTAACTGTCATCCAATCATATCTGTTTCCTTAGCTAATTGGAGCCACTTGAAATCCTAGAAAGAACGCCAGGGATGACGGAATCTGCCACTTGGAATTGCCTTTTGTGTGCAACTTGGAGCTCTTCGGGAGGAAGAACTAAAAGCTTGGATCCAAAAAATATCATTATGAAGTGCAGCAGAGAAAGCCCAGTGAGGTAGCAACAGGTGAAAGGCAAAATTCCCTCCCGCTCGAGGGTTGCCCTAGACTAAATAATTAACCACAACTTGGGTCCAGGCTTGCACGACAACGACTTGCCGTTAATCAGAATCTATTCAAATTCAAACCTGCAATACGTGTTTACTGTATTTTTCGATTCCAGAGGAAGTCTGTAAACTTGCAGTATATATACCTTTACGTTCCTAGTCAAGGAAGATATGCCACTGATCGACAAGCTCCTAGTCGACCGAAGCATCTATCCCACGCACGATCATTCCTACCTGGTGCGGGGATGTGCTGGGTTGTTGGACGCGTTGCTACCGACCGCCACTGCAAATGTCGGCGAGGCAGCATGCTAGGCTTGTGGTCGGAGCTTGTTGAGATGGTCACGTGTGCCAACTAGGGGGCGAATTGGGGCCTTCTCCATGCGTCGAACAGTCGACTCATGGCTGGTATAATAAGAGCTTACCCCGTTTAACTTGGATTATGCAAGAATCATTAGATTTTCGAATACATGTAGTGCAAATTACAGAAAAATGGCAATTTTCGTAAATATATAATGCCTGGGAAAGAAAGTAAGATTACTATCTTACAGATTGAGATTTACGTTATCCTTACCAATAGATTTAAGGGATGATGCGCGGTGCAACGGCCTCCCTCGGAGTCGGTAAGAACTAATACATATCATATAAATTACATTGATCTTGCTTTAATCGGAGTATGCTAAATGTTGCTATTTCAAGTTGTCTCGAATTCATGAAAAGTTAGAAGCACTATTGAATTTGAATATTCTCTTAGGTAATAGGTTAGGAGGAACATTATTTTATAGGGAAGCTCCATAAAAGATCGTCGGTCACTAACAATTAAAACAGTGACAATGGATTTGGTATAGTTAGAATCACGGGAAAGTCTTGTATGTAATTGGTATACTATTGATATAATATCACAAATCAATAGAATCTAATCATTTTTAAGATTATTTTTAGGGTTTTGTCAACAAATTTTTAAAAGAGCTGAATCTTATTGTTTGTGATATCTTATTAGCACTGTCACGTGATATACCAATTACACACAACACTCTCTTCAGTGCTGCTCTCAACCTGACACAAAGAGATCTTACATTCAATTCTCATTAGTGAAACTCTTTATATCCCTTTATTTCTTCTTTTTCCTTTCCTCTTTTGGACCTATATATATATATATTGTATGCAGAAATAAACGAAAGAAATTTAATTATAGTGAATCTCGGTGCGTTCTAAAAAGTTCAGTGAGAAATTCTCATATCAGGGAAGTAGCTGTCGTGCTCCTTAATGCTACCGAAAAATGTGAGATTTAGTACTTTTTGTTACTTAATTAGGCAAGTATTAGATCATATAAATGCTCGATCAGTTGAACAAAGCCAACTGTAGACAACAAGATGCGGGGATCACTTTTTTCAGCCGCACTATTTGATATCTAAAAAATTCATGGGCTTAATGACTTGTATGCAAAATGACAATAAATGACTTATAAATGTAACATAACTTACAGTGAATGGCCGTTCTTTTTTTATGATAAAGGATGCTAACGGATCTAATATAAAGTTAGGCAATACAAATATATAAGGAGCGCATAATTCTTACGATGAAGATCACAATCAGAGTCTTTAGGTTGTAAGTTGAAACCTTATGTTACTGCATTATGACTACATCTTCGAGTGAAGGAAAGTCTTGAAATAAAAAAGTAAGACCAAAAACTTCCGTGTGTTTATATAAGAGAAAATGACACTGGGGTCCTATATATTTGTCGATTCTTATAAATGAGTCCTAAATATTTCAGAATGTTAAATCAAGCCATATATGTTATCCGTATTATAACATCGAGTGTTTTCTGTCACATACCGTTACTTTAAATTAGCGTGTATCAGCGTCACGTCAGCGCCACGTCAGCTTAAAGTAATGGTAGACGATGGAAAGGACTCGATGTTGTAACGCGAACAACATATAGCACTTAATTTAGTACTTTAAAATATTTACGACTCACTTACAAGAATTTACAAACATACAGGACTCCTAGCGTCTTTATCTCGTTTATTTAAAGTAGTAGTGATAGATTTTTCCGTACCATGGTAATTGTTTTTCGAATACAAAGGACGGCCACAAAGTTAGAAGGGTATAGGAGGAATATGAGAGTACAGAGCACAAAGAGCCTTACGATCGAGAATCGAGTTTAGAACCTCCGATTATTGCACTGCAATAAACCCTGTTTCTCATTCGTGGATTATTTTTTTGACAATTGGAACTGTGGTCCTAAATTCTTTTCAAGCTACATCCCTCCCACCCATCGAAACATATTGATTAAACAAACAAAAGAACTGCTTGATTATAATAGTACTCTGGCTAACCCTTGATAGCTCTAAGAGACCAACTTGCTTTCAACACTTTTCCCCCGTAAAGAAATCGTTTTATTTCGAGACGTCGGAGAACAGATACTAATCATAGTAAAGGTACATGAAATTTTAGTTGTTCCTTCTGAACAAATCGCAATCGAAACTCGAAATGAAATGCACCGACACAAATGTTGCTGATTGTGTTAGTACATGCGCGATTTGCCCGAATAAACTTGTTTTAAGTATATCAATATCAAGTGATACTAGTATTCAGCCAAAAAAGGTATCAACTAGTATTAGTAACAAGAAGCCAGCCAATCCCTTAACTAAGTAAGAGATAGGAAGTACAAAAGCTTCTGAATAACGAAACTTCTGTAGTTCAGTCGTTCGTCCGCTTATCAGTTTAATAAGGTGACTTATAAGAAAAATTCAATGGCTCATAATTATTTTTTTCATTTGCAAAACAATCCGGTCATCGTTATTTAAAATGAGGAATGCACTATACAGTAGTTTGCTCATCACAAGTATCACAACTCTAGTATTATTTGTTGCTAATTGAAAATATCCCTTGGTAAAACGGCTTAGTTCTTTGGTTTCTTTCTCAATTCGGGATCGAGAACTTTTAGGTTTCAATTGTCATTGCTGAGACTTTTTGCGTCTCTTTATTCCAATCTTATTCCCATATCTTTTGGACTCACGATCTCTTCTATAGGGAGAAAAAGGGGAAACAAAAGAAAGAAAAAAGGTTGTTCGATATGAGAAAGAGAGAATTCTACTTCGCACGTTAACATCTCAGCTTGTCATTTTACAGCTATACGCATGGTTTTCTTTCAATACCATGTTACAGATCCCGTGTTATAAATACAAATTCACATATTAATATCTGCACGTATCTGTTTTATACTATTATATACAAACATTTAGGGAGTTTGGTATTTTTTTTTATTTTTCACATTTATCCTTAATTTAATTTACATATTAAAATCTATGATACGCATATGTTTTGCAAAATCTTCCAGTTTAATGGTAAGAAAGTAATTTCAATCATTTTCCTTTCATTCCATATTTACAATCTTAGCAGCAAAAATCTTTCATTGACTATTTATATTCTTCTTTCTCACTCCATATCTTGAATTTTAACAACAAAAGCCTGTCATGTCTGTTTGAAGTTTTGAACTTGAAAAATGTAAAATTAAAATAATATACTAATAATAACTTAGAGTGCCCCAACTACTAAGGTTAATAAATTTTAAATAAATGAAACTGTATCACATTATAAATAAATGATATAAATTTTTATGCGTTCACTCTAGTATTCCAAATTTATTTATTTTTATTTTCTCTCCATGTCTAATGTACATGTATTGAAGTTTAATCTTGAAAAGTAATATGTTCTAACTAGGACACAATGCGAGATAATAATCTAAAGTTGTTAAGTTACATCAGACTCCATCAACTTTTCCTTGATCATTGTCTGTCGTTAACTGGAAAGTACGTCATGCGGCCACTGCCAAGGTGAATCGAAAAGTTTTGACTTTTTTGTGCGAGCATTTTCAATTAGGGTTATTCAATTGAAAATTCCGGGTTCTTTGATCGATTTCAAATTAGATTAATCGATTTTGGGGTTAAGAGAGTATCAAAAGCTTCATGGCTTACGCCAGCGTTTTCGACCACGTTAGTGCCACTAAGTCACTCAAAAGCAAAATCATAATCATTAAACGATGACGTTTTCACGAGATTTTAAAAAGGTTTGTTCTAAATTAATGCTTGATGACATAGGAAAAATGCGCATACGTTGTTGTTTGCCATATCATTAAAAGCTTGAAATCTGGGAATGAACATGGGCCTCCAGACATACATACAAACATACACACACATATGTGGTTGTGGATATTGTAATGCATGCATGTATGGAAGTTTCCACCGTAATGTATACCACTCGACTATTCAGTAACTTAATCATTATTAATAATTTACAGTAAAAAATTTTAACCACTGGTTATGGGCATAAACAAGTCTAGTCGAGCTGTTTTTTATGAAAAATGTCTAGCAGACATTTTTGGATTAATTTTTTTAAGTTTAAAAAATCATACCGAAAACCGTTTAGGAGTTATGGGAACCAACTACTTCGGGTTCGGTTTTTTCGGGCCTTGATTTGTAACACAATAATAAATTATATTATAATAAATGAAAAATACTAATTATACATATTTTAGTATATTAAAAAGATTAAATATGTAAGTATGAATCAGCATTCAAGTTTAAAAATATATATCAAATATATTATTTCTATTACCAAAATCTAATAATAAGATGGGTTATTACATATAATATTATACTTAACATAATTTTTAGGTCAGTCTCTGGCCTGAGTTTTTAGGATCAGGCTCGAATTTTTTGGTCCAGTTTTTCATATAAAAAATTGCATTAAATTTATATCGGGGCCTATAAATTGTGTTTTTTGTTCCAATTTTTTCGGTTTTTCAGGTTTCTGATTTTTAATTCACAACCCTACCACCGATAACCATTTGCCTAACTACTTAACAGTTCAACAATTAGATCGTAAAATTTGTTCGCATGTATTTAAATTGTCAACAGAGAAAGGTCTCCTTCAATTAAGGAAATGGATATTATAATACTTATTCAAAAATAGTTGACCTAATACATGTAAATTGAGATTATTCGATATCTCTTTTCTTTATTTGTAAGATTTTTAATTCAAATCTTGTAAATGAAAAAAAATTTATAATTTAAAAATTTGTACTTCTCAAACTCAACATCATTTAATCTCACTTTTACATCTTTCAATTTGTCTCTTAGATAAATAATTATTCCAAAATTGGCACTTATTTTTCAATAATTACATTTCAGTATTTTAAGATTATGTAAGATCATATACATATGTATATGGATATGTAAGTAAATAATTGAGCACATGTCCAGCTGTCAAGAAGGCAACTCTCCATCCCTATTTTATCCCTTTTTCCAGGCCAAATTTATTTTTTTTTTTATCATTTTTAAATTTACTAATTATCATGCATAATAAAATATACAAATAAATAAATCTTTTTGCCACATCCTTTAAGAGGAAATGGCAAAAGCTGACGATTGATTATTGTGTCTCGGGAAGTGGCGAATTGTGGCGAGTCTCCGCAATTTACTTAGCGCTTGGGTTTGCATTAAAATAAGACAGATGGATATTGCCGTGCCAGTGGTGATCTTTAATTTTTCGAGATCGAGAGCTTTTGGATTTAAAAGATTCCGCACCCGTTTAATTTCGGCTTCCTCGCGTACGATTCTGGACTTACGGCCTCCTACATAACCCAAAAGAAAAAGGAAATGGAGCATGGATTAAGCAAAGTAAAGTGTTCTAATTAATCACAGTTATTAGAGTTTTATCATATAATAAATCGATATAATTTGAAATATGAATTAATTACGTGCGTTTGATTTATGAATATTGAGCGGTATTACTACTACACGGAGAAAAACCAGATAATAAACAGAATTTTTTTTAGGAAAATCACAAAAGAAGATGCCCGGCTATGTACGAGAATAAAATTAATCAAGTTTTCCTTTTGGATCACCAATAAATTAGTCCATGGCTTTTGAGCCGGCTGACATATGCAGATTCATGGTTGGACCAATAGCAAGTGTTCTAAGAGGGTTCCTAAAAAAGTAACAAGGACAACTGTTTTGGTATATGTATATACAGATGTAAACACGAGTTGTATTAATTTAAAAGTAAATCTTGCACTAATCTTGAACACGATTCGTTGGACTTCCAAATATCATTATTGTACTGTGCAAAAAACATGTGATATGTAAAACTGACTTGAGCCAGCCGGTTCTTGTTAAGAAAAGGTTGGGTAATTTATTTGCTAATTTGTCTTTCATAGTTGTCTTCGGTCCGATTCTCATTTGAATTGTTGAGTTTTATGCTATTATGAGCGGACTGTCTGGTGAAGTAGCTGATTTGGGCCTAGAGGGACTGCATGGTCTGTAGGCTTATATCAGTGAGTGGACCACCTGAGACGAATCTAAATTTACGTTAAATATTGTCGTGTGATTAATCGCTCATATATTATATTATTAATAATGTGCATTATAAGAGACCGGTTCATTTTCATCCAAAAGCCTAAATAATTAGATGGTCGTATCTAGTTATTTTATAAACTCGTTGTGGTCTCATTATATAACTTATGTGGGATCTAACACCCCTCTCACGGGCAGCAGGGTTAGCCCAGCTCTGATACCATGTTGAATTCTATATTATTATGAGCGATCCATCTGGTGAAGTAGGCAACTTGGGTCTAGAGGGGACTACTGAGTCTGCGGGCTTACGTCAGTGAGCGGACTGCCAGAGACTGATCCGAGTTTACGTTAGAGGTTGTCGTGTGGTACTCGGTTATCTTATAAACTCATTATAGTTCTCTTTTATGACGATCGCAGGATCTAATATGAATTGTGCCAACTTTGACATCCTATGAAGATTATCAACGGGTTGAGTCGTGGTTGGTCAGCAATGGATGCTAAGGATATAATAATGATGGAAAACAAGCCAGTCCAGTGATAGTTTATCTCCTCACCCGAGATTAGAAGAAAAATATCTGCATGGTCAATAAGCTCGAGTACAAACAAAAGCCCTCTCGCCTTGACACTGGAGAAAAGTCTCCGGCTCTTAATTAATAGTCGAGAGCGGTTGTTCGAAGGCACGCGGCAAGTACATACCGTGCTCTCACGTGAAGGCGAGTTTTCAAAATAGAATCTCTTATCGGAAACGGACCGGTATCGTCATCCATGGATTAGAACTCTTGGATGGCAAATCCTCCTACCTATACGGTGGGCCTAGAAAGGCAACACGGGGAAGCCGATGATGGATGATTTCAATATGGACGAGTGGCGTACACATAGACATTCAATGTCGAGGCAGGCATGCATGTCGATTTCCCACCCATCCCTAATTAATGATGTATCAGCATTCCTCAATGTCCCTCATTATCTACATATGTGTCTCTGTATATATATATATATATAGAGAGAGAGAGAGAGAGAGAGACGACTGTCGTGGAGCAAGCACAATCCTTTGTCGACGTTGCTCAGACACGATGTACGAAAGGCGCACCTTTCGGTTTGATTCTAACGGTCCGACGTTTTTGTTTCTTAAACTGAATCTGTGTCCAAATATTTTGCAGAGAGAAAATTTAAAATTGGAAGAATTTTATCCTTTAGTGATCCGAATTTAAATTAGTCCAATTTATTGGGTTTTTCCGGTTGCTTGATGGAAAAAAAAATTAAAAAGTATACCTATACTATTATATGCAAATATTTGAGAAGTTTGATGCTTTTTTTATTTTTACATTCTGCCTCAATTAAGTTTACATATTAGAATTTATGACATGCGTCTAATTTCCATATTAAGAGTAAGATAATAATTTCAATCGTCTGTCTGTCACTCCATATCTACGATCTTAACGATAAAAATATTTCATTAACAACTCATATTTCTTCATCTTACTCCATATTATTCAATATCTACAATTTTAACAGTAAAAAATATGTCACATAGCTGTAAAATTGAAAAGATAAAATTGGCATATAATACTAATGAAACTTTGGAATGCGCTGCTTATTACTGTAAGTTAACAAATTTTAAATGAATTAAATTGTAGTAAATTATAAATAAAGTATTTAACTATGCGGTTCATCCCAATATTTCGTATTTTTTTTATTTTTGTGGATAGCACGGGTTCATATCTGGGGCGTGTGTATATTTACACACACATATATATATATATATATATATGTTGAGTAGATGGAGCAGCCAGCCCATCAAGAAGCTCATTGCTACTAATAATTTGAACCCATGGACCCACGGTCCCGGCCCAGTAAAGCGCGGGGGTCTCAGGCCGGAGGGGCAGAATTCGTTTCAGGGGGTCCGGCTCGGGTATTGTTATATTACATAAAATATTAAGACTATACTGAGCCGGAAAACTTACGGTCAGCTCGACTTTGCACCCAAATAGTGTAAAGTGAGGAGTAAACTTGCAATTTTCATGTAAAGTCAAACCTTTATATTAAACAAAGCACTGTCGTAGACTTTTACCAATTACAGTTATAAAGTTTCATTTTTTACGACGAGGAGTTTATTCTCTTCGAGTTCATAAACATCTCACAAATCATGGATCCAAGTAAGAATAAAACATGCGGAGGTGGTCTCATGAAAAGCTACACACGCGAGGAGAATTAGAATGTATAATCTCGTGATCTGCTCGTAAATTGCGGGCACATTCTATCCACTTGATTTACTGCTGAGTTAATAACCCTAAACTTTTTATTTCTGTAATATGACAGTATAAAAGATTTTACAACCAAACACGATAAGTTAGGGAAATTGCACGGATGATGTAAAAAGTTTTGGAGAAATTCCAATTTGGGATAAAAAAAATATTTTGTGTCTAATTGGTACAAAATATTTCATATTTATTATCCTAATGTATATTTCGTCAAATTTCAATTAACATCTTTAATTTTTATTGACGTGACAACTGACATGTAGGCCGATTGTGCATATTCAGTAATATAGCGAGACATATTTGCAAAACATGGAAAAGATTGAGAATAGTAGAAAATTATAAAAAATTTTAAAAATATTTAAAAAAACTAAGAAAATTATATGACAATTTATTAAATTTCTAAAAGAATTCAAAAAGACTCTTGAAATTTTTTTATAAAATGTTAAGAAATTAATAACTGCACACTCAATGGGAGAAATAAAAGAATGTAAAATGGTTTTCAAAGGATTGTCAATAATCTAAATTCATTCATAAGTCACATTACAACAAGAGATTAGTCTAAAATCAACCATCCAAGATGAAAAATGAACCTTGGGGATTATGGTAATGCTAGTGCTATTAATTAAACCTAAATGCTCGAAATTTTTAAACAAGTTCGGAATTACACTTGTAAACTTAGGTCCTACAAATGCTCTAACAGTACTGAAAAACTTGACATTACAACTATCGGGCTCGGGAGTACTGGAAGGGCAAAGCCTGATCTTATCAGCAATACTCGAGACTAAACTTTTTAAGATAATAATGAATGTGATTTATTCAAGTGACTCTATTTACACTATAATAAGCGAGGGGAACTAGGGCTGGCAATTTGTGCCGGGCCAGCTTTATCATGCCGGGCCGGGCATGCCCAATAATAGAGAGGCCCATTAAGCCACGGCCCGGCCCGGCAGGCTCAATTATCGGGCCGCCTGGCTTGCCTAATAAGAGTATCAATCACTTAAATTTTCTCTCATACAAGAATGAGATATTAATGAAATTTGAGTGAAATAAAAAAAAATACGTTTAAAATAGGGGGTAAGTAGAACCTCCATAATCACACATTCTACAATATATAAACAAAAAAGGTATTTTAAGATTAATGAATGCGATTGAGATAGAGTTAGGATAGAAAAACACACATTTTTTTTAAAAAAGAGCTAATGGGTAGCCCGACCCTTATTCCACGGCCCAGCTCGGCCCAATAAAACTTAGGCCCAATAGGGCTTGGCCCAGGCACTGTCTTATCTGGCCGGGCCGTGTCGGGGCCGGGCCGAAATTGCCAGCCCCAGGCGGAACCTAGGAGTTCTCAATAGAAATCCTCTGCTTCATAGGCATATGATCGTAGGTATTCTCCTATAAGTAGAAGTACCCTATGACATTAATTACTCATTGTGTCCATTTTCTCATCCTAGTTCGCCGTTTAGTTCAGTCCTCCTTGCTACCATCTTTTTTACTCGTCAAAAAAACTAAAGATTTGTGACCTAATTTCCTCCATTAGCAGTCTTCTGCTTCCATAGGCATGCCTGCTCTCCACTCTTTCTCCCACTACTCTTTACTGGACTTGTTCGCGACGCTTGCTCCTCCTCCATCTTGCTCGTTTGCTCTAACTTACCTCCTCACCCTCCTCCTCCATTTACTTTGATCCTCCTTGAAGAATAGGCTTCCGAAGAAAGGGGGAAGGGTAATGGGTCTTTGTTTCGAATAGGTGTAGCCTAATACGATCTCCATGCCATGTCGAGCAAGACTTTTACTGGTTATAAAATTACTGGATCACGATGAAGGTTTAGGAGCATGTCAGCTTGCCCTAAATCCAGTTGGTATTAACGAGTACCTTTTTTGGGTCAAGAGGGACAGTCAAGGTCGTCAGGATTTGATCCCAATCTTTCCTTACTTTTCTATTTTCATCATAAACATTTTTAGGTTGAATTAGGTCCAACCTTTTCTTTTAAGTTCATTTTTATTATTAAAAATTCTGATTAAATGAAAAATGATTTAAAAAATAGTGAAATTAATTTTTTTTAAAAAAAAACTGGATGAGCAGAGATAGAGGATGGAGGGGAAGGATTGACAGCTTACGGGTCTCCTCACCCGGGGTCATCCTAAAACCTTATGTAGTGTTGATAGTGTTTTTAGAGGTAAGAGTTGTCGCCGGCAAATCCCCGTCCTCTTTCTCCTTCGATTATATTGGATGTGTATTTTTTAAATTCCATTTCTTTTTTTTTAAATCATATTTTTAATAATAAAATACTGAAAAGACTAAGTTAACAGAAAGGGAATGGTTAAGGATTAGATTAAAAATTTTTAAAAAAAGTTTAGAACTGAAAAAAGAAAAAGTAAGAAATGGATATATAGAGACCAAATACATTTATTTTAAAATAAAATATGAATAAATACTAATTTCCAGCACCAAATACTAACGGGTGAAAATTTATATAGCATCAAATGGATGGATACTTTTACAACTAGCACTAGTTTATACCGCTTTTAAAACATAACACTAGTTTAAAAGAGGGTATTCAAATTTTTCCCAAAGTTCCACGTATACCCCTCTCATAATTTTTGTCATAACTCCCCCAATTCTCTCCTCTCCCTTCTCTATCACTGCTCCCTTCCGTCTCTTCCACCCAACCCCACCCCTTCCTTCTCTGCAACAATAGCACCTCACGGCCGGCGAAACAGCACCTCACGGCCGACAGCGTTCTTGCGTCGGGCCTTGGGGGCGTCGGGGGCGTTGGGTGTCAGGGGCGTTGGGCATCAGCCATGAGGAGATCGAGGGTTACGCGTCAGCGGATCTAGGCGTTAAGACTGAGTGGGTGTCGAGCTTGAGCAGCAGTCGCGTCTCGATCGCCATCCGTTGGGCATCGGACTTGTGCGATAGATGAAATTGGTTGGGGGAGCGAGAGATTGAAATTTGGAATGGGGGAGAGATAGTGAGGAATGAGAATAGGAGAAATAAGGGTAAATATGTAATCTTATATAATTTGATATTGTTTTTAAAATTAAGTATAAATTAATGTTATTTATATCAGATGAGAGGGGAGAAGTGTCCATTAACACTAATTAATTTTTAGGGTGAATTACTTAAAAAAGCACAAACTAATTAAGAATTTTCTAATCTACCACGAACTATTTTTTTGTCCAGAAAATCAAGAACTATTTAAGAATTTCTTAATCTACCACGAGATTTTTTTGTCCAGAAAATCAAGAAAATATGCTCCGTTTCTCTAATTTACCACGTCAATAATCGTAACTGTTAATTGTTGACATGCACCGCTAATTTTACTGATTGTGTGAATGAAGTCTGACGTGACATAACACCTTACATCCATCTGGTCATAAAAATAAGGAACATTTGTTTGTACATTCATCATTGTGATAAAATAGATAATTCAAGAATAGTTTACACATTCATTATAGTGATAAAATAGAGAATTTAATAATAATTTATATTTTTCATGTTCAGATGGATGCCACGTATAATATTATATTGGATTCTATTTGCACAATTAGTAAAATTAATTGTGCACATTAGGAATTAACGGGCAAAATTAACGATATGATAAATTAAGAGAAATGAGCATAATTCGTGATTTTCTGAGCAAAAAAATAATTCGTGATAGATTAGGAAATTATTAAACAGTTCATGATTTTTTAGGTGAATAATCATAATATCTATTTAATTAATAATGAAGACAAATAAAAACGTTAAGGAAGGAAAAAATTTTTGGTAGGAAAGGGGTGAATGTCCAATGAAAATACATAACAAGTTTATTAAAAAATTATTGTTCAAATTTTGACATCGTAAAATTTATTATCAAAAATTATGAAAATTTTATTGTGAAAAAATTTATGAAAGATTTACGGAAGAATATCGTTGCGTGTATTGTATACCGAATATTTAACTCCGAGGAAAATATGGAAATGTGCCATTATTTCTAAGCGAGGTCGTCGCAAATACGCACCCAATGATCAGAGTTCCCACAGACAAGAAAGAGAGATGACGACGACGACGGCGATGACAGGGAAGAGCATAGGGCGTGGCCCCGGTGACGGTGGTCTCGCCGACGGTGTCGCTGTTAGTAGCGGTGCAGGTCTTATAGGCGGAGCCTTAGCTGTGCTCCTCTTCATCATCATCCTCTTCCTCGCCTGCAAGCTATGGCGCCTCCTCTCCCGCGTCCGCTCCCCGCTCCATCGCTCGTCCCTCTCGGTCTCTCTCCACCCTCTCTCTCTCTCTCTCTCTCTCTCTCTCTCTCTCTCTCTCTCTGCATTTATTGCATTTCCCTTTTTCTGATTAAAATGGCCTCCCGCGCTCGCCGATTGACCGATCAACAGGCGCTGGATTCGTCCGGCATGTGGAGCATGATCTCTGGGGAGGGATATGCTAGGGATTTTGGGCCTCTTTGTTTCGGTTTTCTTGGATTTTTGCTGCAATGTGTGTCATTTTGGGTTCCGGGGTTATCATTTTTGTTGACGATCGGTTCAGGATTTGCACATTGGGTGATTTTCTCTGTGATGTTGAGCTGAGGAACGTGATCTTGTGATCCGCAGATACTCATCAGGTTGCACTGTTCCATTTGATCATCTAACTTCTGCCTCGTATAAATTCGAGGATCCCCACACTTTCAAATTCTAATTATTAAGTGAATATTCTATGCCGAATCTGGGCTATTGAAACGCCAACAACAAGATGTCGCCCAATTAGAAATCTACCCAATAAGCATTGGTGATCACAATCTTACTTAGCTCAAAATGCTAACACTTAGAACCTTTTCCACAATTAAAGTAACTTGCCATATGCTGCTACGTCATCAAGTGGCATCATCTTAAACCAAGCTGGGAATTATATATGTTCATTGAGACCATGTTAGAGAATACAACAGATTCTGAATGTGGGATAACTTTCTGCGCCACTCACCCTATTAGATTTTCTTCTGTAGGCTGAAGACCTAGAGAGACCCCTTGTTTCAGATCAGACAGAGCTGGTCCAAGAACAAGGAAATGAAACTGCTAGAAATTATGATCTGGAAGGATTACGTCAGGAAGCTGAAAAAGATTTTAGCTCCCCCAGAATGGAGGGACTTGTTCCTAAACAAAAGGTTCCCTCTCTGTCATCAAATGTTATCCAAGGTGCAGTAATGTGTTTTTCTTTGTTTTGCCTAGAAATTTTGCTCGCCTCGTACAATGCATATGCTAAAGCTACCTTCTTTTTCACAATTTTATTTTTATACTGCACATGTCCCAGGTGAAGATGTGATTCTGGATGTTGTTCCTGATGTGCCAGAAGATTCTCACCTTGGTCGGCAGACCCTCAAGCGTCCATCTGTTACAAACTGCACGTTTGAAGAGCAAAAACGTGGTAGAACTGAAGATCCAAGTCGCAATTTTAATTTTGGCTCTGATGGCAATGAACTTCAAAATATTGTACAGAAGGATAGTGGAGATAAAAGTAATTAATCTTTCCTTGAGAAACAGAAGTCTCTGTGTTGATTTTTTATGATGCAGAAAGTGTAAAGCATGTGATCATATTTCTCTGTTAGAAGTGTAGGAAGCTGCCTTATGCTGGAGGTTGTATCTGGTCCTTCTCAAGGAATGTCTTGTTCAATCAAATCAAATGATTTCAAAAGGCTTCCGGTGACCCTTGGGAGAGTACCTCAAAGTGATTTGCAGCTGAATGATTCTGAGGTTTCCGGGAAGCATGCAATGATCAATTGGAACTCAAATGTATACTACCTTGTTATTACATGCCTTCCATTTCGATTTCAACCCCCTTTCTTGTATATCTTGACACTTTCTTTACTTATCTTGGTCTCAGAAGCTTAAATGGGAGCTGCGAGACATGGGTAGCTTAAATGGCACTCTATTGAATGCTCAGCCAGTCAACCATCCTGATTCTGAAACTAGACGTCAAGGTGATCCAGTGGAACTCGCCAATGGTGACATAATAACCCTTGGTACAGCATCTAAAATTTCTGTAAGTTTGTGCTTTAAGTCAACACTTACATCAATTACTGCATTGCAGATGAATCAATTTGCCAGAACATTTGCCAGATAAATGATAAAATGAGAAATCAGATGTCATTAAATGTTTTGCAACAGGTAGTACTAAAAACTGTGTAATTGTGTCAGTTTTCGGTTTTCCTCGTGTTAAATGTTTCTAAAGGATGCTTATACTTTGTGTTGAGTAATAATTCAGAGTTCATATAAAGTTTGAGAAAATTTATGAACTTACTACCATTAGATGAGTCTGGAATGCTCTTATATTTGCTGAGTCTTGCATCATGAGAGAGTGGCAGGAATAATAAAATGTTCATAACACTTCAGTCTTATAGGAGAATGTACTGAACATCACTTGTGCTATTTGTTAACTGGCCTCCTACTTGTTACTGTGGCAGGTCCAAATTACATCTAAGACAGACTGCCATATCCCTTTTGGAGTTGGTATGGCATCTGATCCCATGGCTTTGCATCGTGGAGGTAAGAAGCTTGCTATGGAGGACGTCTGCTACTACCAGTGGCCTCTCCCTGGGCTCGATCAGGTCTATGAATTGTCATAAATAAAATACTCTTAATGTAATCTGCTGAAGCCTAAGTTTTGTAAATGACCAATGTGCAGTTTGGGGTTTTTGGAATTTGTGATGGACATGGTGGAGCTGCTGCTGCCAAATCTGCTAGCAAGTCGGTTACACTCAACCAACTTGAATTTCCTATTTTGCTCTGTGCCTTGATTTTTTCCACTATATATTACCATTTTAGGTCACTCAATTTTCTCTGTTTGTCCATGTCGATATTATGTATCTTTATCCTTTAGGCTGTGGATGATCAGCACACAAAGCAATGTATCTCATTGACAACAATTGTAGGCAAAGGATCATTGCGTGTTGCTATTCTTTGTGGTACTCATGTTTCTTACTTAATCCCAGAATTATCCCCGAGATGATTGGTACTTTATTGTCGGATTCACTGAACCGGGAGAAGGTGCTGTCACTATGTGATGCTTCCCATATCCTTCGGGATGCCTTTTACAGAGCAGAGACATGCATGGATCACTACTATGAGGTTCTCATCTCATCCAATTCTTCATTTCCTTCTTCCAAAGGTTTTAGGACTAACTTCCTGTGTGATGGCGTTAAAATATCTTGTAACTGCAGTGAAAAGTTTTCCATGCAAATGCTTTAGTTCACTTTTGTCTAGGTCTAATCCTTGCTATCATATTTAAATGTGTCCTCTGTCTGGAGCAGGTTTCTGAATTGTGATATAGGTTCTATTCAGTTGAGTCACCCTGTCTTAAATGAGTTCTCAAGAGATTGGTCATCTGACTACATCATCAAGTATTCTCAAACTTATCTCGAGCCTATAAGCTCTTGGGTCTGTTCAGCTAGATCACCTTCCAAGATCCTGCTGCTGGAAAGAAATCTTCAAGATCCTCTTGCTTTGATCATTATTATAATTATACAGTGGTTCTGTAAATTCTAGTGGATATGTTGCTGAACTCTAGAACATGGCCATTCAAGTATTATTCAATTCCTAAGCAGAGTAAAGCTCCAAAATGTTGAGTCCCATGATCCTTCAACTTATTGTTTTTGATACTCTTTAGTGTTAGATCAATATCTATAATTTTAGTTGTTTCAATGTCCCAAAGCATGCAATGAAGAACCCTCATTTGATCTACTACCAAAAGCCCCGAGGAAATTCTGGGTTTTTCTTTTTCTAGGATGCTTAATCATACGATGTATTTGTGGAAATTTCAGATCTTAGTTCATGGTCGCTACATACTACATATGGAAGGCTTTATTCTGCTCTGCAGATTAGTGATTTTTTAATTCCTAGTAAAATGTTGTTTTCAGGGTTGTACTGCAACGGTCCTGCTCGTATGGGGTAATGGTGAAGAAAATTTTTTCACTCAATGTGCCAATGTCGGAGATTCTGCGTGTGTATTAAAGTATGTGCTAATTTTTTCTTGTATTATCTGGATCAATGCTTGATGGCAACATTCATACCTGAGCTATTTATTCTAGAGATAATGCGATAAGTTCTGGTAGAGTCTGATTAGTTATTTTAAATGCATTTTGTCAGAGGTCCCATTTTGATGGCACCTTTTGAAAGTTCAATTGTCAAGTTTTGACATCTCATGCATTTTAATTTTACAGCATCAATGAGAAGCTGATTAAGATGACAGAAGACCACAGAGTCAGCAGCCAGTCTGAGAGACTTCGGATGTGGGAAATGGGAGAACCATTAAGAGACAGGGTAACACGTCTACACGGTAACTGCAATTTCTCCAGCTAATCTTCTACTATTCATTTTCTTGACTAGGCTGTTTGTCTTGTCAAAATTCTTAAAGAAAAAGGCCAAAGAAAATGCAATTCTGCTAATGGACAGTTGATTAGCTCAGGTTTGAATCTTGGCCGAATGCTCGGAGACAAGTTCCTGAAACAGCAGGATAAACGATTCTCCTCAGAGCCTTTTATAAGTCAAGTTGTGCGCATTGATCAAACAAGTAGGGCTTTTGCCCTAATGGCCAGGTTTGCTTCAAATCTTGGGCTTTTTTATTGCACAGATTTCCTTTTGGATGTATCTCAATTTAGCTCACCTCCTGTTATAAGCATATCGTGTGGAAAGCAGCTTCAATTTAGCAACTGCAATAAATTATATTCAGGAAGTGGAAGGAGAAAAACGCATGCTTGTTGCTGTCATATCTGTTTTCAGATTACGATTTTGTGTTCTGCAAAACAAAAATGCAGTGATGGCTTATGGGATGTGATCAGCTTTAAAAAGGCAACTCAGCTGGCCCTCCAGGTAAACATGCTTTCACTGACTCATGAAAAATGTTCCAGAATGTATCTGACTCCCGAGCATTACAGACAATGGAGAGAGGCTCTGCAGACCATCAGGACTCGGCAGAGAAGATTGCTACGTTATTGCTGAACGAGGCGAGAAACTTGCGGACAAAGGACAACACTTCCATAATCTTCTTGGACTTCAGCACCACCTCCTCATCTTAGGTAGCTTACAGGTTCAATTCTGCAATGGATCAACTCCCTGTGGACCCAGTAGCACCGGGCATGGTGAGCTTGTTTCACATCTTATCACTGGAGATAGACATGAGTGGCTGAACTTTTGCAGAAAATGGAATCTTAAAGTCGTCCTTCTCACCCGACCTTCTGAAGAAGGTATAGTGGTTCTGAGAGGGCACCAGGTTGATTGCCCCTACGAAATTCAAGTTTAGCAGGTTTCGCCATTGGTATTGTGCTGATAAGAAAGAGGTGGCTGTGGAAGGAATCATGGGTAGGGGATCTCACCTTTGGAGAAGCGTTGAAGCATAAAAAGAAAAAAGGGGAAAGAAATATGGATACTACATACACTGAGGATGAGTTATTTTTCCAATTCTTTCACCCTTTTTTCTGTTGGTTACATAAGTTTTTTCTTTTTCTTGTAAAAATAGGAAAGATAAAGAAAATTTCCGCATGATGCTGATGTATATAATGTTACAGAACCTTTCATATTCTAAAGACATTTCCCTTTTTCTGGTATTTCTGGTGTTACTTATTTATCTTTTTTTTTGTAAAAGACACTTTTAATCCTTAACCTTTCGTATTTTTATCATTTTCATCCTAAACTTTTATTTTTTTGTTATTCGCATTCTCAACTTTTTGAATTTTTATCATTTTGGTCCTACTATTACTTTTTCCATCCAAGAAAATATATTCCATCTAAAAAAGAATATTTCATCTAAAAATTATTTTATAACAAAAAAATATTTTTCAAAAAAAAGAAAAAAGGGGAAAAATAAATGAAAATGAAAGTATTAGTAGGGTTTTACTAATAGTCATATATCCTTTAAAATTAAGACACATTTCAGATTCAAAATTGATTAATAGTTATCATTATAAAATCATAGCTCATTGTGAGAAAAATGAGTTCTAATTTTAGAAGGAAGAGTTGCTAGCAATCGTTATTTTCTTAATCGGGAATGATATATCCTTTTTTTGAAAAATATTTTTGTTAAAAAATAATTTTTGGACATACTATTTTTTTGTATGGAATATACTTTTTTTGGACAGAAAAAGTAGCGGTATGATCAAAGTGGTAAAAACTCGAAACGCTGATGACGCAAATGATAAAAAAATAAAAGTTTATGACGGACATGAGAAAAATATGAAAGGTTAAAGACCAAAAGTGTCTTTTTCTCTTTTTTTTTCCCTGTAAAAATAGGCAGCGATATCCCGATTTTAAATGGACGGACCCTTGATCAGAAAAAAGGGTGGGTCGTTCTTCAACTTAATTCGTACCGCGTGAAATACAATGGCTGCTCTTCGACTCTTGACAATGATGATGACCATTAGGAAAAAGTCGCATCATCTGAGATATAATTTGCCTTTATTAAATGAAAACCAATGGAAAATACATCATTTGAGATTGGAAAAATAATGGGTTTCCTGTCTCACGCGCAAATGTGAATTTTTTCAAGTGATTCTATCTCAACACGTTAACATGAGAAAGTACTAATCAAATTGTGATAACCAAGCAAATTAGCATTAATCACTCGAGCAGTTTGTATAGTTATTACTGATTGGAACAATTAAAGTCGGTGATTTTTCATGACGTCATTGTGGGATATGACCGTTTAAGATTTTTTTTTTCAAGCGCGTAGTCTGATGTGGAGATGAAGATATCGTAACGCGGCTTAAAGTAACAGTAGGTCACGAAAATGATTCGATGTTGTAATGCGGATAACACATAGGACTTAATTTATCACATTGAAATATTTAAGACTCACTTATAGAAACAGATAAATGCACGGCTCTCGGTGTCCTTTTCTCCTTTAATATGAGATGGACCGCAGCGGAGTTACTCCGAGGAAATTTCTCAATTTTTGAACAATGATATGCCGTCCTATCAGGCAAACTGAATGGACTAGTACCAACATTGTGTCCGCCAAGACACAAGTTTAAGAATCTATTCTAGCAATATTGCTCAGACTGAGATTTAAATCTATAATTTCAACCTCACCAAATTGCGGAGTAGTGGATTTTAGATCACTAGACTACCACCATCGGCGGTCCGCTGGAATCCACTTCCTCTAAATGAAATGTTATCGAATGAGAGATGTCCGGTGGAACACAAAAAAAAAAAAAAAAAGGGTTCAACCGTGAGCCGGTCAACAAAGTCTAAGTCGGGGCATAGGTTGAGTAATAATCGCTCCTATCGACCAGTTAATTAAACCAGTAAGTAATTGTTATCCGAATGAAGCGATGAATCAACTTTCGAGTACGTGTTTTGGTGGAAGTTTTACAACTCTCGAGATTCGTCTGACTTATTTATCACGTCTGATTTGCGAGCTATTCCGTACCGTAAAAAAGTGAAACTTTGAGTAAATGCTGCAATACAATAATAACAGACGATAGGTTGACTATGAATTTGTCAACTTAACAACATTTATAGCCGGACAGAGCCATCGTACTGCAGAGAGCCCTCTCCATTGTAACTAGTATGCCACGCGTCAATATTTATACGATATCGCATTAAAATGAAATTTAATAAATTTAATAATTTTCATAAAATAATAAAAATAGAATACAATCATAAAAATAATTGAATTTTTATTGTTTTATATACTGTATACGTATTATCTTGCAGTACACCTTTTTGTTACATGAGACTTTCTCCTTTATTGCTTGAACATATTCACCATCTCAATAATTGAATAACCATCTCATAACATTTGTGGGAAGTAGTTACGCCATAATTAACTATATCATATAAAAAAAATTATAAATTTGTCGATTTTTTTGACATAGAGATAAAACATATAAGTCTAGAAGGGGTAGACGGAAGATGAGATAGATGGGATATAGGAAATCTCACTAGTGAGATCGAACGCAAAACTCCTACGTTATAGGATGAGGCCGATACTAATTGTATCAAACTATCATTCTCCTACAAATTCATCAATTCTCTCTCCATTAATTAATATTCAAAAATCCAAGAGACCTCAACCAGTTCGGATTAGAGTCGGATCATCCCACTGAGGGGCTAAAACTCCTCTAACTTGTATTTTTCATTTACAGGATTTGAATCTGAGACATTATTTAAAGAAAAAAGATATCTTATTATATTAGCTGACTCATATTAATTTACCTGACTCGTTCTCTTAATTAGAATCATTCTTTCTCTCTCTGCTGTTAAGGATTACACCTAATCGACAGACTTGATCGAGTTCCAACTTTTAAGTATACCTTTTTATGTTTATAGTACGATTATATAATTTTATGCTTCAATCGAACCGGATTTCCGGTTCATACGGCCGGTCCAACCAACCAACCAACCAGTCCAAATCCAAATAGCTTTCGCACGCAGCAACTCACCAGGCGTCGACGCAGCCGTACAGCCTCTCTCTTTATCTTCAACTCCGATTCTCCCTCACCTCCGTGAAGGGAAAGAGCAGATCGAATCGAAATCGGAGAAGAAGATCGGCGACTGATCGGGAATCCGCCGACTCCGGAGATATGTCGGAGAGAGACGACTTAGAAAACCCTAACTCCCCCGATCCTGATGCTCCCTCGTCTTCTTCTTCTACTTCTTCATCCTCTTCCTCCATCTCCGCCGTCAGAGTCCTCTTCCAGTCCACAGCCATCCTCTTCCGTCACCGGCTCCACTTCCTCGCGATCTACGCATCCACTGCCCTCCCCCTCTCCCTCCTCCTCTTCTCCCTCGCCGTCTCCGCCCATCCCATCGAAACCCGCGTCAACTCCCTCGAGTCCCTCGCCCGCCTCTCCCCCACCCGCTTCGAGTCCCGCCAGGTCCTCAAGGAGTCCCGCTCCTACGCCCTCTCGGCCCTCCGCCTCCGCGCCGCGTACTTCCTCCCCTGCCTCATCTTCTCCCTCGCCGCCCTCGCCTCCTCCGCCTACTCTGCCTCCGCTGCCTTCTCCGGCAGGCGCCCCGTTCTCTCATCCGCCGCGGCTGCTGTGCGGGAAGGGTGGCTCCGCGCTCTGGTCACCTCGATCTGCGTCTATGCTTCCATGTGGGGCTTCCTCTCCGTCACCGGGACTCTCCGAGCACTCCTCGCAGACTCCCCCGGCCCGAGGTTCGTCGTATTCCTCGTCGGTTCCGCCTGTGAGGTCTACCTGATGGCAGTGCTCGGCGTCGCGATGGTGGTCTCGGTGCTGGAGGAGAGAGCAGGCGTTGACGCGATCCGCGCCGGCTCCGCCCTCATGCGGGGGAGGAGATGGACCGGGTTCCTGCTGTCGGTCGTTCTCGTCCTCTTGACGGGCTCGATCTGGAGGGTGCTGGAGGGGTCGATGGACGGCCAGGATTGGACCTCTCTGGTGGGGATGGTGAGATGGATGGCTGGGATCGGCCGGAGAGCTTGGCTGGTCCCACTGTATGGGCTGCTGGTGATGTGGAGCTACGTCGTATTAACTGTTTTCTACTGCGACTGCCGGCACAGGAGTAGCCATGTCAGCCGCGCCCGGGAAGAGGGTAGCGAGATGGCCTTAGTGGACACATAGTAACTTACGATACCATTGCCTGAAATTCACCATTTTTGTGGATACATTGTTTTTTTGATAATTATGTGGATACATTGTTGTTTTTGCTGTTGTTCTTTCTCCTCGTGAAATTCGGGACAGTTCCACGTACATTTCTGTACACACTAGTGAAAATTCCATGCGCATTTGCTGGTTCGATTAGAATTGTTTGTGCCAGTCTCTGAAATTCGAGCCAATATAGAGGTTTACCCGGAGTCGTCGGCTAGGGCAATTGGTACGCCAGCAAGAAGTGTCACCTCGAGGTTTATGTCAGGCTCACTCTCGAATTCGAGATCTTTTGATCTTGGAAAATCCAGTACTTCCTTATACTGTTGTTAGATTGCATAACTGTCTGTCTTCCATTCCAGTTATGAGAGAAAATAATTCGTTTCAGGTAGGTTTTTATGTAAATTACTGGATTCGACTTATTCGCCATTTAGGAAAATAAAAAACCAGGTACAATGGGTTGGATCCTTTGAATTGAATCGAACCGAACACATATCTGGTTTAATTCTATTTGGGAGATCAAGTTCGAGCCATGACTATTTCACTTCAAAATAATCAAACCATCCAGAGCCGGTTCTGTGACTCGATTAACCTGCTAATCGTTTTTATAGAATAAATTAGATCAAATCATAAAATGCAATTGGTTGGCTCAGTTGGAAAGTTGTTGAATTTTTATTGTAAAAAGCATTTTTTATTTTATTTAATAAGAAATCAGAAAATCGATTAGGTTTGGTCAACCGTAATTAACTGAAAGAAAAAACAAAATCAATCGATAATAAATTAATACGGCCTCTCCTCGACGAAAAAACTAATATATTAGAGAGAAATCGAGCGATTTCATTAATTTTTATTCGATTTCATTCGGTTCCACAGTTCGATTTGATTATTTTTTCTTTTAAAAAGCCTATATCTTGGTATGTACATCATCTTTGGATCCAGTAAATATTCAGTGTGTAATATATAATAATTTTACATCTAGTTACATCCAGATACTTTGATGAATCTGTAAAGCTTTCATTTTGATCATTCTAGTCTGTAATATGTTTTCCTAGGTATGAATTTGATAGTACCTTTGGGTGGCCTACTGGATTGAGAGATCCTGATGAAATCAAAATGGGCCTCGTGATGGAGAAAATGGGCGAATCTCGTTAAAGACCTGTAAAAAAGCCAAATCCATGTTGATTTTCCGGAATAATCTTCCATTACCTAAGTCAGAGAGTGATCTGAATAAGAGAATGAGGGATGAGAAGGAGAAGAGATCCACCCAAACGGGTGGATAACAGACAATATCACTTCCCGATAGGCCATCCAAAGGCACTATTAGGATCACTCTCTTTATCGTCAAATTGTCCTTGTTATAGTCATCAGTTCTTGCACTAATTCCACGATTCGATCGCTTTTCTATGCTTCGAATTGATCGCTTGTTCGGGCGACGCACGGAGATTGTGACCCACCCCAAGCAACAAACTGATCTGTTCAGTCATTCTGCAACCTTGATTCCCTGAAGAATTCACAAAAAGATTCATCGGGGATATCAGTTTTTCCTACATGTGGGGATTCGTCCACTCGCATGCTTCTCATAGGTGTCTGTTCGATCCTATCATGCGTTGGACAATGCCCGGACTTCGTAGGGAAAAGAGTAAATGTTGACTTTGGTCTCGAAATTTATGTTTGACTAACACTTCAGTCCCTACCTTTTTTTTTTCCAACAATTAGACTCAAACATCCATATTTTTACTAATAAGTTGGGCTGACCGTTAATTTGCCGTTAAAACTACTAACGTGGAGTTCGATGTGTCACTTGCAACGTTAGATTTATACTTTTTTATTAGAAAAACATTAAAACGATGTCGTTTTGCTGAATGGAAAGGTGTAATGACTGTTTTATCCTTAATGCCGTAAGTGACACATTGAACTGCACGTCAGTATTTTTAACGGCAAGTTGATGGTCGGACCAACTTGTTAGGAAAAATATGAATGTTTGAGCCTAATTGTTGGCACAAGAAGATTAAGGACCGAAGTGTTGGTCAAATATAAATTTTGAGATTAAAGTGACCGTTTACTTTAGATAAAATGAGACTTTGTCATAGCCTTTCCCGGTCCCAACTAGTCGTTTTAACGTTGCTGGATTTGATCCTAGAAAATTTACAAGATCAGTGAATCCGTTGTGTAAAACTCTTTTAAATTTTAATACATGTAAAATTTTTATAATTATTGAGGATCATCTTTACACGTGTTAATATTTAAACGGTGATTTACACATACAAACTCGTTATATATGTATTACACGCTACATATTTACTCGAGTTGAAGATATCTGGCTAGGTGTGGTCCCAGAGTTGTAAATAGAGGTTGAGAGAACAGGAAGAGTTTATTAGTTTAGACTATTTTGTGAACATCGTTTTTAAAAGTACATGAAAACACATGTTGAACATGCAATTTAAAATAAAAAAAAAAAGAAAATCGGAGTTCTAACATGTGTTTTGCATACAAAACAAAAAATGCACGTTGAATATGCACTTTTAAATTGATATTTACGCAAATAATTTAAAATTCGAGCGAGCAGTGCTTTGCTAGTTTCTCGAGCGCTTAGTAAAGGTGAAATTTGTTGGAATGAAAAGGGAAGAAATTTGTCAGTTGGCTGGTTAAAATATTAGTGACTAAAATGTAGTTTTATGGGTGGTGTGATTAGGTTTTGAGCTAACCTGATACCTGTGTCGTTGCAAGATTACTTTAGAGGTGGATTGTGAAATTGTTATTAGGGGCGTCTCATCTGTTCGAAGCTCTCGGGACTGGAATGTTGCACTCTTGGAAGCAATTCGAGAGCTGTTGAAAGTCAGGCTTTTTCATTTCCTCTCGAAGTTCATCCCCTTGTCTCTTGTCCGGTTGAACTGGTCTCCTATTATTTGGTGAAGCTATTAGGGCCAATATATCTTTTTTATGTAATGTTTAATTTTTGCTTATTAATAAATTCCCGCTTAAGCCAGTATTCCATCGGGGAAAAAAATGTAGGTTTATAGAAAAGGAAAAATGATGTTTTTAATCTTCAACCTTTCATGCTTCTGTCATTTTCGTTCTAAATCTGTATTTTTTTACCGTTCACGTCCTCAACCTTTTGAGTTTTTACCACTTTAATCCTTCCGTCACTTTCTCCATCTAAAAAAAGTATATTCCATCCAAAAAGAATATTTTATCTAAAAATTATTTTCCAATAAAAATATTTTTTAAAAATGCATCCCTTCCCTAATTAAAGAAATATTAGTTACTAGTAGATGTCCCTTCTAAATTAGGACTCATTTTTCTTATAATGAGTCAAGATTTTATAATCATAATAACTAATCATTAATTTTTAATTGGAAATGTGTCTTAATTTTGAATGGAACGTGGCTAACAGTAAAATTCTACTGATATTTTTCACTTTAGTATGCTTTTCTCTTTTTTTCTTTATTTTTGAAAAATTATATTTACAATAATTTTTAGATGAAATATTTTTTTAGATAGAATATATTTTTTGGATAAAAAAGTGACGATAGAATTAAAGTAGTAAAAAAATTAAAATGTTAGGAATGTAAATAATAAAAAATAAAAGGTTAGAATAAAGATAATAAAAATACGAAAAGATTAGGATCAAAAGCACAGTTTGAAAATAAGGAAGTAAGGAGAAAGAACGGACGCCCGTTGAGCTTTCACTTCAAAGAGACGGAGGACGACACCGCAGACTGAGAAATAGTCCTAGCGATTCTGCTCCGCGGCATGGTCAGCCGAATCTGTCTCAGCTGATTCTCTCCCTGCTGCTTTCAATTTCTCCAAACGAAACCAGTCAAATTCCTTCACTCGCACGATACGGAATTTCCCAAGTCGTGATGTGTGCCTGAAGTCTCGGCGATCTAGTTTGCTCCTTGGAGGTGAATTGGCGGCTGATCGGATTCGAGATACCGTTTCTGGGGAGCTGACTCGATCGACTCTCAGCATATCAGCAGCGGGAGTTGGATCCCCGGAAGTTCGTTATTATGTTGGCGAATCACCTGCAGAACGGGATAGAAACTGCTAGGCCGGTGTGGTCTCGACTACCGAACTCGGAGGACGGCGAGCTCGATGCTGTGGGCATCTCGAAGAAGAGTGATGCTGGCAGCGTGGAGAGTCTTGACTACGAAGTCATCGAGAATCATGCATACCGAGAAGAGCAGGTGAGTCCTCCTCCAACTTGGAAAGATTAAGTCAAATTTCTTTTTAAAAACCTTTTTTGTATGAAATTTGCAGGCTAAGAGAGGAAGGTTGTATGTCATGTATCAAGTGGCTGTGAAGTGGTTCTTCGCTTTGTTAATTGGAATTGGTAAGCTAATTCTATTTAATTGAACGTTATTAAACGACTGGAAAGATTTGGGGATCACAAATCCTAGTTATTCTTTCTTCTTGCTTTGAAATATTATGTATCTTGAAATTCACTAGTCACTAAAAACATCTTGGATCACCAAAGTTGGGGAAGATTGACCTACGTAACAAAGTAGCCGACTTTTTGAGAGTTGGTTATCAGTTTAGTTTTCTGGGCTTGCGAACATCTTTTTGCCAATTGCGTTATGGCCTTTTTGTATTAAAAGTTTAGCCCAATGGTTCTCCTCGATAAAATTGACATTAGAGCCAGTTTCAATCATTATGTTTCAAATTAGATTGTCGGAACCCATCAGATTATGAAGCTGATCCCATTTCTCATACCCTGTGATTTATAGCTATGCTTATAGATTATATGCGAACATAAGGTATTTTATTCTCATTTTTTGTAAGCATATTTACTTTTTTGGCGGCAACAGCAATGAAATAATACCATATGGAGCATTCAGTTCAAATATTTATGAAATTTATTTGATTGGATTTCAGGGACTGGATTGGCTGCCGTGTTCATCAATCTATCTGTAGAAAACTTTGCTGGCTGGAAGTTCTCACTGACTTTTGAAATAATACAGAAATCTTATCTGGCTGGTTTTGTAGTATATGCTCTGTTCAATTTGCTTTTAGTCTTGTCTTCCGTATATATAGTCACACAATTTGCACCGGCAGCTGCCGGTTCTGGAATTCCTGAAATTAAGGGTTATTTGAATGGTAAGCTGTTGGTATTGTTTTGGATTTTCTTTAGAACTGCCATCAGTTAATTGTTTCTGATAATCATCTGAAATTTCAGGAGTTGATATCCACGGTATTCTTTTCTTCAGAACTTTGATTGGAAAGGTATGCACCAATGTTTTATTATTTGTATTTGTTTACAAATTAATTAGTTAATGAATTTATGTGATCTTTTACTGATGAAAAGAACGTTATTTGTGGGCTTGCACGCTTCTTGGTGCATATATTGACAATTCCACAGATATTTGGAAGTATAGGCTCTGTTGGAGGTGGCTTAGCTCTTGGCAAAGAAGGACCTCTTGTACACATCGGTGCTTGTATTGCGTCCTTGCTTGGACAAGTAATGGCAAAGTTTTGATTTTATTTTTTAACTATCGTCAACTTCCAAATATCATTAGTTTCTATATTGAGATTTGGTTCCTATTTTCCTGCCTGGGTTGCTTTGTCAGACATGAGGATTGATAATCAAATGGTGTAGGATTTTTTTTTTTTTAAAAAAAAGCATGCATATCATATCTTTGTAAGAATGCCTTTAAAACTCATTCCTTTTTCAGGGTGGCTCCGCGAAGTATCATCTAAGCTCTAGGTGGCTACAAGTTTTCAAGAGTGACAGGGATCGCCGTGATCTAGTGAGTTTCCGATCTGCTGATAAATTTTGAGTATCTATATCTTTAGATGGATCTTATTAGTTCCTCTCCATTTGCTATACGGGTAAACTATATATGCTTGCTGATTTTTAATTGAATTATTAAGGCCTAGACTAACACATAATTGAAGTAGATAAAGTTGAAAGTTTTATCCTTAAAATACTATTTCTCTTGGCAAACGCTTCCTGCATGGAAACCTCCAGTATTTTATGTGATTTTTTTTCTTTTGTGCTCAGTAGCTTGAAGTGAATAATGGAGTTGATGTGCTTCTAAGTTACAGAGCTCTTTTTTTTTTTTTAAAGGTAACATGCGGGTGTGCGGCTGGAGTTGCAGCTGCATTCAGAGCCCCTGTAGGTGGTGTTCTTTTTGCATTAGAAGAAGTCACATCATGGTAACTTTGCAAATCACTTTAACCTCTTTAAATTTTTTGGTGATATACAAATGCCTTTTTAATTTTGATTTGTGCTACTTAGCCGCAAAGTTGAAGTCTCAAAGCTATAGGTTATTCTAGAGTGTTTGCACTGCATACTTATCTATGTGCCAATGCTTCTGAAGGTGGAGGAGTCAACTTATGTGGCGTGTTTTCTTCACTTCAGCAATTGTTGCTGTTGTGGTGCGTATGGCAATGGGGTGGTGCAAGAGTGGAAACTGTGGACATTTTGGCTCCGGCGGCTTCATAATATGGGACATATCAGGGTTAGTGTTATCTTGTCTATATTGATTTTGATAGGTACTGTATCATATTTGCTGACCACATTTTAATGATATCTCCTCGTAGTGGTCAAGAGGATTACTCATTTCGGGAGCTATTGCCAATGGCTGTTATTGGGGTTATTGGAGGTCTGCTAGGTACATTCTTGGTGTATATGGGTTATGTATGTCCAATTTATCCGCTGTTAGATTTGCTTACCTTTAGGTTATCTACCCTTGTCACATAGGAGCATTGTTCAATCAGCTTACACTTTATGTAACTTCCTGGCGTAGAAATTATCTTCACAAGAAAGGAAACCGTGTTAAGGTGAGATTTTGGAACTGTTATGTTTGGAAATTTGTGTGAATGATTGTTATATACTGTTTTGTCTTGAACGGGACTTCATGTGCTCTTCTTTCTGTAAAATCAAACTACAGATAATTGAAGCGTGTATCATCTCCCTATTAACATCGGTCATATCCTTTGGATTGCCACTGTTAAGAAAATGCAGTCCCTGCCCTGAGGCAGATTCCGATTCTGTTATTGAATGTCCGCGCCCTCCTGGAATGTATGGAAATTATGTAAAGGTAGGAGTCTCCTCAGAATATCTGATTTTATTGGTTAGAGGAAATTTATCTATGATATCACCTTGAGAAGTTCATGTTTACTAGTTTTGTCTGGTAGCAAATGCCTCCCTCTTTCCCTGTATGGATTACTCATATTCAGATTACACAATATAATAGAATGAGTTCTCAGCAGTATGTTGCTAGATCTAGCTTTCACAAAAATCAAATTTATCTTATGTTATGCACAGTTCTACTGCAGCAAGGATCAGGAATATAATGATCTTGCAACTATCTTCTTCAATACTCAGGTATCTGGAAATGAACTTTTCCTTGCAACTCCTTTTAATGCTGTTTATTGATATACTCAATTATATGGTGAAATCAATAATCACCCCTCAAGGAATACACACACACACACACACACACACTCTTATATATAGTTGGATTAATTTCATAAGAATGACGTTCACAATGCAGAGAAAAAATTAAAAGCTAAAATTTTTAGGTCAAGCTTCATGCTTAGGAAATTGTTGTTGTTACAGGATGATGCCATAAGAAACTTATTTAGTGCAAAAACAGTTCACGAGTTTAGTGCGCAGTCTCTACTGACCTTTCTGGTATGGCATTCCTTCAATCTACTTCTCTTTCCCTACATTTCCATTTCCATTTCTGTGCAATGTCATCATTTCCTTTTCTTTGCTCTGCATCTGCATTTCTTGTTCTATAAATATATTTAAGTGAAATTTGTTATTTCATGGTATGTGAGGCATCATGAAGCTACATTTTTTCTCAGCACAGTATTCTTTAGAGTAAATGTGTAATACATAATTTCTCATCAGACCTTTTGCTGAGGAAAATCATGCTGGCGTACCAGATTCTGTAATTGGATGCAATATGTTTCTTTCTTTCTTTTTTTTTTTGGACAATGGAAATCTCAAAATTTTCTCTTATATCTGCAGGTTATGTTTTATGCTTTGGCAGTTGTAACATTTGGATCTGCTGTTCCAGCTGGTCAGTTTGTCCCAGGCATAATGATAGGATCGACATATGGCCGTCTTGTTGGCATGTTTGTTGTCAACTTCTACCAAAAAGCTTAACATTGAGGAGGGAACGTAAGCCTCGTTGTGGCTTCTTCTATGTACTTCCTCTGGAAGACTTACCATTCAATTGCGAGAGTTTCTTGACAATCTAAAAATCCGGATGTTCAGACTGCGAACTGGATCACTCTGGTTCACGGAGAATCTGTAGCTACAGATTAAGCGATTCAGCTTGCCTATGATTGGCCTTGGCCAAAAAACAAGACTAGCCTATTATTGTTCAAAGCCAACTTCATTGAGTCCAATCCACCATATAACACTATTTTTAGATTATTTTGTATACGATATTGTTAATTCCTGTCAGACTCGGTGACCCCCTGTTAAATCCTCCAGTTACAGCAGTTTTCTTTTTTCTTTCCCTGATAATAATTAGCAGGCTTCATATCTGATCATTTCTTAAAAGTATGTGTTCTTTCATGTTGGATCATTAGCTGAGAACTGTTATTTTTCTTTGGCATTTATTCCAAGTCTGGTTTGGGCTTTCAGGTATGCTTTACTTGGAGCTGCTTCTCCTTGGAGGGTCAATGCGCATGACAGTCTCACTTTTGTGAATTATGGTTGAAATAACAAATAACTTGAAAAACTATTACCTCTCATCATGCTGGTTTTCTCATATCAAAGGTATTCTAACTTTGCTGGTGTTAGTAAGTGCTAACATTGAGTTGCTCTTTGAGAATAATGAGTGCCCCTTTTACTGCAGGCTGTTGGTGATGCCTTTAATGAAGGTCTGTATGAGAGAGCAGGCCCGGCTGAGAGGCATACCATTGCTGGAATCAAGACCTAAGTACGAGATGCGGAAAATTACGGCAAAGGAGGCCTGTGGAAATCGGAAGGTGAATGCCTTTTTAGTGCTTGAATGGATGATTTACTATGGAATAGAGTTTCCGTCAATTGTATCCAAATTGTGTAGGATTGCCCTTTGAACCTTATGGAATCTGTTGCTTCTACAATTGCAGAAACCCTGTTTTCATTTGTTTTAGAGTGCAATTTTGAGCACTTTTATAACTGATCCTTTTTCCTTGAAGGTGGTTCTCTTTGCCTCGTGTTGCTAAGGTGGCTGATATCGTGTCCATCTTGCAAAGCAGCAAACAAATGGCTTCCCAGTATGTTTTTTCTTTTCCTTGGTTGATTCCACTTAGCTACCGTGGAAGTTCTCTCTGTATTACATCTATTGAATTTGCATTAGGTGATAGATCATGCTAGAAGTGGAAGAAACACTAGTTATTGGACTAATGCTGCGCAGGTAGGTCTTGGTTTATGATTTTTGACGCTGTACATCTTCCACTTATTTTTATTCTGTGGATGCAGTGCCAGACTATAAAACATTTTTTGGTTGTGTCATGCCACAGTCATTTGCTGGCTTACTTCTGCAGTCTAAGGTAGATTTCCAGCACAGTCCTTTGCCCTCAGAGCCTCGAGTTGGAGCCAGGTGAATACTGTAAGCTGCAAACGGGTCAATTTGAATGAACTTTCAAGATTTACCTTTGCTCAGCATTTCTGAATATCATGGATGTCATAATTGCAGGCACAGTTTCACCGAGTTCGTAAAAACCAGTCTCAAGTCGAGGTCTATCTATAGATGACATACATCTCAGTTCTGATGACTTAGAAATGT